>CM046431.1:11449267-11840761 GCA_025506505.1 Flaveria sonorensis | reverse complement strand
AGAACAACATAAAGCCAAGAATTCTTACCTTGAATTCGGTTTTCCTCTTCTTCTTCTTCTTCAAAAAACCCGAGAGCTCAACTCTTTCTCTCTCTAAAATCCGATGAAAAGAAGATATGCAGAGAAGTGTGCGCGGCCATCACCTTTTTGCACCCACTTTTATTTTTTTTTTTTGTCCTTTTGACACATTTAGCCCCTCAACTTGGGTTAAATTGTGTTTTCTTTATTTTATACACATTTATTCTTTCTTTCTCGTCTTTTAAAATTTTCCGGGTGTTACAAGTCCACCCCCCTTATATAGGTTTCGTCCACGAAACCTGTTATTCCTCAAACAGATGAGGGTAATGCTTCCTCATCTCTTCTTCAGTCTCTCACGTAGACTCAGATCCCTTCCTGTGCTTCCACTGTACACACACATGGGGAACCACTTTATTCCTTAACCGTTTCTCCTTACGATTAATGATTGCCACTGGTTGCTCCACATAATTGAGCCTTTCATCAACTTCAATATCCTCCAGTGGTACAACCATATCCTCGTCAGCTAAACACTTCCGCAGATGAGATACATGGAATGTCGGGTGAATTCCACTTAACTCATAGGGTAACAACAACCTATGGGCCACCTCTCCTACTCGAGCAATGATTCGGAAAGGCCCTATGTATCTCGGGCTCAAATTGCCCCGCTTTCTAAACCGAATGATACCCTTCCAAGGTGAGACCTTCAACATAACTCTGTCACCCTTGAACTCAATCGGTCTACGTCTCTTGTCGGCATACGACTTCTGCCTATCTTTAGCTGCCTTCATAAAGGATTTGATCTTTTCGAGCTTCTCAGTCGTAGCCTCAATCACCTCAATACTTCCCAACTCCTTCTGACCAAATTCACCCTAACAAACCGGTGTTCTACACCTCCTACCGTATAACATCTCATAAGGGGGCATAACAATACTGGCATGATAACTATTATTATATGAGAACTCAGCTAACGGTAAGTGGTCATCCCAACTTCCTCCAAAGTCAATGACACATGCCCGAAGCATATCTTCTAGCATCCGAATGGTCCTTTCCGACTGTCCATCCGTCTAAGGATGATAAGCCGTGCTAATGTGTAACCTCGTCCCCATAGCATCATGGAATTTCTTCCAAAACTTAGATGTAAACCGAGTGTCACAATCAGAAACAATAGACACCGGCACACCATGACGAGTTACAATCTCTTTGATGAATAGATCCGCTAATCTTTTAGAGGAGTATGTCTCACGTATTGGTAGAAAGTGGGCACTCTTTGTTAAACGATCAACTATCACCCATATGGCATCATACCCTTTCACGATATGCGGTAACTTCATAATAAAGTCCATGGTGATATGCTCCCACTTCCACTCCGGTATATCCAATGGTTGGATCTTACCGTACGGCTTCTGATGCTCGGCCTTCACTTGCAAGCAAGTAAGACACTTACTCACATACTTCGCTACATCACGCTTCATACCCGGCCACCAATAATCTTTCTTCAAATCTTGATACATCTTTGTAGCACCAGGATGAATAGAGTATCGAGTCTTATGAGCTTCGTCCATAATCCTCCCGCGTAGATCTCCATAACGAGGGATCCACGTCCTTCCGAATCGGGTTCTAACACCAAGAGTGTTTTCGCCCAATTCCGCAACCATACCTCTCATCCTTTCGGAGTTAAGACGATCTTCTTTCAATGCCTTGAAACTCCTTGATCTGCTTCATCACATCAAAGGTCATAATCAACTGATAAGCCTTTACACGAATCCGCTCGGGTCTCTCTTTTTGGCTAAGGGCATCCGCCACTACGTTGGCCTTGCCTGGATGGTAATGGATCTCGCAATCATAATCCTTTATGAGCTCCAACCATCGCCTCTGCCTCATGTTCAGGTCCTTTTGCTTGAAGAAGTACTTCAAGCTCTTGTGGTCCGTGAAGATTGTGCACTTCGTTCCGTATAGGTAGTGCCTCCAAATCTTTAGTGCAAAGACCACAGCTGCTAACTCCAAGTCATGAGTAGGGTAATTCACCTCATGAACTTTCAACTATCGGGATGCATAAGCTATAACCTTCCCTCGCTGCATCAACATGCAACCCAACCCTGAGTAAGAAGCATCCGAATAGACCACTAAGTCCTCGCTTCCTTCGGGTAACGATAAAACTAGAGCTTGAGTCAACCTTGCCTTTAACTCCTCAAAAGCACTCTCTTGAGCTTGAACCCATACAAACTTCACATCCTTTCGGGTCAACTTAGTCAATGGAGAAGCTATCTTAGAGAAGTCTTGAATGAATCTCCTATAATATCCCGCCAACCCCAAGAAACTACGAATCTCGGATGGTGTCTTTGGGGACTTCCATTGCATCACCGCTTCCACCTTTGCCGGGTCCACCATGATCCACTCCGAATTCACTACATGACCCAGAAACTAAACCTCGCGTAGCCAAAACGTGCACTTGGAGAACTTGGCATACAACTTCTCCTTTCTCAACGTCTCCAACACCTCTCGAATGTGTCCGGCATGCTCTGCCTCACTCTTCGAATAAATCATGATATCATCAATAAACACAATCACTGATTTATCCAACATCGGCCGACACACTCGATTCATCAAGTCCATAAAAGCAGCTGGCGCGTTGGTCAAACCAAAAAACATAACGAGAAACTCGTAGTGTCCATAACGCATGCAAAAAGCTGTTTTAGGAATATCTTGCTCTTTCACCTTCAACTGATGGTAACCAGATCGAAGGTCTATCCTTGAGAACCAACCGGCACCTTGAAGCTGATCAAACAAATCATCAATCCTCGGTAGCGGGTACCGATTCTTCACCGTCAACTTATTCAACTCATGGTAGTCAATACACATCCTCATACTACCGTCCTTCTTCTTCACGAATAGGACCGGAGCACCCCAAGGAGAGATACTTGGTCTAATGAACCCCTTATCAAGCAATTCATGTAGTTGCTCCATCAACTCCTTCATCTCGGTCGGAGCCAACCGATACGGTGCCTTAGCAACAGGTTGAGCATCGGGTATCAAGTCAATCTGGAACTCGATCTCGCGGTCTAGTGGCACACCTGGTAAGTCTTCGGGAAACACATCTGGGAACTCACACACAACCGGTACATCTGACAGTTGTGGTGTTGGCGTATCTACATCCTTTACATAGGCCAAATAGGCACTACATCCACACCTCATGCACTTTCCCGCAACCGCCATCGAAATCACCTTCGGAATCGTCATAACTCGATCACCGTGAATCGTCATCGAACTCCCGTCAGGCGCGGTCAAATTAATCATCTTCTTGCGACACACAATGCTCGCCTCGTAGTCCGCCAACCAATCCATTCCTAGGACTACATCGAAACCGCCTAAGGTCATCACGAACGGTCTAACAGGAAACTTATGACCTTCTAATTCTATGTCACAGCCTTCTATCATCTCAGAAATCCTGGTAGACTTACCTATGGCAGTTTCTACATCGAAGGGTTCATCAATACTTCTACTACTAACAGGAAACTTAGCACAGAAAGCAGCAGAAATAAAACTCCTACTAGCACCTGAATCAAATAACACAGAAGCAAGAGTTTGGTTTACTAGAAACATACCTGACACAACATCGAGGTCCGTCCTAGCCTCCTCCCTGGTCATCATGAAAGCCCTGGCGCTAGCTTTCTGCCCTTCAGTCCCGGCTGTTTTCTTCGCCCAGGAACTCTCAGCCCTTGGCTTCTTGCATTCCCTGATCATGTGGCCCTCCTTGCCACAGTTATAACACCTCCTTACCCTGCAGTCCTTCGCCACGTGTCCTGTCCTCCAATATCGAAAACAGACATTGGATCTCAACCTATACTCTCCGGTGTGCTCTTTCCCACATTTGCCACACCTCTTCGACCCCGCACCGGGTGTGACCACACGTTGGTCATCCACCCTCACAACTTTGTTGTTTGGAGCGGCCCCGCCACGTCCAAACCTCTTCCCATTCCAGTTTCGGCCACCACCACCCTCCTTGCTCACCTCAGCCACCACCACTTCCCTCTCGTCGTACAACCTTCTCGCCAGATCGACCCCCGACCTGAACGTGCTCAGCCGGGCGGCGATCATATGCTTGCGGATATCCGCCGGCAAGCCCTGAATATACCTCTTGATTTTCCGCGACAGAGGTGCCACCTTATCTGGCACCAACCGTGCCATCTCGTTGAATTTAGTGGTGTATTGCTGAAGCGTCATGGTTCCCGCCTCCAGCTGCAGGAATTCCTTTTCAACCTTGTCGAGCTCCCTATGAGGATAGAACTCCTCGATCACCAGCTTCTTCAACTCTGGTCACCTCATTCATCCAATTGCCCTACTACCCTCGGCTTGGATGATATTGTCCCACTAGCATAGAGCCGAGTCCACAAATGAATGAGTGGCAAACTTCACCTTCTGATCCTCCCGGCACTCGCTGATATCAAGTACAGCCTCCATCTCTCTCACCCATCGGTGAGCAGCAGCAGCAGTGCCATTTCCGTCAAAATTCGAGGGCTTGTATCTTTAAAATGCCCCATAGTTACAGCCTAGTGCTGCCTCCAGCACAGGCTCTTGTTCTTCTTCCTCATCAGCTGAGACAACCCAGTCTTCGGTTGCTCTCTCCCTCCCGAGGACCTGTTCCTCTCCTTCCTTTCTCCTTCTCGCACAGCTTTGATCACTTCAGTCACCACAGATGGTAAGATCGTCTGCATGACCTGGTGAACCTCTTCCACCACCGCCTCCTTCACTGAGGCCCTTAAGTTAGCACTCTCGTCACCGCCCTCTGGATGAGGGGTCTCGGGCTCTTTATGAGCCACCTCTTCAGCTCGAGGCCTTCCTCTTATAACCCGTGGTCCAGCACCACGTCCACCACAACCTCCACCTCTAGAAGCCTTTGAAGATCTACCACTGGCCATCCTCTAACATGCTATAAGATTCAAACACTAACATGGTCATTCAAGGTTATAGCTCAGTTTATGTCAAGTATAGTAAGTCCCTAATTACAGTGGCCAGTTGTGATTAGCCACTTACTTTATTCTTCATACCCCAAGCATTTCCTATCCTGACTACATCAGTATCTAAATCTACTAAGAAGCACATAAACAACATAACATGCGCACTTAATACCGGTTAACATCAAGAAAATACCTGATGGCACGCAGCTACTCGGACTGGCATCCCATCCCTTTGTCCCATTCTCACTTTAAGTTTAGGTTTTTTTTTGAAAATTTTAGCCCGTTTCACTTAAACTTTGGCTTTGATACCAACTTGTAAGGCCCCGTTCCCGAAACGCTTACAGCTGGTCAATCATTGCACACAAAGCATAAAACATACATTAACTTTACCAAAATAATGCAGCGGAATTCTTTTAAACAAACCATTTCATTATAATTGCTTTTGCAAAATAATACATTGCAGTTAACTGTTACAAAATATCACTCGTTGCATTACATAACAAAAACATTATAATTCAAACAACGGATGCCACCCAAAAATGCCAAGTAGCTGCCCCGTGCCATCCTCAGCAACATTACCTGCCAACTGGAAACACATAAAAGTCAGCGTTGCTGAGTGAGTTCTAGTTTTTATAAAAACAAAATACATTTCTTTCATTTAAAACCATTCTTTCTTTACTTTCATACGCGATGATACAACATACGTACACATAGATAATAATTTATTATTATCTTTCATCGTCATTCGTTGACTTCCGTTCATTCATCATCGTACACCATCTTTATCATTCGTTATCTTTCATTCCGTACATTTCATTCATTTACCTTCCTTCGTTCATTCCTTCCGGATCATGTCATCAGCTATACCCCAAACGTAGGCACAAAGTGGGTACTGGGCCGAAGTTTATCAGACTTCCATTCATTGCGCACAAAGCCTTGCACCAGCACCGGGGTAAGCGACAAAGATCCGGGTCAATCTTATGGATTGAATCCCTTACGAGTCTTTTGTGACAACATAGTCACTAAGCTCAACTTTGGCATACAAGTCTTTCATGACAACACTGTCACTCACCTCAAGCTTTGGCATACGAGCCTTTTGTGACAACATAGTCACTCACCTCAACCTTTGGCATACGGGTCTTTTGTGACAACACAGTCACTCATCTCAACCTTTGGCATACGAGTCTTTTGTTACAACACAATCACTAACCTCAACCTTTAGCATACGAGTCTTTTATGACAACACAGTCACTCACCTCAACCTTTGCCTGCAAGACTTTTCCATTCATTCATTCATTCATTAATGCATGCATTCATTCATTCCTTACGTTCCCTTTTCATTATCTTCCGCTTTACGTTACATAATACTTTCCATTACTTTTCATAATCATACCACGTAAAGCCACTGAAAATACACATACATAATAAGGAACATAACATAAACATAACCATACCATACATAGCATCATCACATCACATATGACATCATAAAGTCAACTTACATTACCCCGGGAACATCCCAAGTCAAAGCCTACACTTTACATTTTCCCCAAAATTTCAGAAATTATTCTAAGGCGTAGGCGCATGAGTACTATGCAGGCGCATGGCCTTCAGGGCGCATGGGAACACTTAGGCGCATGGGAAAGGTTCTGGGCGCATCGGCACTATTGAGGCGCATGACCCAACACTTAGTCATTCTGGGCAAACTTCTAGTCGCATGGGCACTATGCAGACGCATGAGTGCCTAGGCACATGGGTAGTTTTGGGCGCATGGAACACTTAGCCAAATTCAGCCTATTCTAGGCGCATGGATACTATTCGAGCGCATGGGTTTTGGGCGCATGGGGCAACACTTAAGCAAAATCAACCGTTGGGCGCATGGGCCAAATCCAGGCGCATGGGCAACTAATACATACGAAAAACATCATAATCAGCCCCAATTCATCAATTCATCATGTTCTAGGCTTAGTTCTAGCATTCTAAGCATCATAACATGAACATAACACAATCATAACATCATAAATCACCCAAATCATAACCCACCCACGTTCACACATACACATTCATACGGGTATAAAACCCACATTCATAAAAACATACATACATGCATTTCCAGCCGCAAAATCAGTTAAAACAAGTAAAAAGGGGGTTCTAGAAACTCACCTTTGACAACCTTCGAGTATGACTTCTTCATACCCGTTTGCAAATGAGTTCAAACACCTAAAAACCACCAAAACACACAACCCGAACACACAAAGACACATAAGCATACAACCGAGGCATAGGCCGGCCAAGAACAACATAAAGCCAAGAATTCTTACCTTGAATTTGGTTTTCCTCTTCTTCTTCTTCAAAAAACCCGAAAACTCAGCTCTTTCTCTCTCTAAAATCCGGTGAAAAGAAGATATGCAGAGAAGTGCGGGCGGCCATCACCTTTTTGCACCCAATTTTATTTTTTTTTGTCCTTTTGACACATTTAGCCCCTCAACTTGGGTTAAGTTGTGTGTTCTTTCTTTTATACACATTTATTCTTTTTTTCTCTTCTTTTAAAATTTTCCGGGTGTTACAAAAAGTCAGCGACGCTAAGTGAGTTCTAGTTTTATAAATAAAATACTTTACTTTCGTTAACATATAACCTTCGAAATCGTATGCGATCACACATCATACTTACACATTGATAATATTTATTATTATCTTCATCATTGTTCATTACGTACATTTCGTACATTCATCATTATCTTTTACGACAATCTGGATCCTGTCTCATGCAATACCCCTAACTCGTGCTCGAAAGCTGATACTGTGTCGGGGCCTGTAAACAAACCCCCGACTCGTGTCCAAAGACTGACACAGTACAGGGGTACGCGACAAGGATCCCCTTCGTGTCACAAAGACTCCCTTCGAGTCACGATGACTCCCTTCGAGTCACGAACACTCCCTTCGAGTCACGAAGACTCCCTTCGAGTCACAAAGACTCCCTTCGAGTCACAAAGACTCCCCTCATTCTTTACGTTCCACTTTTCATTATTATTGTCTTTCACTTCGTTACATAATACTTTACGATCATCAAACATCAAACCACGTAAAGCCATACATCATAAATAACGTATAATAAAACATAATACATACGTTTTGAAAACCGTTTAATGAAGGAAGACAACACACCACACACACAACATAAACCATAACACAACATCATGCATACACCAAGCATCAGCCAACACAACACCAAGGAACCTATCTCAAACAACCACCTCTTAAAGCCCCTAAGAAAGCCCTAAGTCTAAAACAAGGCACAACATAACATTCTAGGCGCATCAGCAGAAAATTCTAAGTATAAACAGCCTAGGCGCATGGGAACTATTTGGGCGCATGAGCCCTATTCAGGAGTTCCAACACTTGGCCACAGAAACAATTCTGGGTGTATGAACACTATTTGGGCGCACCATCTATAGTTGGCCATTTCCACACTTTTGCTGGGCGCATGAACCACTGTTCAGGCGCACCACCTACACTTGGGCGCATGGCCAACACTTAGCCACCTGGACACTATCCGGGCGCATGGCCACTATTTGGGCGTATGACCTGGGCACCTCTGCCCTGTTTGGGCGCATGAGAACACTTAACCACATAAAGCTTGGGCTCGTGGAATCATTCTGAAATATTTCTAACACTACCAAACTCACCCGAACATCATTCCAACATGACCCAAACACAGATCTAGCATACTAAGAGCATCTAAAACTTACCAAGCACAATACTAACCATAAACAAGCCTAGAACATACAACCACAACACATAACATCAAACAACAAGCTGAAACATATGGTTGTCTTAGAAAACCTTTTACCCGGTATGCATAATTGCCCCAACCACTTTAAAATCTGTAAAAGAGGGGTTTAGAAAGTCACCTAAAATAGATCTTCAAACCAGGTACTTCCACCTGCGATTTCAGCTTCAAATTCCCGAGAACAACTTCTAAAACATCAAGAACTTCGGTTTAGGACTTAAAACCCAACTGAAACCGAACTCGTGTTCAAGAGAACTCACCTTAGCAGCTTCTTCTTCCTCTTTCTCCAAAAACCCAAAATTTCCTTCTTCTTCTGGCCGAGAGCAGGAAAGCAGATCCCTGCTTTATGGGTGGCCATACCCCTTATATTATTAAAATAAAGAAGTTTGTGCACTTTTACACTTTGCACCCCTCATCTTGTGCCCATTTACTTTTCTTTCTGGATACTTTTCTTTTTGTTTTCTTTTTAATAACATTCGAGGTGTTACAGGAACCCAAGCCTCATTGGTCTTGGGCATATCAAAATGAGTTAAAGGCAATGAAACAGTAATGGATCCTATGTTTAGGCTTTGGGGATCATTTGCTGTTTCTGATGATGAACTTTCAGTCATGTGGTCTTCCTTCATCTTCCACACCACCTTTGGAAGATTTGGCTTTACCTTCAGAACTTCGGAAGTTTTGGTAACTTCGGAAGATTTGATGACTGGGCCTTCGGAAGATTTTTCTTTCACTGCAGCAAACTTCAGTACTTCGAAAGCATTCCTTTCTTCCGAGACCAACTTTTCTTCCAAAGGCAATTTTTCATTTGCCCTTTTCTTCATTTTGGAGCTTCCGAAGGAAACAGACTTTCCTTCCGAAGCTGTTTGTTTCTTCTTCCTCTCAGATGTTTTCTTCTTGATCATGTGGATAGTACCCTTTGGATTGTATTGACAATCCTTAGCCAGATGTGAGGTACTACCACACATAACACAATTCAAATCTTTTCTTCTGAGATCCTTCTTTTTCGAAGAAGACTGACCTTGAACACTTTCCTTTTCCTTTTTCACCCTTTCAGATGATGCAGAAGGCTTCTTAAGGTGATGCTTGCTTTTAGAAATGGATGGTTCAGGCTGTGTAGCAGTGACACACATCTGATCAATCTTTTTGTTGTTGCTGGAGTGAGTAGAAGCTGAAGTAGAACTCTTGGTACTAGAGTTCTTGACAAGGTCTTCAGCTTTCATCACCTTGAACCTTGTAGAAATAAAAACTTGTTTTTGTTTGAGATCAAAGGTGGTCTTGATCTCTTGATCTTTTCTGGATCTTCTCTTTGCTCTTCTGATCAAGTTCTTTCTTTTGGTTTTGCTCAAACCAGCTGCTCTTTCCTCCTTAGAAGCATGGTGACCCTTTTTGGATTGACTCTTTTCACTCACCTCAGAGTCATTCCTCACCTTCTCCTCTTCATCTTCCTTATCAGTAGGGTCTATGGATGGCAGCTCATCTTGACCAATTCCACACCTTGGAGATCTAACTGATAGTAGAGAGTGTGGAGGAGCTATCTCACTAGATCCCAGTCCCTGCTTGTTCTAATAACACACTTTTGCATGCAGAGATGAGGATATCATGTTCTTGAAGGTTTCCTCTTCAAGAACACATTTTTCTGCCCTGGCTTTGCTGATCACAAGCTCAGCCTGGCATTCAGTCAACTTGGTTATGAGATCCTTAATTTGAGTCCTGTAATTTGTTTGCTCATGTTTAAGAGTTGAAACTATTTTCTCTAGATCTTCTATCTTAAGTTTATAATCATTTTCAGCTCTTTTAAAATTAGCTTTTAAAATATTCAAAGACTCAATGTCAGATCTCATTTTCAAGTTATAGGACCTGTATCTGTTAACTTTAGCAATACACTCAGGAGAGCAAAGATGTTCAAGTACCTTAGCTTCATCATGGTCAGCCATGAGTGCTTGGTTTGGAGATGCATCTTCAGCTTGAAAGCTCCAGTCAAAGCCTTCTTTTTCAACAGCAACTGCAGCTTGCTATCTTGGCTTCTCATTTTGGGTGCCCTCCTTCAGTGTAGTTTGGCCTGGATGAAGCTTAGCCATCATTAGATTTGGGTGCCTTGCATTCTCTAGCAAAGTGTCCCATCTGGTTACAATTGTAACACTTGACTTTGCTCTTGTCCAGCCCAAACTTACCACTGGCAGCATTGCTGGGAAACCTTCTCCCAATCCTCTTGTAGAACTTCTGGGCTCTGTGAGTAAGAAGAGCCATCTGCTGGACTATCTCCATGTATTCCAGATCATCTGGATGGATACAGTCCAGGTCTTCAAGAGTGAAGAGAAAGTTGCCTGAACTTTCATCAGTGGAAACAAAAGCTTGAGAGGAGCTTGTCTCTTGGAAGGGACTTCCTTGGATGTAGCTTTCTCTGGGTGTCTCCGGGAAGGTGATGAAAGGACCCTTTTGTGAAGTTTCAGGGTAGCAGATGAGATGATGCTATGGTTCTCTGCTATCCCTTTCAACTACATGAAGGGCTGAACTCTGGTGAGTGTTGGAGTTACCAGATGAATTTTGCATGTTCATCTCCATCTGGTATCCACTGAGTATCCCATACAGCTCAGTGAGAGTGAGGGTCTTGAGGTTTTCAGTCCTCTTAATGACCACATAATAGTGTGTCCATTGTCTTGGAAGAGAGTACATGAACTTCCTAACAATATCCCTGTTCTCAATGGTTACCCCAACATCAGCTAGAGTATCCACAATCTCAACATACCTGAAGTATTGTTAAGTCATGGTTTCACCTGTTTTAAATGTGAAATTTTTAAACTGCTGCTTCAGGAGATCCTTCTTGTTCTCCTTGGCTTCATTTGAACCCTCATGCATAAGTTTCAGTGCATCCTATAGCTATTTGGCAGTCTTGCACTTCTTGAAACCTCTGTAGATGGAGTTTGGAAGAGCAGTTTGGAGGGCTGTCATGGCTTTCTGATCAATATCAATTCTTTTCCAATCTTTTTCAAAAAAGTTAGCCTTCTCCTTTGGTATCATGCCACCACCAGCAGCAGCTGAAGTGATGCATGGTACATGAGGTCCATTGACAATAGACTCCCACATCCTGGAATCTTGAAACTTGATGAAGCCTTCCATTCTTTGACACCAAGTGTCAAAATCCTCAGGAGTGATCAGTGGGGACTTTGTCATAGTTCTAGTTTCCATATCAGCTTTGGAGATAGCTGCCATTTGAAGAGTTAAGTGATGTGTGTAACTAAGAGGATTTGAAGATGGTGAGATCTTACAAACAAGAGCCTGGAATACTCTGATACCAAATGCAGGACCGTTAAAGGGGACTTTTCACTTAGTTAACATACTTAGGAGGATCTTTAGGATCATTTAACAATTCAAATAGGGAACTTAGAACTTTAAACTGAAGATACAATGCACAACCCAAGTAAAGTAAGAACAAGAACACAAGATATAATTTTCAAGGAAGTTATATATTGCTTCTCTAGTTCTATTACAAGTGATGCACAAGTATATATGATTACAAGAACCAGAGACTACTTATACTACATCCTACAACCGTCAATATGCAGAAAGACAGTTGGAAGTGACTAATCTAGACAACAAGATCAGCTTAAAGTCAAAAGGCAGATTGCCTTTTGACTAATGACTATGACATGCCATAGATCACTAACTTTCCTATTACAAAAAAGCCAAAAAGGAACAAAATAGAAACTTGCAGGCGAAGACCTTATCTACTTTATCATAAAGTATGGAAGTTTCACCAACTAGTGATAGCAGGTGAACTACCAGAGCATGCAGCGGAAAGTAGGTTGCTTTATGATAAAGTTGATGGAAAATGTATCTTTTCTCTCTCTTCAGAAGAAAATCAGTCTTGTCCTTAAGCAGCTTCCGAAGACTTTGTCTTGTGAGCTTCGAAAGACTTCATCTTTTACATTCGGAAGAGTTGAGTCTTTGGCTTCGGAAGACTTTACACTTGGAATATTTTCCAAGTTGTGTAAAGCTTCCGCAGCAGTTTCTTCTGAACTTTGGCTTCGGAAGATTTTACACTTAGCATTTTTTTCTAGAGTGTGTAAAACTTCCGAAGCTAATTCACCTTTGTTCCGAAGTACATGTTGGAAGACTTGGTTGTTTTGGTTGCATCAGCCTCTTAACCTCAGAGGTTCCTACACTAACCACTACAGCGAGTATAACATAACAGTTAAATAAGTTCTAAAAATGAAATAATATAACTTAGATAACATAATATTATGATATGTTTAATTTGATAATGCAGTGTTGAGTTATTAGTTGAGAAAAGTTTTCTCGATAATATATATAATTGTAAGGTTTAGTAACATAGGATTTTCCCCACATAATAAATAGAAAATTAAAATTGGAAAATAACCATATCACCAAATAAAATATTATTACAATTAGAGTAAATTACTGTTTGCATCCCTGACATTTATTCAATTTAATTGTTTGCATCCTTATAGTTTCAAAACCTTGAATCGCCCCCTATCTTTTAATTATTTCCTTGTTTGCATCCCCGTGGCTAACGCCGTTAGAGTGCGCAGTTAAATGCGTCTCTTTTTCTTTCTCTTGTAGGGACATTTTGTTCCTTTCATTCTTTCCTCCTTCTCTCTTGTAAAACCATTATAAGAAGATGTGGATGTGAACACCCTTCAATCACTCTCCTTAATCTCACCCTCTCACCTCTACCTCTCTCTCTATTTGAAAGTGATGAAGAAGTGCAAAATGAAGAAGTACAGGCATGCCTTGTAAGCATGCAGTAGCTTGCATATGGGATTTGGCAACTTATGACCAGCAAAATGCAAGTCCTGAGGCTTGGGTGTCCAGAGTGTATTGGTTAGAAACCTGGAAGGATGTATATAAAAAGACCCTTGAGCCTATCAATGGGAGACCCATGTGGATGCCATCAAATTCCCCAACAACACTAATACCTCTAAAGCATCATACGCAGGTTGACAGACCTAGAAAAAAGAGGAAGAAATCAGTTGAGGAGGTGGATGCAAGTAAAGTTAACAAAGATGGGAAGTTGGTGAAAAAATGATTTCCTGTTAAGTGTGGTCTGTGCAAGAATTATGGACATAACAAAAGATCATGTAAGGGACAAGGTTCATCATAATAGGTTTCACAAGGTGCTCCACTGGAAAGTCAATAGTCACCTCGTTTATGTATTTTGAATTTGGATTTTCTATTAATTGGATGTATTTGTTACTGGAACATGATCCCTTAGTTAATTATGTATTTAGGGTATGTATTTTGAACATGCTTTGTTGCTTCAAACAATGTTACTTCCACTCCTACTTTTTAGATGTAATCAAAAGCCTTTTGATATTGCTTTTGTAATTGTATGTTGGTATGAAAATGGTAGCTGGTTGTTGGGGTCAATTTTTGTTAATTACGTGTTCTTAATTATACAAAGCTTATCACCACAAAATGTCTCTCATAAACCATTAAACTTGTACAACCATTACTAATTGACCTTTATAATATTTAGGAGAAAATTAGGTCAATTGGTACAAAATCACTTCTAGTACTTCACTAACAAATAAAGTACATAATAAAAAAGAACTAACTTAAAATTAAAAATATTCTTAAACTTTTCACTTGATGCTCCAACCTCCTGGCTCTTTTTTCTATCATGTTGCTTGATCTTAACAACCCATTAATAATTTATGTAGATCTTGACCATAGTGCAGGTTCAGCCCAACTTACAAAACCACTATTTGTCACCATTCTCGAGCAACAGTGAAATATGCGGCCTGGATTTTTGACGGTCCATGATGTTCGAACAAAAGTTTCAGATCCACATAAACATCTAACCATCATTTTCCTTTGAGATAAGAGCAGGGAGTGACGGGGAGACAGATAGAGAGAGAGGGAGAGCTGAGAGGGTGAGATTGGGGAGAGTGATTGAGGGGTTTTCACATTCACATCTTCTTATAATGGTTTTACAAGAGAGAAGGGGGAAAGAATTAAAGGACCAAAATGCCCTGCAAGAGAGAGAAAAAGAGACGCATTTAACTGCGCACTTTAATAGCGTCAGCCACAGGGATGCAAACAAGGAAAAAATTAAAAGAATAGGGGGCGATTCAAGGTTTTGAAACTATAGGGATGGAAACATTTAAATTGGATAAATATCAGGGATGCAAACGGTAATTTACTCTTACAATTAAATCTAACATATTAGTAAACAAAAATATAAAACTAATTCTAAGTTGAGTATAGACGAACTTAAAATATAAGAGGAAAAGAACTTGTAAATATAAAGCGCATCTGGAAGCTTGGGTTCAAGCACAACTCTAGTGAAATCAGTTGACCGTAAAATATTTCCTATAAGTGAACATAAAATGCATATAAGTTTTAAATACAACAACATCCATCTAAGAGGTAATTATCATGTTTTGGCCACTCTTGGTAATCAAATTTCTTTATTCCAAAGCGGCTTACTACAATCATGCTTCCCACCTGATCCACATCTTTGTAACCTTTCATAAAATGTGCTGGTATAAAACCTACTAATTTTTTTCCTCTACAAAAATTAAGCTAGTGATTTAGATATCTTAGATAAATTGTAATTTATAATTATAAAATATGGAATTTGGATCTTACGTGTTGGTTGAGAAAAACCACCAAAAGTTTGTTTTCAGACACGACATGCAAAACAAAGCCAACCCAAACTAAACACACGGTATATCAAACACAATATTGTGTGACTGGTGAAAAATCGTCAACAATGGCATGAAAATCCATCATCAAGTTTTCCTTCATTTAAAAAAAAGGTAAAGAATATGTTCATAGAAGAAATATAAATATAAACCTAAACGACATGGTATAGCAAAGACAATATTCTCTACACATGGATAAAGTAGTTATTGTACTTGAAAAAGAGCATAATAGAAAAATAAATAGAAAGTCTAACAAATAGAAATTAAATGATAAAGGTCGTAGAAACTAAAATCCAGGTGAAAGTATTGTCTCCGTGTAGATTGCACCATGGATAATACAACCAAAAATGAAAGGGTGTATAAAACCCGCTACATTGAACCTGAGATCGATTTTAAAAACCTGCCCCCACTCAGTGATCACAAGAGTTGACCCACTAAGGCTTTAATGCGTCAGGGATGTAATTGTTGGAAATGGAAAGCATACCATGTAAGGATAAGTAAACAACTTTATCCACTTACAATTACTTAACTTCTATAATTCTAATGGTCTTTCCTAGTAACCGGTAGAATAATACATATGAAGTTCTGATCGTATACCGACAAATGAACCGCTAGGACCAAACCCACGACATTCGGATATGGTAATTCTAAAAATTGATGTGTGTTAACATCAAAGTGAATTACCCTCCTGTTACTTGCAAGCAATATTCCTTAACCGGGAAGTACACTGCATCTCCACAAAATGTTCCATAACACCACCAGTAGGTATCACCATGGTACGGTCTTTTTTTAAGGAAGGGTATAGATTTCCACGAGCCCTTACGCAATGAATACAGGAAAACTGCAAGAGTACCCGCCTGCGTTTTATGTGGATAATGTTGTAATCAAAAGTGGCGTCAACATACAAACCAACATCTTTTTTTTTGCATTGAAGAATCCCTGTTTAGTAGAGTTGGACAACAGTTTGGCAGCACCAGTTAATGGATTCCACACAAGCAAATCCCACGTGTTTCGAAGGCTAACACAAAGCATGCCATCCAAGCTTGATAAGAATATTAGATTTTTTAGTTGAAGCCCAAGCGGGGGAGTCACGTTCTTACCGGCCAAGTAGTTACTGTCATGATAATTTAACAATCTAGAAATGCATGACGGCATACGGCTTGTGGTTATGATTTTCTTATCCAGAGATTTTCGCATGTGTTTTTAGAAAATCTGAAGTCAACATGTACGTTAACCATTCTTTACTGACACACTAGCATTTCACCATAAACTTTGGGGGAAGTCGTGCAATTATCTCCAGCATAAGTATCAAAAACAACTGAGGAGGCATAGTGGATTCGATCTAAACAATTTTAATAACATATTATCTCAAAATGCCATTTAATAAATAATATAATTTCATTACTAACTATTTAATATTTTTGTTAATTTACCATGTGTAACACAAGAGGTACTAACCTAGTAATGAATATGCAAATATAGATTTTTTGATTGCGATATAATAATAGTGCTTACATGTAATAAACATTAGTGATATTTCATAGCAAACTAATAAACATACGTATTAAACAGTATGTATTTAAAACTTTTTCATGTATGTCTTTACATTTAATTTTCAATTAAATATAAATAAAAGATATTTTTATAATATCATGAACTTTCATTATAATTATTATCATCACTACATTAAAGACATTAAATAAACAAGTGCTCAAAAGACTATTGTAAGAATGTGTTTCTATTTTAATTTATTACAAGGGAAAAATATACTTAACATACCGCAACCAGATATATTTATATACACATATATACATAGATAAAATTTTGGTATAATATAATTTATTATAAAGCTTTAATATACACCCATTTAATATTTTGTATCAAAATGTTTTTTAATTTACATTTTTTTCTAAATTGATGGGTTAAAGAGAATGTAATATAATTATAATAATTGGGCTTTTAAATTTTTCTAAATTTGATCCATCCCTTTCAACCTTACTCATTTACCTATGGATTCGATGAACTCAACAACCCACATCGTCCATAATCGACTGTGTGTTTGCAACCCTCCTTGTGTCGTTGTAATCGACAAATGATTAGGGATTTCGGAGCTCACGGTATCGCGAATCACCTACATATTCCAGGTCGTTTCATGTTGATATAAATTGTACGGTAAGATGGTTAAGTAGCTTATGTTGATCGATCATGACTTCTTAATTTTAGGGTTTTTCTGTTTTGGGTTTATGGATAAGCTAAGCCAGAATTTTGTGTCATAATGTTCACCGATAATGATATTGTTTGTTCGATTTCGATTTTGGACGCATGCGTTTTCAGTCGGGGTAGGATTTTGGACGCAAGATGTTGAATAGGGTTACTTATTGATTTGGATGTCAATTTGTTCATATGTTTAGGGTTTTCGGATATGAGATACTCATATCATACGATGTTCACCTTCTCTAAGTTTAGGGTTTATATTTTGATTGTATCGATCATTTGCTCTTATTACTTAATGTCCAACTATCATTGAGGACATGTGCCCTGTTAGTTATATTATAGGTATTTTGTTTATATGTTTGCTGCATTTGTTATTATCACAGTCATAGCATATGGTTTTACACTATTAACATGTTATTGATTATTAATTTCATTCACGCAGATTACAGATTACAGGTTCATCCTGTTGTCTTAGAATGGCAAGTGTAATGGAGTTGAAAACACCGTAAGTCATCTACACCTTTGACCAGTACCTTTTACATTCACCAATTTGTAGATTTTTAGGATTTTGTATTTTATATTAAGTTATGACATCATAATAGGTAGTTAGTTGTGCCTAATGTATGTGTCGTGTTTACGTATTCAGATTACTCTACAGATCAATCATACTGATTTCTTAACTCCCTAGATGTGCTTGTCCGACCTTCATTAGAGAGGTTTTGGAATCTGGCCTCCGTCTAGGCTTCGTTAAATTTTAGTATGATTGGTTTATAATTGTGTCATCGTGTGCATGAGTTATTTTGTAGTGCTACCTAATATGTTGATTATATTGTGAAATTATAATTATCTTTTATAAATGTGTTGGAGCTGTTATGTTCAGTTTACAAGATTCATTTTACACCTGTTTAGTCACTTGGTTATTATAATTATATTTTATAACTTGTATGTATTTGTAACTTGTTTTGAGTTGGACACTAAAAGCTGTGATACATGATAATAACAATAGTATATCTGTTTAGTAAGTTTGTTATTAAATTAGGAGTAATTAGTCGTACATGCTAGTTACTTAAGTTGTCCTACATTTAATTTTAGGGTGTTCTTTGTTTGTAGAGTGCATTTCAAACATTACATAAGTAAGTGACAACATACAATTCTTTGGTTTTACATAGTTTACAAGAATCACTATTTTAATGATCAAAAGTTAACAAGATAGATGATTTAAAAAGTGTAAAGTTTGAAGGTTTATAAACCAAGAAAATCATCCTGTCGCGACCAGATCTATGGCGACGACAAATTGTTGTCGCTATAGGGTAAATTAAATAATTAATTAATATTTTTTTATTAAACAATTATTAATTAATTTAATATTAAATAAAAATAATTGCTTACCTATGGCGACGACATGTCGTCGCCATAGGGTGAATTTTTTTTATTAATTTTGAAATAAAAATATTTATTGCGACGAATTTGTCGCGACAACATGTCGTCGCTACAGGGTTTTATGGTGACTACGTCAATCGCGACGATCATTTTTGAGCTATTGCGACAAGGCTGTGACTACTCACCCTATGGCGACGACATATCGTCGCCATAGGCTATAGCGACGACAAATATAACCTATGGCGACGACTTTTGTCGTCGCGATAGAGCTGTTTTCTTGTAGTGTTATTTGGAATATGTTTATAGTATCAACTAAATATGTTTTTCCCATAAAATAAAACAAACCTACCAATTTTTTTGTAACAAAATATATAATTATTAACTGGAAATGTTATTAAGAACAATCAGCTTTTAAATTATCAAACCTAATAACCTTCATTACAATTGTTAAGTAACTTGGTCACTATAATTATATTTTGTAAACTTGTATGTATTTGTAAACTGTTTTGTGTTGAACACTAATATCTGTGATACATGATAATAACATGCATATATCTGTTTAGTAACTTCGTTATTAGATTAAGGGTAACATTAGTCGTACATGCTATGTACTTAAGTTGCCATATATTATTATTTTGGGTGTTCTTTGTTTGAAGAGTACATGTTAATCATTACATAAGTATCTTACAACAAACACTATACATCATATAAACACAGAACATAAAAATGAATATAACAAAATAATTATGTAATCAGGTTTTAGAAAATATACATACCTGTGTATATAAAACTCGAAACAAAAACACTTGATCAACCAACCCAACTTAATATATAAAAATCAACTTATATTAGCATCAAGTAATGAAATTGCAAAGTGCTATTAAACAATTTCTGAATATGATTTCCAAATTCTAATATAATAGTATCAAATAATGTAGAAGTAAATTACCTTTCACCAGCCGAAATTCATTAGTATGCACACGGATATGCGATGAACATTAAACTCAGAGTTAAAATAGTTTATATAGATGTGAAACATCGAGCAGTCCCTATGTTTATGCAACAACCTATACATTAAACATTCCATATAAAATTGCAAAAAATATAGAGCCATGCATTCATCTATAGAATAAAGTCATGAATGTTTATCTAAAATATTTGAAGTTTGATTTTTAAATAACATAAACAGTTAAACCGTATCAATCTTAAATTTTTAAATGTGAGAGGTTTGATAACACCAAAAGTAATTAATTTGACTTATTATTTGATGTGAATTTTAATAGATACCGAAACAAGTTTATAAAAAATATTTTTTACATGAAAAAATCAATGTTATTAAATTCAAAGTTTGTTAAATTTACTGTTATATTAAGGTCAAAACATAATTTCAAATTATCTATATAGCTACGCATATATATTTTACTTTAATTGAACTTATGTATATAAATGTGTTGTAGTAATTATGATGTTGATTAAGATTATATGTTATTATAATATACATATATTTCTTAATCAAAATGTTAATCATCCGGATACATTGGCACTTGTAACATTCCCTAAAATACCGGCAAGTTCAAAAGAAGCCAGCCTTTCATCTGTTAAATTTAATCAGAGAGTATATCAATTCTATTTGAAGTTTGAATTTTAAAATCTCCTAAAAATTAAATCGAGAAATTCTAGTTATTTTAAAAGTCAGAGTTTCTATAAAAGTAGCATGTATTATTTTTTACCTAATTTTTTTATTATAATAAAAGGGTAAATCAGGGAGTTATTTTTAAAACAAATAACTTAAATTAATTATTTTTTATTCAAATAATTATTACTGATAACATAAGTTTAACCTATTTATATAGGTAAGGAACTGGAATATAATAATGTTTTTTGATTAACGATTGTAAGAAACTGAAATATGTTTAAGGTTTTTTTATTGTTAATAAAGATAAAATGTTATTAAAATAAACATAATTTTAATTGTAAAATGATACTCATGCAGGAAACTTGGCACCTTTATAAATACTTATTTATAATATAAAAAAATATTTCTATAGTATAAAACTCGTTGTATCAAATGCCACCTTTGTAGTTTGAAAATTTATGTGTAAACATTGAGTTAATAAATTAAACATTTCAATAAATTTAGTATATCTATTTTATATATTGAGTATGTACATAGGTTTATAATTCCAGAGAAAATAAATCAAATGCATCATATAATTGACTTTTTTCTATTTTATTCTAAATATCAATGTAATATTTAGGGTTTCTATATTTTATACTTATATATAAATTTTTACAAAATACTCACTAAAGTCCATTGTATATTTATGTTAATCAGTTGTTTCTGTTATGATTATGTTTTAAGTTTTTAAACGCTCATATAACATCAAACATAAAAGATCCATTTAATTGTTAATATATGTACTTAAGTTAACATGACAAAACAATCAGTAATGTTTAATTATATATACCACAATTCAAAATGCAAAACAAATCTACATGAGATATGCATAGAAAACAAACCGCATGTTTTATTATACTACAATTCAAAATGCAAATAATTCATAAAGAAATCAAAAGCCTTATTGTAAAAAAAAATAAACAGCATGAGGTTTATTTCGCTTCTGCACTGACACACGAGAAAATTTAATTTTTATTTCTGGCTTCTTGCCTGAACATGCAGTGTCTTCTAGTTCATTTTCTTTGTCAATGTTATCCGGATTCGATCTTTAAAAAAAAAAGAAATACTTAATACACAGCTAATCAGAAACAAATAGAAAAGTATAAATAATACCTCCTGTCTAAATTCTCGTTGAAGATCAGATTTGTAGGGACTAAACATTGTGCCACAACATATAATCTCAACACTGCTATCAAGATCATCCTGAAATCAAATATGTTAAAGCCATAACATTTAATTTAAGACAAATAATTATACCTGAAATGAGAAAATTAACAATTAAACACAACCTTTGAACTTCATTTTTGTTAAAATCACTATTAACTTGTACTAAAGGATCCAATATAGCTTCTACCTCCTGCTATATAAGAAACAACTTAGAAATTAATATAATAACATTAGGAAAAAAAACTTAAAAGTACATTTAGTTATAATTTATCCATAATTTATATAAGAACCTTATGATGGCAATCAACCTGCACTGATACCCATATAAAATAAATAAGATATAAATAGAGTTGAAATAAACAAAAATCCATCATAATATAGTAACCTTAAAATTTTGTACCTTTATTTCCTTCGAATCAGAATTAGAAACTATTAAGGATTCAACATTCAGTGATTGTTCTTCCCATATGTTCCCACCTATCGAAACCATTGTATCTTTTATCCCCTAATGAAATAGCAGTGAATAATTAAGTATCTTACAACAAACACTATACATCTTCATATAAACACAGAACATAAAAATGAATATAACAAAATAATTATGTAATCAGGTTTTAGAAAATATACATACCTGTGTATATAAAACTCGAAACAAAAACACTTAATCAACCAACCCAACTGAAGATATAAAAATCAACTTATATGAGCATCAAGTAATGAAATTGCAAAGTGCTATTAAATAATTTCTGAATATGATTTAAAAATTCTAATATAACAGTATCAAATAATGTAGAAATAAAGTACCTTTCACCGGCCGAAATTGATTAGTATGCACAGGGATATGCGATGAACATTAAACTCAGAGTTAAAATAGTTTATATAGATGTGAAACATCGAGCAGTCCCTATGTTTATGCAACAACCTACACATTAAACATTCCCTATAAAATTGCAAATAATAAAGCCGATTCTTTTCTGTATTGTGAATTAAAGTAGCAGAAATTACGGGAAAAATGTAAATCTTTAAAAGTTTTTGTATTTGTGTATAAATCTATAACTGCACCTTAATATTTTTGTATTTTTATATATGCATGTAACTGAACGTTAATATTTGTATATTTTTTGTTTACTCGCTTACGTTTGTTTCTATTTGTCAGGTTAAAATCAATTGTTAGCAAATTCACGTTTTACAAGTGAAGAAGCATGTAAACACTTGGTTTTAAAAAAAATATGGATTAATTATACAAAGATGTACTTGATTTTTATTATTTTAGAGTTTTTTAATTTTTTCTGCACTACAGCATAAAGCATATTCTGTTATGTATTGTGAATTAAAGTTGCAGAAATTACGGGAAAAAAGGTAAATATTTAAAAGTTTTTGTATTTTTGTATAAATCTGTAACTGCACCTTAATATTAGGATTTTTTTTTGTTTACCGACTTACATTTGTTTCCATTTGTCAGGCTAATATCAAGTTAGCAAGTTCAAGTTTTACAAGTGAAGAAGCATGTTATTCTTTTTTGTAATCTGGACTGTTATTAAAAACTAAACATTCATGTTGATGTATTTGGTAGGGTTTTAGAGGGGATGAAGTAAGTTTCTATATTTTGTTTAAATGGTTCCTTTTAAATTTGCATTTGTTAACTTAATTATTTTTATTAACGATACCAAATTTTCGTTTTAAATTATACAGCTCATTTACCTAAAAAGATACAGATATGAAATATTTTGATGAGCCGTGTCTCTTTTTATAAGCAAATTGTAACAAATATGAAGAAAATACATATGTTTAAAGATATAAGGGTGTAAGTGTAAATATTTTAAACTTTCATTTTTTAGGAACGTTCTAATAACATAAATACCCTTACAAATTTGATATTTTGGTGTACATTGTGTTTAAAATGATCAAATCTTTTAAATTATGGTGAAAACCCTCTTTCGTGCATTATAATATAGCATAGTAGATGAACTGAAGTATTAAGGGAATATACTAAAAAAAGAAAAAATTCTTACACCGAAATGTTTCGGGATAAAAAAATGCTAAATTGTTTTTTAAAAGTTTGCATGCCTTACAATCAAACAATGTCAAGGAAACATTACCGGTGCAATCTTGAACCGTTAATGGGATTCTAAGCCTAAAAGATAATATTAATGATTAATGCATAAATTGTTGTTTTATATGTATTATATTAATGTATATTAGCTCTTAGTATATACTTTATATAACTTTAATGAACTTTCCTTTGCAATCATTTGTGTCGCAGACATAGATGGGTTCTTTATCACCTGCATCATGAAGTGAAGTCTCATCTTCATCAGGGTTTTTTGGAAACCTTCCTGTTACATGTTTTACATGCCTCATAAAACCAATGTATGTCAATGGGTATCAACTTAATCGTGCCTATAATTACAACTTGCTTAACTTATAACAAACAGATACGAATAATAGTTTAGACTTTGAAGATTACATAATGGAAATCTTTTAACCAAAAAAAAAATATTATGACCTCATTTACACTTATCTCTGCAATATTGTTAAACTCTGCTTTAGTAACAAACTCATCATACAGAGATAAGAACAGTCTCGAAAGCATGGATGTTTCAGTTGACGATGAGGAAGCTGCTGAGTTCTGTAGCAAGCTGGTAAAGTTAAAAAAATATTATTAGAGTGATCCAAAAGACATGGTTATGTAAAACAATTATGATAATAAGTAGATCTTTAATCATAAATACAAACCTGTTTCTAAAAGAGATGATTTCATCAATCTTAGAGTCGATAAATAGCTTTCACATGCTGAATGAATTGTTCACATATCTAAAACGACTATAATACTTCAAAGTACCAAACTGAAGAATGTCAACAGTCACGGAATTGCCTTCCTTATTTTCAAGATGTTGTAGAATATCATCGGCGTATGAGTCCCATAGTGAAAGATAAATCTTTCTCAACTTGTTACAAAGGATATTTTACATATAAAAATAAGTAACACAAGTTAATTAACTTTTATAATTTTTAAAAATAGGTGTATTTAAAAAAAAAGCAAACTGTAAATCTTGAATGGTGATGTTAATTTTCTTGCTCTTTTTCCCTTCTTAGTTGTGTAACTTTTAAGTTCTCCAACCTCAGCCACAAAACCGATGACATCTACATCAGATTGTACAAAAATTTAGTTTTATTTAGTATGAAAAACTTATACAATAAAATATTATTTTATAATAAAATATACGATAGAATGTAAACAACTTTACCTAGTGGTTGTTCATCTGCCAGGGTCTTTACAACAATCATCTCAAATGATGTAAAACAGAACTCGTACTCCGATCCAGAGAAGTCATGGTAGTTTTTCACTTCAGTGTCCGGCTGGATGCCAATCTTATTTTTATTTTCAACATAACGGTACTGGGTTTCTGTAACACCCGAATTTTTATAAAGGCCAAAGTTGAAGGGTGAAAAGTATAAAATAGTACAAAAGTCAAAAGTGGGTGTATAAAGAGCATGGGCGCCCATGCTCTTTCTGCTGCTGCTTTCTGAAGAATAAAAGAAAGAAAGAAAGCTGGGTTTTGTGTTTTCTCTCGGTCGAATTGTGAAGAAGAAGAAGAATCTTCAAGGTTAGTAGGTTTTTGTGATTAATTGGTTCAGTTTCTTTGACGTTTCAACCTTAAAAACTGATTTCTATGTGTTCTTGGTGTTTGGGTGTTTGTTTTGGCTTGTTCTAGGTGTTTGAACTCTTATGCACGTAAGTTGGGAGGAGATTCACTTGTTTGCTACAATAGGTGAGTTCTAGGACCCCGATTCTATGTTTTTAAACTTCTTTGGGGCTGAAAATGCATTTAAAATGTTTTACAACCGTCGGATAACTGTGTATGTATGTGTATGAACTTCTATGTTCTATGAGGTTGTAAGCTTGACCTAAGAGTTTAGCATGATAGATCGATGTTAAGAATGTATGAAAATGAGGTTTTAGAACTGGTTATAGCATAAGTCTCATTTACAGGTCTGATGGTTCATCCGCATTTACACTGTGATAATCGCCTAAGTGTTTTGTTCGCCCGCATTTACAGTTGTTCACCCGTATTAGCCTAAATTCAGCCTAAGTGTCCATCAGCATTTCTTTTTATACATACGCATTTGCTACAGTGTCCATCAGCATTTCTTTTTATACATGCCCATTTGCTACAGTGTCCATCAGCATTTCTTTTAAGACAGAATAATTACCAAGTGTTCATCCGCATTTGCAAGTGTTCATCCGCATTTGCAAGTGTCACCCGCATTCACTTTTGTTCATCCGCATTTGCAGGTGTTCACCCGCATTCACTTTTGTTCATCTGTATTTGCAAGTGTTCACCCGCATTAGTTTTTGTTCACCCGCATTGGTTTTGTTCACCCGTATTTCTTTAAGACTTAAGGAATTTTTCTAAAATTTTGGAAGATCAAATTAGGGTTTGACCATGGTTGACTTGATGCTTGTATCTGATTATCTTATGCATGTTGTGGGCTATCCTTATGTGCTTATTATGATATTAACATGTGACTTTATGTGGTTTGCCTATGATCATAAAGTATTATTATTAATCAAGTGAAAGATTAATATTAACGAAAAATGGAACATAAAGAATGAAAAGACTTGCAAGTAAAAATTTACAGGAGGTGCACGACCATGTTGTTGTTAGCTCAACTGTATACGGTTTAGCTTACCCAAAGGACGTACACAGGGTTAATCTTTAAGATTGAGGGGACCACTGTTGCTACCCCGGTACTGGTGCCAGCATATGTGCACCACGGATGAAGTCTATTTATAGACTTCAAGGCCCAGTACCAGGTTTATGCGCATTATATGGGGGGTATAGCACTTTGGTCCATATCGACAGTGAAAGATAATAATAAATAAGCAAGAAAGAGAATGGTGATGATGTAATGGATATGATTTGTATGTATGATGTGTGATCACATCCGAAAGAAAGATAAGATATTTTCTTTAAGAAGTATTTTGTATACAAATCTATCAAGATATTTTTATGATTTTAAAGCTAGGACTCACTCAGCAAAGCTGACTTTTATTCGTTTTCAGTTGGCAAGTAATATTGTTGAGGATGGCACTCGGGGAGGCTACTCGTCGGGACAAGGCTGACATCCATTCATGATTATAACATTGTTGTTTTGTAATGCGAACTAATGATCTTTTGTAACTGTACCAAACATGTATTATTTAGCAACAACGTTTATAAATTAATGAATGGCTTCTAAATGTTTAAATTCCGCTGCATTGTGATAATGAATTATGAAATGTTTTATGAATAGTGCTGTGAATATCCAACTGTGAGGTCTCCGGGAACAGGGCCTTACAAGTTGGTATCATAGCCAAAGTTTAAGAGAAGTAGGTAAATATTTTCAAAAACCTAAACTTAAACTGAAAATGGGACCGAATGGAGGGATGCCAGCCCGAGTAGCTACGTGTCATCATGTATTTCTTTTCATTATGATAACCGATATTATGTGCGCATGCTATTTGATTTATGTGCTTTAGTAGATTTGAATAGTGATGTAGTCAGGATAGGAAATGCTCGGGGAACGAAGAGTAAAGTAAGTGGCTAATCATAACTGGCCACTGTAATTAGGGACTTACTATACTTAACATTAACTGAGCTATTACCTTGAATGACCGTGTGAGTGTTTGAATCTTATAGTGTTAGAGGATGGCTGGAGGTAGATCATCTAAGGCTTCTAGAGGTGGTGTACTGGGTGGTCGTGCTGGTAGACCCCGGGCTGCAAAGAACAAGATGAGAACTGCAGAGACGGCTCCTGCTGAGCCTGAGCTTCATCACCCGGAGGGAGTGGATGAGAATGCCAATTTGAGGGCCTCGGTGAAAGAGGCAGTGGTGGAGGAGGTTCACCAAGTCATGCAGACGATCCTACCGTCTGTCGTGACTGAGGTGATCTGGGCCGTAAGGAAGGATGAGAGGAAAGAAAAGGAGGAAGAGAGAAGGGCTGCTGCTGGGAGAAGGGAGAATGAGGGAGATCATGATGATGAGGAGGAGATGAATATTGAAAGGGGAGCCTCTAGTGATGAAGGAGATGTAGAGGTGCGGGAAACCGCGAGGGGATACAGCTACGGGGCATTCCAACGATGTAAACCCCCTACTTTTGACGGCAACGGTAACGCTGCTACTGCCCACCGCTGGGTTAGAGAGATGGAGGCAGTGTTGGATATTAGTGAGTGCAGGGAGGATCAGAAGGTTAAATTTGCCACTCACTCATTCATTGACTCGGCACTGTGTTGGTGGGACAATCTGGTCCAAACCGAGGGCAACAGGGCTGTCGGGAGGATGAGATGGAGTGAACTGAAAAATTTAGTGATTGAGAAATTCTTTCCTCATCAAGAACTAAACAAGATAGAGAAAGAGTTCCTACAGCTTGAGGCCGGAACCATGACCCACCAGCAATATACCACCAAATTCAACGAGATGGTGAGACTGGTGCCCGAACAAGTTACACCGGCTTCAAGGAAGATCAAGCGGTATATTCAAGGGTTGCCGGCTGACGTTCACAGGCATTTGATCACTGCTCGACCTAGCACTTTTAGGTTGGCAGTGGATTTGGCGGGAAGGTTGTATGATGAACGAGAGGTAACTGTGGTTGAGGTGAAGAGGACTGGTGGGGGTGATAGAAACTGGAACGGGAAGAGATTCGGGCGTGGTGGTTTCACCCCGAACAGTAAGAGGCCGAGGGCGGAAGATCGCCGAGTGGTTACTGCAAGCTCGGGGTTAAAGCGGTGTGATAAGTGTGGGAAGGAACATAGCGGGGAATGCCACTTGGGAATGAATGTCTGCTACAAATGTGGCAAGCCCGGTCACATTTCAAAGATGTGTGGAGCCCCACGGTGCTTTAACTGTGGTGAAATCGGCCATATGAACAAGGATTGCAAGAAGCCAAGGGCTGAAGGTTCTGGGTTGAAGAAGAGGCCAGAAGAAGAAGGGAAGAGGGCAAGTGCAAGAGCCTTCACGATGACCCGAGAGGAAGCCCGGGTAGACCCCGACGTCGTGTCAGGTGTGTTTCTAGTAAACCAAACTTGTGCCTCTATATTATTTGATTCTGGTGCTAGTAGGAGTTTCATATCTGCTGCCTTCTGTGCTAAATTGCCTATTAGTAGTAAGAGCATCGATGAATTTTTTGATGTAGAAACTGCTATTGGTAAGTCTAGCAGAATTTCCGATATGATTGAGGATAATGGCATAGAGTTAGAAGGCCATAGGTTCTCTGCTAAACTATTTGTGATGCCCCTAGGTGGGTTTGATGTAGTTCTGGGGATGGATTGGTTGGCAGCCTATGAGGCAAACATCGTGTGTCGGAAGAAGATGATTCGGTTAGTTGCACCCGATGGGAGTTCAGTGATAGTTTATGGTGATCGCATCACTACGGTTCCAAAAGTGATTTCGATGGCAGTGGCAAAGAAGTGTATGAGGCGCGGATGTTGTGCCTACTTGGCATACGTGAAAGATATGGACGTGTCGATACGATAATTATCAGAAGTACCAGTGGTACGTGATTTCCCGGATGTGTTTCCCGAAGATCTACCAGGTGTGCCACCGGACCGTGAGATAGAATTTCAGATCGACCTGATCCCCGGTGTGCAGCCCGTTGCTAAAGCACCGTATCGGTTAGCTCTGACCGAGATGAAAGAATTGATGGATCAGCTACAGGAACTAATGGACAAGGGGTTTACTAAACCGAGTAGCTCTCCTTGGGGTGCTCCGGTATTATTCGTAAAGAAGAAAGACAGTAGAATGAGAATGTGTATAGACTATCGGGAGTTGAACAAGTTGACAGTGAAGAACAGATACCCCTACCAAGGATTGATGACCTGTTTGACCAGCTTCAAGGTGCCAGTTGGTTTTCTAGAATAGATCTCCAATCGAGTTATCATCAATTGAAGGTGAAGGAGCAAGACATTCCTAAGATAGCTTTTCGCACGCGTTATAGACATTACGAGTTCCTCGCTATGTCTTTCGGTTTAACCAACGTGTCAGCTGCCTTTATGGATTTGATGAATCGAGTGTGCCGGCCAATGTTGGATAAATCAGTGATTGTGTTTATTGATGATATCTTGATTTATTCAAAGAGCAAAGAAGAACATGCCGACCACATACGTGAAGTGTTGAAGACACCTAGGAGAGAAAAGTTATATGCTAAATTCTTTAAGTGTGCTTTCTGGTTACGCGAGGTTCAATTTCTGGGTCATGTGGTGAATACCGAAGGAATTATGGTGGACCCGGCAAAGGTTGAGGCAGTGATGCAATGGAAGCCACTAAAGACGACATCCGAGATTCGCAGTTTCTTGGGTTTGGCGGGTTATTACCGAAGGTTCATTCAAGACTTTTCCAAGATAGCCTCACCTTTGACTAAGTTGACCCGCAAGGATGTGAAATTCGTGTGGGGTCGGGAATAAGAGGATGCTTTTGAGGAGTTAAAGGCAAGATTAACTCAAGCTCCTGTCTTGACATTGCCCGAAGGAAGTGATGACTTAGTGGTGTATTCAGATGCATCTTATTCGGGACTGGGTTGTGTGCTAATGCAACATGGATGAGTGATAGCTTACGCGTCCTGATAGTTAAAGACCCACGAAGTTAATTACCCCACTCATGATTTAGAATTGGCTGCGGTGGTCTTTGCGTTGAAGATTTGGAGGCACTATTTATACGGGACCAAGTGCACAATCTTCACGGATCATAAGAGCTTGAAATACTTCTTCGAGCAGAAAGATCTCAACATGAGGCAGAGAAGGTGGTTAGAGTTGATGAAAGACTATGATTGCGAGATCCATTACCACCAGGGCAAGGCCAACGTAGTGGCCGATGCCCTTAGCCGGAAGGAGAGACCCGAACCGATTCGGGTAAAGGCATATCAGTTGGTGATGACCTCAGATGTGATAACGCAAGTTAAAGAATTTCAAAATAAGGCGTTAAAAGAAGATCGCCTCAACTCCGAACGAATGAGAGGTCTAGTTGCAGAATTGGGGGAGAATACCCACGGTGTTAAAACCCGCTTTGGGCAAATGTGGATTCCTCGATATGGGAATCTACATAGGCGAATTATGGACGAAGCTCATAAAACTCGATACTCCATTCTTCCCGGTGCTACCAAGATGTATCAAGACATGAAGAAAGACTACTGGTGGCCGGGTATGAAACGTGACATGGCAGAGTATGTAAGTGAGTGCCTTACTTGCTTGCAAGTGAAGGCAGAACATCAGAAACCATATGGGAAGATTCAACCGTTGGATATACCTGAGTGGAAGTGGGAGCACATCACTATGGATTTTATCACGAAGCTACCCCGTACTGCAAGGGGGTACGATGCTATTTGGGTGATAGTTGATCAGTTGACAAAGAGTGCTCACTTCCTACCGATCCGCGAGACGAATTCATCTGAGAGATTGGCGGATCTGTTCATCAAAGAGATTGTAGCTCGTCATGGGGTGCCGGTGTCTATCGTGTCGGATCGTGACACCCGGTTCACGTCAAAGTTCTGGAAGAGATTTCGTGATCCCATAGGGACGAGGCTACATATTAGCATGGCTTACCATCCTCAAACAGATGGTCAGTCTGAGAGGACGATCCAGATGCTCGAGGATATGCTTCGTGCTTGCATGATCGATTTTGGGGGAAATTGGTATGATCACTTACCGTTAGCAGAGTTCTCGTACAACAACAGTTATCATGCCAGTATCGGTATGCCGCCATACGAGATGTTGTACGGTAGGAGGTGTAGAACGCTCATGTGTTAGGGAGACATTGGGCAGAAAGAATTGGGAAGCATCAAAGTGATTGAGGCTACGACTGAGAAACTGGAAAAGATCAAAGCCTTTACGAAGGCAGCCAAAGATAGGCAAAAGTCGTATGCCGATAAGAGGCGTACACCCATCGAGTTCAACGTGGGTGATAAAGTCATGTTAAAGGTCTCGCCTTGGAAAGGGATCATCCAATTCCGGAAGAGGGGCAAGTTAAGTCCAAGATACATAGGGCATTTCCGAATCGTTGCACGAGTAGGAGATGTGGCCTACCGTCTAGAATTACCCGATGAGTTAAGTGGGATTCACCCGACATTCCATGTATCTCATCTAAGCAAATGCTTAGACGATGAAGATATAATTATACCATTGGATGATATTGAAGTGGATGAACGGCTCAATTATATGGAGCAACCAGTGGCAATCATCGACTGAAAGCAGAAGAGATTGAGAAATAAAGTGGTTCCACTTGTGCAGGTACAGTGGAAACATCGAAAGGGTTCCAAGTCTACGTCGGAGACCGAAGAAGAAATGAGGCAGCACTACCCTCAGTTATTTGAAGAATGACAGGTTTCGGGGACGAAACCTCTTTAAGGGGGGTAGACTTGTAACACCCGAATTTTTATAAAGGCCAAAGTTAAAGGGTGAAAAGTGTAAAATAGTACAAAAATCAAAAGTGGGTGTATAAAGAGCATGGTCGCCCATGCTCTTTCTGCTGCTGCTTTCCGAAGAAGAAAAGAAAGAAAGAAAGCTGAGTTTTGTGTTTTCTCTCGGTCGAATTGTGAAGAAGAAGAAGAAGAAAAATATTCAAGGTTAGTAGGTTTTTGTGATTAATTGGTTTGGTTTGTTTGAGGTTTCAACCTTAGAAACTGACTTCTATGTGTTCTTGGTGTTTGGCTGTTTGTTTTGGCTTGTTCTAGGTGTTTGAACTCTTGTGCATGCAAGTTGGGAGGAGATTCACTTGTTTGTTACAATAAGTGAGTTCTAGGACCCTGATTCTATGTTTTTAAACTTCTTTGGGGCTGAAAATGCATTTAAAAAGTTTTACAACCGTCGTGTATGATAACTTTGTCTGTATGTGTATGAACTTCTATGTTCTATGAGGTTGTAAGCTTGTCCTAAGAGTTTAGCATGATAGATCGATGTTAAGAATGTATGAAAATAAGGTTTTAGAACTGGTTATAGCATAAGTCTCATTTACAGGTATGATGGTTCATCCGCATTTACACTGTGATAATCGCCTAAGTGTTTTGTTCGCCCGCATTTACAGTTGTTCACCCGCATTAGCCTAAATTCAGCCTCAGTGTCCATCAGCATTTCTTTTTATACATGCGCATTTGCTACAGTGTCCATCAGCATTTCTTTTTATACATGCGTATTTGCTACAGTGTCCATCAACATTTCTTTTAATACAGAATAAATACCAAGTGTTCATCCGCATTTGCAAGTGTTCATCCGCATTTGCAAGTGTTCATCCGCATTTGCAGGTGTTCACCCGCATTCACTTTTGTTCATCCGCATTTGCAAGTGTTCACCCGCATTAGTTTTTGTTCACCGCATTGGTTTTGTTCACCCGCATTTCTTTAAGACTTAAGGAATTTATCTGGAATTTTGGAAGATCAAACTAGGGTTTGACCATGGTTGACTTGATGCTTGTATCTGATTATCTTATGCTTGTTGTGGGCTATCCTTATGTGCTTATTATGATATTAACATGTGACTTTATGGGGTTTGCCTATGATCATAAAGTATTATTATTAATCAAGTGAAAGATTAATATTAACGAAAAGTGGAACATAAAGAATGAAAAGACTTGCAAGTAAAAATTTACAGGAGGTGCACGACCATGTTGTCGTTAGCTCAACTGTGTACGATTTAGCTAACCCAAAGGATGTACATAGGGTCAATCTTTAAGATTCAGGGGACCACTGTTGCTGCCCCGGTACTGGTGCCAGCATATGTGCACCACGGATGGAGTCTATTTATAGACTTCAAGGCCCAGTACCAGGTTTATGCGCATTATATGGGGTGGTATAGCATTTTGGTCCATATCAACAGTGAAAGATAATAATAAATAAGCAAGAAAGAGAATGGTGATGATGTAATGGATATGATTTATATGTATGATGTGTGATCACATCCGAAAGAAAGATAAGATATTTTCTTTAAGAAGTATTTTGTATACAAATCTATCAAGATATTTTTATGATTTTAAAGCTAGGACTCACTCAGCAAAGCTGACTTTTATACGTTTTCAGTTGGCAGGTAACATTGCTGAGGATGGCACTCGGGGAGGCTACTCGTCGGGACAAGGCTGACATACATTCATGATTATAACATTGTTGTTTTGTAATGCAAACTAATGATCTTTTGTAACTGTACCAAACATATATTACTTAGCAACAACGTTTATAAATTAATGAATGGCTTCTAAATGTTTAAATTCCGCTGCATTGTGATAATGAATTATGAAATGTTTTATGAATAGTGCTGTGAATATTCAACTGTGAGGTCACCGGGAACGGTGCCTTATAGTTTCATTTAGAGCAATTCTAGGTTTACGTATTAAGTAACAACGTGATTTAATATTATCAAATTATAAAATTGGGAAAGAAGTTAACATAAATGTTAGTAAACACAAAATTATAAAATTGGGAGAGAAGTAAACATATATATGGTTTTTAGAGTAAGATTATAAACATTCATAAATCGTAAGAAAATATAACTCACCTGATTCTGTGAGCACTTTTTCAAACTTAGGGAACCACTTCTTCAAAATTTTCCCTTGCATTGTTGTACCCTTAAACGAAAGTAAAACAAATATTTATATATAATTATAGACTGCAAGTAAATGTATATTTTGATATATTTTGTGTGAACAAAGTATAAAAATTATAACTTGATCTAACCTCCTCATCCACAACTATAAACTCAATAGAGTACCAATCTTATGGATTGGTATACTTTGGCCTTTTCCAAAGACGAATTATGTGAACCTTGATGGTGTAATCACGTTGTGCTATATCCAGATCCTTCAAGAAAGTAACCTCGGATCCAGAAAATCACCTGCATATTAAGAAGAATGTAAATGTATGAAGCATGATAAGTGTGAATCACAAAAATAATGTATTGAATATAAACATTACCGAGAAGTTTTAACAATGCTTGATGCTATAATAGTAGTTTTGTGAAAGAGAAATTGTACTGTGTATTGGAAAGAATGTTCAGCAATGGTATAAAATTTGAGGATGCAATGTGTGAACATATATAAGTAAAATGTATAATAATTTAGGGAAGTATGTTACGTTTAGTATAATTTACAGTTAATTAAGGCAAAAATTTAGACTATGTATTAAAAAGGAAACTTCGATAAAACATGTAATGATTCAGCATATTGAAGTTTATATATGTCAGAAGATTTCGTTATTTATAATAATTTAAGCCAATAATTACTAATTCAATTTTAAAAATGATTTGGAGTAATTTTTTTATTTTTAGAATAAATCTTATTCTAATTTTTTCTAAATTTATTGTTGATTATTCTTGGTTATATAATAATGACTTTTAGACGTAATATGAATGTGGCATGATGATATTATGATATAGTTAATTTCATTTAAAAGACCTATAAAACTTATAAATATATTTAATGTTCAACCAGGTTAATTTCATTTAAACGCCCGATCAAACTAACAACGTAAAACATATGTCTCTCCATGTTTGTAACAGTTCATGGCAACAAATACATGTAATTTTAATTTTCTAAAGATTAATAAAAAACAATGTCATGCACGTATAATTGTTAATACCAAACCACATATAGTTGCAAGCCATTGATTGTATTATATAATATTTCACCCAAAAATGATTGTGTTATGCTTTGGTAGTTCAAAAATTCCAAAATTCCATATGACATTTACGTCAGTGTCTTTTAACCTAATTGCTTTTAGTAACAACCAACATACCTTTTTTCGGGTCAAACTGGAATAGACACATATCTCCCACCACAAAATTATTCCCTTTTAAGTAGTCCACCCATCCTTGTAATCCAAAACATTTGTTGCCATAATCATGTTCAAGACAAACCTTGCACCTCCATTCAACTCCTTGAGAATGTAAGGCCCCGTTTCCAGAGACCTCACAGTTGGACAATTACAACACTATTCATAAAACATCTCATAATTCATTATCACATTGCAGCGGAATTTAAACATTTAAAAGCCATTCATTTATTTATAAACGCTGTTGCTAAGTAATACATGTTTGGTATAGTTACAAAAGATCATTAGTTTGCATTACAAAACAACAATGCTATATTCATGAATGGATGTCAGCCTTGTCCCAACGAGTAGCCTCCCCGAGTGCCATCCTCAGCAATATACCTGCCAACTGAAAACACATAAAAGTCAGCTTTGCTGGGTGAGTCCTAGTTTTAAGATCATAAAAATATCATGATAGATTTGTATACAAAATACTTCTTAAAGAAAATATCTTATCTTTCTTTCGGATGTGGTCGCACACCATACATACAAATCATATCCATTACATCGTCACCATTCTCTTTCTTGCTTATTATTATTATCTTTCACTGTCGATATGGACCAAAGTACTATACCCCCCATATAATGCGCATAAACCTGGTACTGGGCCTTGAAGTCTATAAATAGACTCCATTTGTGGTGCACATATGCCGGCACCGGTACCGGGGCAGCAACAGTGGTCCCCTCAATCTTAAAGATTGCCCTGTGTACATCCTTTGGGTTAACTAAACCGTACACAGTTGAGCTAACGACAACAAGGTCATGCACCTCCTGTAAATTTTTACTTGCAAGTCTTTCATTCATTATGTTCCACTTTTTGTTAATATTAATCTTCCACTTGATTAATAATAATACTTTATGATCATAGGCTATCCATATAAAGTCACATGTTAATATCATAATAGGCACATAAGGACAGCCCACAACATGCATAAGATAATCAGATACAAGCATCAAGTCAACCATGGTCAAACCCTAATCTTGATCTTCCAAAATTCCAGAAAATTCTTAAACTAATGCGGATGAACAAAACCAATGCGGGTGAACAACTTGCAAATTCGGATGAACAAATTGCAAATGCAGATGAACAAAAACTAATGCGGATGAACAACTACAAATGCGGATGAACACTTGGTAATTATTCTTTCGTAAAAGAAATGTTGATGGACACTGTAGCAAATGCGCATGCATAAAAAGAAATGCTGATGGACACTGTAGCAAATGCGCATGCATAAAAAGAAATGCTGATGGATACTCAGGCTGAATTAAGGCAAATGCGGGTGAACAAAACACTTAGGCAATTATCACAGTGTAAATGCGGATGAACCATCAGACCTGTAAATGAGACTTATGCTGTAACCAGTTCTAAAACCTCATTCCCATACATTCTTAACACAGATCAATCATGCTAAACTCTTAGAACAAGCTTACAACCTCATAGAACATAGAAGTTCATACACGTACATACACAGTTATCATGCATAACGGTTGTAAAACATTTTAAATGCATTTTCAGCCCCAAAGAAGTTTTAAAACATAGAATCGGGGTCCTAGAACTCACCTATTGCAGCAAACAAGTGAATCTCCTCCCAACTTGCGTGCACAAGAGTTCAAACACCTAGAACAAGCCAAAACAAACATCCAAACACCAAAAACACATAGAAATCAGTTTCTAAGGTTGAAACCTCAAAGAAACCAAACCAATTAATCACAAAAACCTAATAACCTTGAATAATCTTCTTCTTCTTCACAATTCGATCGAGAGGAAACACAAAAACCAGCTTTCTTTCTTTCTTTTCTTCTTCGGAAAGCAGCAGCAGAAAGAGCATGGGCGACCATGCTCTTTATACACCCACTTTTGACTTTTGGTACTATTACACAAAGCACCCCTCAACTTTGCCTTCTTTTTATTTTCTTCAAATTACTTTTCTTCCTTTTTATTCTGACGAAATTTCGGGTGTTACAAGTCTGCCCCCCTAATAGAGGTTTCGTCCCCGAAACCTGTCACTCTTCGAATAACTATGGGTAATGCTGTCTCATCTCTTCTTCGGTCTCCCACGTAGACTCGGATCCTTTTCGGTGTTTCCACTATACCCGCACAAGTGGAACCACTTTATTTCTCAATCTCTTCTCCTTTCGGTCGATGATTGCCACTGGTTGCTCCACATAATTGAGTCGTTCATCCACTTCAATATCATTCAATGGTACAATGATATCTTCATCAGCTAAGCATTTTCTTAGATGAGATACATGGAATGTCGGGTGAATCCCACTTAACTCATCGGGCAATTCTAGATGGTAGGCCACCTCTCCTACTCGTGCAACGATTCGGAAAGGCCCTATGTATCTTGGACTTAACTTGCCCCTCTTCCGGAATCGGATGATCCCTTTCCAAGGCTTGACCTTTGACATAACTTTATCACCCACGTTGAACTCGATGGGTCTACGCCTCATATTGGCATACGACTTCTGTCTATCCTTCGCCGCCTTCATAAAGGCTTTGATCTTTTCCAACTTCTCAGTCGTAGCCTCAATCACCTCGATGCTTCCCAATTCTTTCTGCCCAATGTCTCCCCAACACACGAGCGTTCTACACCTCCTACCGTACAGCATCTCGTATGGTGGCATACCAATGCTGGCATGATAACTGTTGTTGTACGAGAACTCTGCTAACGGTAGGTGATCATCCCAACTTCCTCCAAAGTCGATCACACATGCTCGGAGCATAACCTCGAGCATCAGAATCATCCGCTCAGACTGACCATCTGTCTGAGGATGGTAAGCCGTGCTAATGTGTAGTCTTGTCCCCATGGCATCATGGAATCTCTTCCAAAACTTGATGTGAACCGGGTGTCACGATCTGACACAATAGACACCGGCACACCATGGCGAGCTACAATCTCTTTGATGAACAGGTCCGCCAGTCTCTCGGAGGAATACGTCTCTCGGATCAGTAGGAAGTGAGCACTCTTTGTCAACCGATCAACTATCACCCAAATAGCATCGTACCCCCTTGAAGTACGGGGTAGCTTTGTGATAAAATCCATAGTGATGTGCTCCTATTTCCACTCGGGTATATCCAATGGTTGGATCTTCCCGTATTGTTTCTGATGTTCTGCCTTCACTTGCAAGCAAGTAAGGCACTTACTTACATACTCTGCCACGTCCCGTTTCATACCCGGCCACCGATAGTCTTTCTTCATGTCTTGATACATCTTGGTAGCACCGAGATGAATGGAGTATCGAGTTTTATGAGCTTCGTCCATAATTCGCCCACGTAGATTCCCATATCGAGGAATCCACATTCGTCCAAAGCGGGTTTTAACACCATGGGTATTCTCCCCCAATTCTGCAACTAGACCTCTCATTCATTCGGAGTTGAGGCGATCTTCTGTTAACGCTTCATCTTGGAATCCTTTAACCTCTGTCATCACATCAGAGGTCATCACCAATTGATAAGCCTTCACCCGGATTGGCTTGGGCCTCTCTTTTAGCTGAGGGCATCAGCCACTACATTGGCTTTACCCAGATGGTAATGGATTTCACAATCATAATCCTTAATCAGCTCTAACCACCTCCTCTGCCTCATGTTGAGATCTTTCTGCTCGAAGAAATACTTTAGGCTCTTGTGGTCCGTGAAGATTGTGCATTTCACCCCGTACAGGTAATGCCGCCAAATCTTTAATGCAAAGACCACCACAGCCAATTCTAAATCATGAGTGGGGTAATTGACCTCGTGGGTTTTCAACTGTCGGGACGCGTAGGCTATTACTCTCCCATGTTGCATTAACACGCAACCCAGTCCCGAATAGGAGGCATCCGAATACACCACTAAGTCTTCACTCCCTTTAGGTAATGTTAAAACAGGAGCTCGAGTTAATCTTGCCTTTAACTCCTCAAAAGCATCCTCCTATTCTCGTCCCCACACAAACTTCACATCTTTGCGTGTCAACTTCGTCAAAGGTAAGGCTATCTTGGAAAAGTCTTGGATAAACCTTGGGTAGTAACCCGCCAAACCCAAGAAATTGCGAATCTCGGATGGCGTCTTTGGAGACTTCCATTGCATTACCGCCTCAACCTTTGCCGGGTCCACCATAATTCCTTCGGTATTCACCACATGACCCAGAAACTGAACTTCCCATAACCAAAAAGCACACTTAGAGAATTTAGCATACAACTTCTCCTTTCTAAGTGTCTCCAACACTTCACGTATGTGGCCGGCATGTTCTTCTTTGCTCTTCGAATAAATCAGAATATCATCAATAAACACAATCACTGGTTTATCTAACATCGGCTGACACACTCGATTCATCAGATCCATAAAGGCAGCTGGCGCTTTAGTTAAACCGAATGACATAACGAGAAACTCATAATGTCCATAACGCGTACGGAACGCTGTCTTCAGGATATGTTGTTCCTTTACATTCAGCTGATGGTAGCCAGATCGAAGATCTATTCTGGAAAACCAACTGGCACTTGAAGCTGATCAAACAGGTCGTCAATCCTTGGTAGGGGGTATCTATTCTTCACTGTCAACTTGTTCAACTCCCGGTAATCTATACACATTCTCATACTACCGTCTTTCTTCTTTACGAATAATACCGGAGCACCCCAAGGAGAGATACTCGGTCTAATAAACCCCATATCCATCAGTTCCTGTAGCTGATCCATCAGTTCTTTCATCTCGGTCAGAGCTAACCGATTCGGTGCCTTGGCAACGGGTTACGCACCGGGTATCAGGTCGATCTGAAATTCTATCTCACGGTCTGGTGGCACACCTGGTAGATCTTCGGGAAACACATCCGGGAAATCACGTACCACTGCCACTTCTGATAATTGTGGTATCGACACGTCCACATCTTTCACGTATGCCAAGTAGGCACAACATCCGCGCCTCATACACTTCTCTGCCACTGCCATCGAAATCACTTTCGGAACTGTAGTGACGTGATCACCATAAACTATCACTGAACTCCCATCGGGTGCAACTAACCGAAACATCTTCTTCCGACACTCAATGTTTGCCTCATAGGCTGCCAACCAATCCATCCCCAGAACTACATTAAACCCGCCTAGGGGCATCACAAATAGTTTAGCGGAGAACCTATGTCCTTCTAACTCTATGCCACAATCCTCAATCATATCAGAAATTTTGGTAGACTTACCAATAGCAGTTTCTACATCAAAAGGTTCATCGATGCTCCTACTACTAACAGGAAATTTAGCACAGAAGGCAGCAGATATGAAACTCCTACTAGCACCAAAATCAAATAGTACAGAGGCAGAAGTTTGGTTTACTAGGAACACACATGACACGACGTCGGGGTCTACCCGGGCTTCCTCTCGGGTCATCATGAAGGCTCTTGCACTTGCCTTCTACCCTCCTTCTTCTGGCCACTTCTTCAACCCAGAACTTTCAGCCCTTGGCTTCTCGCAATCCTTGTTCATATGACCGATTTCACTACAGTTAAAGCACCGTGGGGCTCCACACATCTTTGAAATATGACCGGGCTTGCCACATTTGTAGCAGACATTCATTCCCAAGCGGCATTCCCCGCTATGTTCCTTCCCACACATATCACACCGCGTCAACCCCGAGCTTGCAGTAACCACTCGGTGATCATCCATCCTCGGCCTCTTACTGTTCGGGTTGAAACCACCACGCCCGAATCTCTTCCCGTTCCAACTCCTGTTATTACCACCCGTCTTCTTCACCTCAACCACCGCTACTTCCCTTTCATCATACAACATTCCCGCCAAATCCACTGCCGACCTAAAAGTGCTTGGTTGGGCAACGATCAAATGTCTGCGGATGTCGGCCGGTTGTCCCTGAACGTACCGATTGATCTTCCTCGATACCGGCGTAACCAGATCCGGCACCAACCTCGCCATTTCGTTAAACTTGGCGGTGTATTGCTGGTGGATCATAGTTCCCGCCTCTAGCTGTAAGAACTCTCTTTTGATCTTGTTGAGTTCTTGGTGAGGATAGAATTCCTCAATCACCAACTTCTTCAGCTCACCCCATCTCATTCTCTCAATGGCCCTGTCACCCTCGGCTTGGACAAGATTGTCCCACCAACATAGTGCCGAGTCGACAAACGAGTGAGTGGCAAACATCACTTTCTGGTCTTCCCGACACTCATTGATCTTCAATACTACCTCCATCTCCCTTATCCAGCGGTGGTCAGTAGCAGCGTTACCGTTGCCGTCAAAAATAGGGGGTTTACACCGTTGGAATACCCCGTAGCTGCATCCCCTCGCGGTTTCCGCACCACCACCTCTTCATCATCACTTGAGGCTCCCCCTCCAGCATTTAGCTCCTCCTCCTCATCGTGATCCCTCACATCACCTCTCCTGCCAACAGTCGTTCTCCTCTCCTCCTCCTTCTTCTTTCGTTCATCCTCCCTCATGGCTTGGATCACTTCAGTCACGACAGACGGTAGGATTGTCTGCATGACTTGGTGAACCTCCTCCACCACTGCCTCCTTGACCGAGGCTCTCAAGTAAGCACTCTCATCCACCCCCTCTGGGTGATGCAGCAGTATCCGTCTCTGCGGTCCTCGTCTTGTTCTTTGTGGCCCGGGGTCTACCAGCACGACCACCCCGAGTTCCACCTCGAGAAGCCTTAGATGATCTACCTCTAGCCATCCTCTAACACTATAAGATCCAAACACCAACACGGTCATTCAAGGTAATAGCTCAGTTAATTTTAAGTATAGTAAGTCCCTAATTACAGTGGCCAGTTATGATTAGCCACTTACTTTACTCTTCGTTCCCCGAGCATTTCCTATCCTGACTACATCAGTATTCAAATCTACTAAAGCATATAAATCAAATAGCATGCGCACATAATACCAGTTAATATTATAAAAGAATTACCTGACAGCACATAGCTACTCGGGCTGACATTCCTCCATTCGGTCCCATTTTCAGTTTAAGTTTAGGTTTTTGAAAATATTTACCCATTTCTCTTAAACTTTGGCTCTGATACCAACTTGTAAGGCCCCGTTTCCGGAGACCTCACAGTTGGACATTTACAACACTATTCATCAAACATTTCATAATTCATATCACATTGCAGCGGAATTTAAACATTTAAAAGCCATTTATTTATTTATAAATGCTGTTACTAAGTAATACATGTTTGGTATAGTTACAAAAGATCATTAGTTTGCATTACAAATCAACAATGTTATATTCATGAATGGATGTCAGCCTTGTCCCGACGAGTAGCCTCCCCGAGTGCCATCCTCAGCAAGATACCTTCCAACTGAAAACGTATAAAAGTCAGCTTTGTTGAGTGAGTCCTAGTTTTAAATCATAAAATATCTTGATAGATTTGTATACAAAATACTTCTTAAAGAAAATATCTTATCTTTCTTTCGGATGTGATCACACACCATACATACAAATCATATCCATTACATCATCACCATTCTCTTTCTTGCTTATTATTATTATCTTTCACTGTCGATATAGACCAAAGTGCTATACCCCCCATATAATGCGCATAAACCTGGTACTAGGCCTTGAAGTCTATAAATAGACTCCATCCGTGGTGCACATATGCTGGCACCAGTACCGGGGCGGCAACAGTGGTCCCCTCAATCTTAAAGATTGACCATGTGTACATCCTTTGGGTTAGCTAAACCGTACACAGTTGAGCTAACGACAACAAGGTCGTGCACCTTCTGTAAATTTTTACTTGCAAGTCTTTTCATTCCTTATGTTCCACTTTTCGTTAATATTAATCTTCCACTTGATTAATAATAATACTTTATGATCATAGGCAATCCACACAAAGTCACATGTTAATATCATAATAGGCACATAAGGACAGCCCACAACATGCATAAGATAATCAGATACAAGCATCAAGTCAACCATGGTCAAACCCTAATCTTGATCTTTCAAAATTCTAGAAAATTCTTAAACTAATTCGGATGAACAAACCAATGCGGGTGAACAACTGCAAATGCGGATGAAAAAAAACTAATGCGGATGAACAAAACCAATGCGGGTGAACAACTTGCAAATTCGGATGAACAACTTGCAAATGCAGATGAACAAAAACTAATGCGGATGAACAACTGCAAATGCGAATGAACACTTGGTAATTATTTTGTCGTAAAAGAAATGCTGATGGACACTGTAGCAAATGCGCATGCATAAAAAGAAATGCTGATGGATACTCAGGCTGAATTAAGGCAAATGCGGGTGAACAAAACACTTAGGCAATTATCACAGTGTAAATGCGGATGAACCATCAGACCTGTAAATGAGACTTATGCTATAACCAGTTCTAAAACCTCATTCCCATACATTCTTAACATAGATCAATCATGCTAAACTCTTAGAACAAGCTTACAACCTCATAGAACATAGAAGTTCATACACATACATACACAGTTATCATACATAACGGTTGTAAAACATTTTAAATGCATTTTCAGCCCCAAAGAAGTTTTAAAACATAAAATCGGGGTCCTAGAACTCACCTATTGCAGCAAACAAGTGAATCTCCTCCCAACTTGCGTGCACAAGAGTTCAAACACCTAGAACAAGCCAAAACAAACACCCAAACACCAAAAACACATAGAAATCAGTTTCTAAGGTTGAAACCTCAAAGAAACCGAACCAATTAATCACAAAAACCTACTAACCTTGAATAATCTTCTTCTTCTTCACAATTCGACCGAGAGGAAACACAAAAACCAGCTTTCTTTATTTCTTTTCCTCTTCGAAAAGCAGTAGCAGAAAGAGCATGGGTGACCATGCTCTTTATACACCCACTTTTGACTTTTTGGTACTATTTACACAAAGCACCCCTCAACTTTGCCTTCTTTTTATTTTCTTCAAATTACTTTTCTTTCCTTTTTATTCTGACGAAATTTTGGGTGTTACAGAGAATTAACAATGGTCATCTTCATGCCCTTTCTAAGTTTATTTTTTCTACCAAATGACGCTGGATAGCGCTATAGTTAAAACAGAAAAAAATTTAGTACAACTTTATATATTAAATAAAGAGATTTGTTGGCTCTTAAAGATAGACATCATATGAACATGTAGTAGTGAAGTAATGATTATTAAGAATTACCAAATGTGTGGAAATAGGTTTACTGAAAGACTGCATTTGTAGTTGCTGGGGAACATCAAGATTAATGTCTTCAGGAAGGTTATCGATTTGACCATGCGCATCAGTAGTAGTTTCTTTGAAATCTTCAACAGGTCTTTGTGAAACAATGAAATCTACATTTGATTCCAAATCAGCATCCACGTTAGGCTCCTGAAAGATCAATAAGGCTGTTATAGAATTAAGAATACAATAATTATGTATAATATACTTTTATTAATAAACACTTACATGTGATGTGAAGTTCATATGAACATATGTAATTTCAGTTTGACCAAGAATAGAGGTGTGCTCCAGAGTTGTTACCTAATGTGAAAGCAAAAATATTTATTACAAGTTATCAAAATAAATAGACCTATACATATGAGAAAAGATGTAAAGAAAACCTTTGGTTCAGCATGAAAGGTATTTTCATAATCAACGGGAGAGAATAATTCAAGACCGTATGGACGAAAAATACATAGATGGAAAGTACGATTGCCAGTATACTTAAAAACAACATATAACCAAATGGTAGATATACATCACTTTGTAGTTTCTCCCATCCATCTACAGAGAAGAAGCTAGCGTCTACAACCCTCAAGGTACATCCCTAGGTAATATGTGGTAAAATTCGTATACTTATTGGTAAGATATTAACATCTTTCCTATAATGTGACGATGAACATACTGCATAGGTAATAGCTGTAGGAAATATAAATTAGGTCTACATGTGTTTATATGTAAATATGTAAAGAAGGTTCTTAAATAAATAGATTTAATACTCATACCACAGAAGTAGATTGTAGATCATGTATCACGTATGGAAAAGAGTCATAGATGTATCTTGATTCATTAGGTCGCCAAAAAGACATCTTCAAAGTAAAATCTTCTAGTATGTCCAATACGTAAATAGTATATTGTTCAAATTGTCTTTCCTTGTAGATCGTATCCCATCCTTCACAAATATAATAAACATTCCCATGTTTTTGGATGTTTACTTTCCATTTGACATTATCATCTGTTGTGATCATAGTTTGACCATAAGAAAAACATTGTTCAAAACGGAGTTCCTCGTAGTAATCAAGGAGATACTGTGAAAATTATAATAATATAAACTGTAAATTTGCAAAAGATATTTCATGAAATGAGACACATACCAGTAGGTTTGAGCCTGTGTAAAACCGGTCAATCAATACAAGAAACCCATACGACATCCTGAAACAAAACAATAGATCAGTGGTAAAAAACGGCTCTACACGATCGTATCTCACATTGACAGATCTTTTATTTAAATAACGAACAAAATATCACCATGTTTTTTTATAGGAACACCAAAAAATAAACACATAATCATACTACTAAATCTTCCTATAAACACAAAATAAAAAACAATACAAACATGGTCTTTAAAATGTAATAGTCATGATTAAAGTAGAATTGATTAATACATGAAGCTTTGTTATAAAATTCAAACAGTATAGTTTTCCATAAGGACAAATATTAATGTATGAAAGTAAAAAAGAAACATAAACAAAACACCAGTTGTGTAATTTTATAAAAAAACTTAATGTGCTCATTAAACATATAATTCTATTAGTAAAAATCATATTCAAGAGAGTGAATGGTTTTGGTAAAAATAGAGACACAGAAGGATGTTTTGAAGAATAGTTCTTGCAACATAACATTCGATTTGTTTAAGAAACAGAGCAACAAAAAACCAATTCGAACAGACATGTATATTACTAAGTTATTTTTATACCAAATCAAACACAAACCAATTTTAATCGAAGGTTGAAGCAGAAGCGGTCTTTTACACAATTAAATCAAAGAAATTGAACACAAACCAAGTAAAATCGAACAAAAACTGTATGAATTAGAGATGAGAGTGTGGTTTATTTCACAGGCGGTAGTTTACACAATGAAATCGAACAAAAACTAAGCGAAATCGACATGAGAGTTTTGAATAAATGGTTGAATGAGAGGTGGTCGTTTATTGTTTGAAATTGAATAGAAACAAAGATAACCAAAACTTTCGTAAAAGGATGATCGTCTAAGAAAAAAATAGAAAAAAATCAGATTGTAAAGGGTTACCTGAGCAACATGATTAATTACTAATTGCCGAGATGCAAATGGAGGTAAAGATGGAGATTGAAATCTTGATGCAGAGAGGCGACTGTGGGGAGCGGCTGTGGAGAAGAGGATGAGATTAGGTTTAGATGTCTTTCTTGGGCCTGTTTTATTATAACCCGAATAGAAGCATGGATCGGGTTTAGATCCGCGTGTGTGTTGCTTTAAAACATGCTGAATACATGATGCAGACACGTGGATGTTCTATGTAAGAAAACATGCCAAGTGGCAATTCAATTATTAAAATCATGTCAAGTGGCTGAAATCCTTTCTTTTATTATGTATTGAGATAGTGATAGAGATTAATAGACCATATTTTGCAAGGTAACGAAAAGTTTGTCACCGGCCATTGCAACCCCTTCACTTTTTAATTTTTACAATTTGACCCCCTTAACCTTTTAAAGACTTGAAAATCATCACGCTGACACCTTCAAGTTTTTAAAGTTTCGGGTTTATCTTATGTACATTTTTACTTAAGAAAAACTATTTTCTTACCTTCTTATTTTTATGTATGTTTCAATATAGATTCGAGTTTGTCTACGTTTTAACGTAAATTTTATTCGGAAACAAGTCGAGCCAAATATAAAATCTTTTCGTGCTTATTTTTATGTACCTTTTAAGTTAGTCTTGTTTTAACTTGAATTTTGTTTGGATACAAGTCAGGTAAAATATAATATATTTCCATCCGAAGGTGTAAATTTAAGTTACTCTACGTTTCGACATACGTTTAGTTTGCGAACAAGTCGGGGCGATTGTAGTCTATACTTTATCAAGCCACATATGCCAGCGGCGCATGTGCTTATTTTTATGTACGTTTTTGGTTGGTGTACGTTTTAACGCCAATTTTATTTGGTGTCACATCAATTGCAATACGTTTTAATAAGATGATATAATTCTGAATATTAGTCGATTATAGTTTATACTTTATCACGTACGTCACCGCCGCAACACAAATTAATTTTTACTTAGTTATAAATATCCTCAAGTGGTCTAATAACATGTGTGTGATGGTTTGAGCTTGGTATCTTTAAGATCTCAGGTTCAAACCTAACTTAAGAGGATTTTCTTATATGATGGGTTTTCTTCTTGATGATGTTACTGAGTGGATCTGACATGAAGTGTTAAAATTAGTATGACCGATTGACATCCCATCTTAAAAAGATTAACTCGAGTATTAAGTGTAGTTCCAAACCCACTTAAAAAAGTTTCAAACATAATACATTTCAAACCTTCTGTTTTTTTATTCTTTCTTTTCCTATTATGATAATCTATACTATATATATAGTATGTGTGTGTAAGAGGACGAGAAGGGGACATAAATGTCCTTTTATTTAAAATTTAAAACAGCTAATACAATTATATAAGTATATAGGACACAACTGTTTTATGCAATGGTTTTAATTTTACTTTCATTTAATAAGCCTATTCTAATTAATACATTATTTAATGTATATCTATACTACTATATAATGCATATCTTTAGATAGAGATGTAATTTTACCAACATACAAATTTTGAAATAACATGTACAAAGGAGTGAGGCATTTGAGAGAGGTAGAATATGAAATTGATTAAGATTTGAACACATTTTATGGCCAATATCATAAATTTATCCATTAAATTTTATATAACTTGACACTTTTGTTATTGTTTCTTTCATGTATTTAATACACATTATTAATACATTATTTAATAATATGATATTATTTAATTCACTTCATTAAAATTTATTTTATTTATGTTACTATAAATTTACATTTGAATTATATTTACTAATTATATTTTTATAACTAACTACTATTTAAATTAAGTATTATTTTGTTTAAATATTTAAATATATAAGTAATATATATCTTTAAATTTATAATAACAATAATACTAATATATTTCTAGGGGCATATTGTGAGTTTAATAATTTTAATATTTATCTATTTCTTTTATAATAAAAGTGAAAGGAGGATAGAATGGTAATTTTACATATAGATTAATACACTCATATGAAAATTCATGCTTAAGTTTCAAAAAATAATATTTTATTCTATTTATGCCCTTACAATAAAGTATAACATATGATGCTTATAATACAAATGGTAAAGTATATACATGTGAGCAAACAAAACCACCATTCACTTTTAGTGTTATTCATTCATTGCAATTGAGCACTCATCCCCCTTTCCCATTTTTTTGCCGGTTGTTAACAGCTCAATAACAATCAAGATATTAATTTGTGGTGACAATTTCTCCATTAACTTTCTTCGGTCTATGCAAATCACCACTGAAAGCTACCTCTGATGATTATCATATCGAATCATGATGCAAATTCTTTGCTCAATTTTTAGAATTATCGACTCACAACACCACTGTACTTTCGTCTTTTTATTGCACCCTCGACCCCTCGTCTCTCTCCATATCATCAACATCATCATCATCATCGCACGCCTCAACCATCACCAGCTACACCCCTTTTTATCTTCAAGTGTTCGGCGGTTACATACCGATTCACTCCCATCCACCATCGCCGGTTTCGTATTCGACAGGAATAACATTTGCCGCAAATCTCCCAAGATTTCACTGGCCAATTGCTTTGTTCCAACCACCCTCAAATCAGGCCAACTTTGATTTTTATTTTAGTGTTTTACTTTGCTTGTTATCTGGTTTTCATTGATTTATTACCTAATTTACTGTCACTTGAAGTGTAAAACCATTGAAGTCAAAAGTTTTGTTAAGTATGAACTTGGAGTTCGTATATTTATTTCAGGCTATGAGCATATTTTATAAGCAAATGTTTTTTTTTCTTTTTAAAAAGCATGAATTGATGTTCTTTTGTTTCTGGAGTTAAGTCATATATGGAAAAATGAAGACAAGTATATAAACATGTTTACATCAATATTCATTCAAATTTTAGGGATGGTTGGTTAGTTATAAAATATAATGCTTTCAAAGGGCTAATAAACTAGGAAAAAAGAGCCAAACTTGGTATAAAATGTTACATCTTTTTAACAAGTAAACAAATGAATACATAGTTATCCATTATATGAAACTCTAATCTACATTCATAAAATGAAACCTCCCCTTAAAATCTAGGTAATAAGTAATTTCTGACCATAAATGCCACACATGTTTTTACTAATCTTGTTGGGATAATATAGTTGTTAGTATAGTTGTTTTAAAGACTTTTGTGATATACGTAACTTTTTTTTTTTTCATTCAATTTTTTCAATACTTATATTTGATTTTTTACTTTACGTCATAATGCACCGAGCCAATACTAACTAAAATCAAATTCCCAAAAACTCGCGCAACAGCTGTACTGCCGCAACGCGCGAGCATTTCCACTAGTATATATATATATATATATATATATTATATATATATATATATATATATATATATATATATATATATATGTATATATATATGTATATATATGTATATATATATGTATATATATATGTATATATATATGTATATATATATGTATATATATTATTACATTATTTAATAATACGAGATTAATTAATTTTACTACATTAAATATTATCATATCTATAATACTTTAAAGACATTTAATTTTTTTATGATTAATACTTTTATAACTAAACACTACTTGAATTAAGTATTATTTTATGTAGATACTTAAATATATAACTATTAAATATTTTCATATTTATAATAACAACAATAATATTTACCAGGGGCATTTTGGGTAATTAATAATTGTAGTATTTATGACTAATTTTGTTAGTTAATGGTATATTATTTAATATGTCTTGAAAATAATTACAATAATAATGAATATAAACAACTTAATAATAATAACTAGGGGTATTGAGCCTTGCTTTGTGCTGCTTAGTTATTGTGTTTCAAAAATAATACAATATGATAAATGTAATTTGTTAGAAAGTTTTACTATCTTTGTGTCATTACGGCTTTACGATTTATAATAATGACCATCAATGTTTTCGTTACATAAAACCTAATATACATATCCAAAAGTGTGTTTTGAATTTTACGTTCATCTAAAACCTAAAACAAACACATATCTTAACTGAATACTTCAGGCTCAAAGTAGGTTTATCATTGTGGCTACAAACCAAAGACGTTATATAAAAGTGGTTGCCATGTCAAAACAATGATTTTCGAATTAATCGTAACCTCTAAGGTTTTAAGATCGGAAAAACGTAAAACAACAACATTAACAAATTTAGCTATCCATCACCCTACTCGTTGCGCGGCTCATCGTCTTGTAACCACCATCTCTCTTTATTCCTTTCTCTCTCTCTCTAAAATTGCATACATGTAGAAAAAGGAATAATAAAGGGGTGTAATCGGCAACACACAGATAGACACTGCTAACAGCCTTCATGCCGACTAAGATGATATCGCCTTCTTGGAGCACCATCCTCTATACTCATATTCCTCACATACTCTCTCTCTTTCTATCTAAGAAGGTGTGTGTGTATGTATATATATATATATATAGGATGGATAACAAATATGCGTCGATATGAAGTTTGAGTACATGTGTTATGGATTTGTCCATTAATCAAACAGCATCTAAAAAATGTTAACACATTCTAAATTAATAATGTTTATCTATTAAGTACACCCATAGTTTTCTAATCATAGTACACACACAAAAAGATTTTCTAATCATAGTACACACACAAAAAGAAGTACCTCGTCCAGAAGTACCAAACTTAAACGCGGTCGGTAAACTATTTTATCTTGTAAATTCACAAAACATGATATTGCATTCTTAGTACATGTGTTAAGAAAATATACTTTTAACTAGACATGTTACAATATTTTTACCCTTCACTAAGTATTCTTCCTTTGTGTTTTCTTGGTAAGGTTTATAATGAAACAATATAATTGATCCAAAAGCATTCCTGTATCTTATAGGTCTTGAAGTACCGATTTAACATAACTATGAATTATATTGTTAATTGTCTATAATATGTGTTACAATCTTTTTTGCCTTAGCTACGATTTTGTCCAACTAATATTATCATACCCCGGATTGGGTATCGCCCAGGTGTGTGAGCCGGATTGGTTGTGCAATTGCAGGACCGTGTAAGGGTACTTAGCACTTAGTTTCACACTGAGGAGAGATCTTAGATCACTTAACAATTCAAATAGAGAACTGGTAACTCAAGACAGATGATACTAGGAACACAAGTAAATTAAAGAGACAGAACTAAGAGCAACACAAGAACACAAGATTTGTTTTCAAGGATGTTGTATATTGATCTCATGTTCTTTTACAAGTGTTACAAAACATAAAGAAATTACAAGGACCTGAGACAATTTTATACTACAACCTACAACCGTCACTTACATGTAAAGACAGTTGAGATTTGACTAATCTAGACAACAAGATCAATCTACATTCAAAAGGCAGATTGCCTTTTGACTAGTGAGTATGACATGCCATAGCTCACTGACTTTTCCTAATACAAAAAGTCTACAGGAACAAGTAAGGTAACTTACAGACAAAGACCATTCATACTTTTTGATAAAGCATGGAAGTTTCACCAACTTGTGCAAAGTAGGTGAATCACCAGAGCAGGCAGCGAAAAGTGTGTCAGCTTTATTAAAAGTTGATTCAGAGAAAGCATATTTTCTCTGTCCTCTGAAGAAATCAGTCTTCACAGTTTCGGATGACTTTGTCTCTGAAGCTTCAGAAGATTTCATCTTTGGCTTTGGAAGATTTCACACTTAGAATATTTTTCTGTTTGAGTGTGAAACTTCCGAAGTAACTCCTTCTGAACTGTTAGCTTAGGAAGATCTTACACTTGGACATATTTGAGAGTGTAAGACTTCCAAAGCTAGTTCATCTTTGTTCCTTAGTGCATGCATGGAAGATTTGGTTGTTCTGGCTTGTTGGTTGCATCAGCCTCATAATCTTCAGATGATTTTATAAACTCTCCCTAGGCTGATGCTACCAAAACAGAGAAGTTCTTCAGATTTTGATAGTCCACATTAGGATCCTCAACATACCTTTCTTCATCATTAGGTCTGGATCCTTTAGACTAACATAGAACATTCTCATGTCAAAAAGATCATGCAACGAAAGATTGAGCATATCTTCTGAGGTATAGACATGCATGCCTTCCTGATCTCTTATGACATACCATCTGTCTTGATCTTCATCCTAAGACCATGACATAATTTGTCTTCCAACAGCAAGAGGCTCTACTATGATTAGAGTTTGTTAAGAGACCTCTTCAAGCACTCCCTCAGGATGCTCTGACTCATCCTGAGGTTAGGAGATGAATGCATTTCTTCTTTTTCTCTTTGAAGTTGATCTTTTGGCCATCCTCTTTCTTCTCCCTGATGATTTTACTAAGGGGACTGGTCTTGAGGACCAGGTTTTTTAGTTGAGTCCCCCTTAGTTGGGATCTCCTTTCTCACAGGTTCAGAAGGAGAGAGATGAGGACCCTGCTATGGATCAGAAGATGAAGTTGGCTGAGATGCAGCTCCAGGTTCAGGTTGTGTTGTCTCAGTGGGTTCAACCTTCACCTCAACTTCAGGTTGAGCTGGACTTGGTGGAGAATGCAAGTCCACCAGCTCTCCCTTCTTTATCTTCTCTTGATTACCCTAATATGCTCATCCATTATAGATAGAGACATAGGGCCAAGCCTCCTTCTGGATAATCCATACAGCTTCAAGAAGCTCATCATCCTTAGTCTGTCAGCAGACTTCTTTTGGCTTTTATGGATGATGGCCCTTGACTTTGCAGCTTCTTCCCTTAATCTTTTCTTTTTAGCTTGTTTTTCTCTTTTAGCTTTTACTTCCATCTGCTTATTGTATTCAAATAATATGTACTCAGATGGTAAGGGAAGAAGTGCATCTTCCTGATAGAGACCTATGGCACTCAGGTAGCTGAGCATCTTTAGTCTTTCTTCTTCAGTTGCTACCTGAGGTTCTTCAGTGGCCACAGTCTCTGGCTCAGGACTTTCTTGAACTGGGGAGAGGACAAAAATGTTCTTGTAGAGTCTTTTCAGCCTCATTTCTTCCTTGTGCTTGAGGAGCAATGCTGCATCCTCTGCTTCCTTCCTCTCCTTTGACACCTCTGTGTCATCCAGTTCATTCAATTCATCTAAGGGGAGAGAGATGAGTTCATCAACATTATAGTTTTTGGTTCCCAGGTAGTTTAACCTGGCTGCCCTTAACTCATCTTCCTAAGTGTTTAGCCTGGGGGCAGCCCTGATTGCAGCTTCCATAAACCCTGGGAAACCACTTGAACTCTCTCCCCTCAGCTTCCTCTTCATCTCTCTCTTCTCCTCCTCAATTTCCTCAGGAGTCATTTTCCTTTTGCCTTTGTCATCCACAGGCTTTGGTGACTCAGGCTGGAGAGAGCTTTGGCCTTCATTGCTTGGTTCAGCTGTTAAGCTCTGGCCAGAGAGAGGTTGTGAAACACCATCACCAGCTGGTGTTTCACTGAGGGTAACGGGTACAGAGGGAGATCCTGTCTCAAGGTTCACAGGTTCAACCTCGGGGCCTTCAGACAAGGTTTTCCCTTCGAAGTTAATCTCCGGGTCTACCTCAACTTCCATTTGACCAAAGATCTCACCTGGTAGCCTCTGTCTATATAATTTTGATCTCAATTTAAACTCCTCTAGCACCCTGTCTTGGATTCTTTCTGCCAATTTTGCTGCTTGTCTGTTATTGCTTGAGTTGACAAGTGGCAGATCTACCAAGTTGATGCTCTCATAGAAACTCAGGTGAGAAATGTTGAGAACTTCTAGTTGACCCTGAGCTCTAGAAATCACAAGAGCTCTCCTATTACTGTCATACCCCCAACCCCAGATTAGGTTCTCAGAAGGGGCAGACAATGCTCTTGGTATTCCATCCTCAAACAGTTGTTGAATGAGCAAATGTAGATCACTGTCTAGAGGAGGTTGCTGAGTATGAACATCTGCAAGAAAGGATGGTGATTCTTCTATATCCATACTTTAGGAAGAACTCCTAGGTTCTGTGATTGTCAAAATTTCCTCCCCCGTTTTGGAAGCATCACCCTCTTGCATAGGTGAGCTGGGAGATTGATCCATGAGATCGGTGATCTCAAGTTGCTGGTCATTGACCTTCTTTTGTAAGATAGTCACCTGAGATTCCAGGTGAGCTATCTTTGAAACAAAATAGGTGCAAAGATGTGACAGTTTGTGCACCTTTTGTTGCAGACTCCCCTCATCTTCAGATGAAGAATCATTGGGGGATGAGAGAATTAGACCTAAGTTTTCTTCTTCACCACCAGCATAGGTTTCTTGGCTGCTGGATTTCCCCTGCCTAATGACAACTTCTAGAGAAGTGTCAAGAGGCTGGATTGCCATGGTAGAGGTCCTAGTGATGTTATCACTTGCAAAAGTGATAGCCTCTGCCATATGGATTTCCTAAATAAGTTCAGGACTATCCACCTTAGTAGGGGGTTGCTGATGTGGGCTAGAGATGGGGGAAGCAGGAGTACTCATCTCTCCTTGAATGTAGGAAGAGAGGAGAGACTCATGGTACTCACTGAAGCCCAAATCTTCATCAGAATAGAAGTCAAGGCTGTGAATGGGGTGGTTTAGATCAAGAGGTTGGGGATGGTAGCTTTCCCCAGAAGGTTGATCACTAGAGTGTTGAGACTCAGAGTGATGGCTTAAGGCTGTTTGTGGGGTTGTGAGCTCATCAGGCTGAGCATGAGGAACCTCAGCACTGATTGGTTTAAAGATGGGACTGGTCTACTCCTCAGGGAAGTGGGAGCTCGAGATTCCACTTCCTCTTGTATGGGTTACGATATGGGGGCCTGCACATGCTCAGTAGCAAGTGCAGGGGTTCGTTGGGATTTTCTTTTGTAGGTGATGGTAATGGTAGGCTGTGTTTGAGGTGGTTGAGAGGTGGAGGGTGTTGGTTCAACACTAGCTGGTGCTGCTAGGTTTTCACCCTGAGCAATGAGCTCAAACATTTTTAGGACAAGGGCTGTTTCTACCCCAGAGGTGCCAACAGTTGGCTTCTTCAAGATTTTGAAGATGCCAGGCCTTATTTGTCCTATTTTAAGAATATTACCTGTTCCCCTTAACTGTGGTCCCAACTCATAGTTGAGAATGTGTTGAACATAACTAGGGAACATTTAATACTCTAAGGAGTCCAAGTTGCAAGTAAATTAGTATATACAAACTAAGAGTACCTGAACTTGACCCCTTGTACCATCCCATGGACTATAAAGGAGAGGTCTTCTGGAACTTGATCCCATCCTCCATGCTTATTAGAAAGGCTGTGAATGACGACATGGAGGAGGTATTTCCATTGAGATGAGACCTTCCCCTTCCTGAAGGTTTTGACTGAGAAGTCACCTTCATAGCCCATCTGCTGAAAGGAGTGGTTGAAAGCAGATTTGGGAAAGGACAGCTCACCTGCTTCATCATCCAGCTGTAAATGGGTGTTTATGATCGAAGTGGTGAAAACTGTCCTCCCCTGCACTATAGCAGACAGTGCCTTCTCCCTGTCCATGGTGACCTCTTGACAAGTCCTTCAGAACTCAAGCAACTGATCCTCATAGAGAGGAGGATCAATTGTAAGGGAGGTGAAGTAGTGCGATGAAGAAAGGCACCTACACACATATGAGAAGCTTGGATCCTTCTCAGAGTGTAACAGGGCAACCTGATTGTGTTGCCTGTGTAGGTGCATGGAAAAATCAAGGTTGTTGCGGTGATCAATGTTGGCCATTAAGGAAGCTTTTACAGTGAAGAAAGGAAGAAGAAGATGAAATTTGGGGATAATTTTAGGGTAAGGATCAGTGAGAGTAGAGAGATGAAATAGAACCGTTTGGAAGATATATGTTGTGGATTTGAGACAAAGTTATGACAAAAGGATAAACTTTGAAATCCGTAAGTGGGTCCTACTTCTGAAAAAGTGCGCCCAAAAAGTTAGTTTTCTTGGAAGTTGTAAAAAAGGAAAGTTTTGCTTCAGAAGATATTTCAAAGAATTTTGAAAATTTGGCTTCAGAAGAAGTGAACAAGTCTTCCGAGACTTAGTTGCTTTCGGAAGATATTTGTTCTTCGAATACATTTAAGTGCTTATACACAAATTTAAGCTTCGAAAGATACTCCAAGAATTTCTTCCGAAGGTAAATCTTAGATAAGCTATTAAATGATTTAAAGACATAAATTTCTTCCAAAGGCAATTTGAGTTCTTTAGAAGGTAAATTTTCACAAATCTGAGGAATATTAGTTAAAAGTTAGTTTTCTTCCAAAGAGAACTGGGCTTATGAGGTGATCTAATAGACAACTTAGGACACACAATTTTAGGAAATAAAGTTGATTAAGTTATTAAAGAAAATCTATTCAAAGTTAATTATCCCAATAGCTGATACAAGATATTTAAATCTCTGTTCATCAAATGCCTTTATGAATAGATCAGCATATTGTTCATTTGTGTTAACTTTGATTAGTTTGATCAATCCCTTTTCAAAATTATCCCTAATCAAATGATACCTAATGTTGATGTATTTGGTCCTTGAGTGCTGCACAGGATTCTCTGTAATGGAGATGGCACTGTCGTTGTCTATGTGGATGGGATTCTCCTTGAAGTTGAACCCATAGTCTAGCATCTGATTCTGAATCCAAAGCATTTGAGTACAGCAGCTTGCAGTAGCAATGTATTCAGCTTCAGTAGTTGATACAGACACACAGAATTGCTTCTTGCATTGCCAAGAGACTATCCTTCCAACAAGGAATTGACATCCCCCAGATGTGGACTTTGCAGTCATGTTGCAGCCACCATAATCACTATCTATATAAGCATATAGATTACAGTCTGAATTCTTTGGATACTAAAGGCCTAGATTTGGAGCACCTTTGAGGTATCTGAGAATCCTTTAGACAGTGATTAGGTGTGACATCTTGGGGTTGGCTTGATATCTTGCACATATATATGTGGCAAACATAATATCAGGCCTGCTAGCAGTAAGGTACATAAGTGACCCTATCATAGCCCTATAGAGATGTTCATCAACACACTCCCCCTCAAGATCAGGACCAAAGGAGTGGTTTATGGCTATGGGCGTCTTTGCAACCTTACAGTCAGTCATCGTGAATCTTGTAAGTATGTCTGATACGTACTTTGACTGACTAATGAAAATGCCATCTTCAACCTGCTTCACTTGAATTCCTAGAAAGAAACTGAGTTCTCTCATGGCACTCATTTCAAATCTATTGTTCATTAGCATCTCAAAGTCTTTATTGAGCTTTGGATTAGTTGAACCAAAAATGATGGCATCTACATATATTTGAACTAACAGTGTGTCATTCCCTGTTTCTTTGATGAAGAGAGTCCCATCAATAGTACCTCTTTTGTATCCATGATGACAGAGGTATGTTGATAGTGTCTTATACCACTTTCTTGGAGCTTAATGCAGTCCATATAGAGCTTTATCTAGCTTGCAGACATAATCAGGATGATCTGGGTCTGCAAAGCCAGGTGGTTGTTTGATATAAACTTCATCAATCACCCCATAGAGAAAAGCACATTTCACATTAAGCTGGTAGACCTTGAAATCCTTGAATGTAGCATAAGCCAGGAATATTCTTACAGCTTCAAGTCTTGCAATTGGAGCAAAGACATCAGTGTAATCAATCCCTTTTTCTTGAGTGTATCCTTGGACAACCAGTCTAGCCTTGTTCTTGATGATAATCCCTCTATCATCATTCTTGTTCCTGAAAACCCATTTGGTACCTATGATAGTCTTCCCTTGAGGAAGAGGGCATAAGTTCCACACCTTCTGTCTTCTGATTTGAAGCATCTCATCTTGCATAGCTTCAATCCAGCTTCCATCCTTCAAAGCCTCATTAACATTCTTTGGCTCTATCTGGGATAAGAAACAAGAGTGTTGACAAACATGGCTGTCATGAGTTTGTCCTCTTGTTCTTACCCCTAAGTCAACATTTCCAATGATGTTTATGGTGGGATGTGACTTGTGGATCCAAAGTTGAGGGATCACAGCAAGTTGGTTGGACAGATCTAAATTAAAAAAGTTCTGATCTGGCAATGAGATGTCTCCCACCACATCAGCACACTTATCAAGAGAAACTTGATCCAATGAGTGTGTGACATCATTCATGTTGTCTTCAATGGAGTTGTTATCAGCATCAAGAAATTCTTGATCACTGTCACCACCTCTAGTTTCTCCTGCATTAGAAGTTCCTTCTCCTAAATTCTGAGCCTCTGAGCTGGAATTTGAAGGCAATTCAGTTGAATCAGCTATATTTGTCATGCTTGTGCTGATAGGAGCCTCAATTACAAGGTTAGTCAACACTGGAGCTGAAGTAGTTTTCTTGGTTGGTCCTCTCAGCTCAAATCTTGGATCAGGATCTTCTGTTGATCTGTTATTTGTAGATCTTGAAACATTCTCACAAGACTTGTTAAAACAGTTAGTAACTAAATCAAGATCAAACAGCCAATCCGGACCAGAACCTTTCACACAGGGTGTGTGTTCATTGAAAGTCACATTGGCCGACTCCTCAATGATTCTAGTTCTAAGATTGTATACTCTATAAGCCTTAGCTTGAGAAGAGTATCCAACAAAGTGTCCATCATCTGATTTCACAACAAACTTGGCTATTTGATCTTTGGTATTCAAGATGGTGCAAGGACACCCAAATGTTCTGAGGAAACCAATGAATGGTCTCCTTTTGTGCCACAGTTCATAAGGAGTCTTACCATGTGTCTTAACCACTAAAACTCTATTCTGCACATAGCAAGCTGTGCTGACAGCCTCTGCCTAGAAGGTAATCAGTAGTTTAGAGTCAGACAACATGGTTCTAGCAGCTTCAATAAGTGTCCTGTTTCTCCTCTCAGCAACACCATTTTGCTGAGTAGTCCTGGGAGCACTATATTGTCATGAAATATCTTTTTCATCATAAAATGTATCAAGGATTTGGTTTTTAGATTCAGTTCCTTGATCACATCTTATGATCTTGACCTTGTGATCAAATTTATTCTCAATTTTCAGAATGAAGTTCTTTAAGATTTCAGGGGTTTCATCCTTAGTTCTAAGGAAAAACACCCAAGTGAATCTTGTGAAATCATCTGTGATCACAAGACAGTAAGAGGTCCTTCCTAGACTCATTACACTAGTGGGGCCAAACAGATCCATATGTAACAAGTGTAGGGGAGTAGTGATAGAGTTCATTTCCTTTGGCTTGTGAAACACTTTGTGTTGCTTCCCTTTCAGGCATGCAACACAGTGGTCATCACTTGTAAACTCTTTCTTTGGCATTCCAGTTACCAAATCATTCTTAATTAAGTTATTCGTGTTTTTAAAGTTTACATGGCATATTCTTTTATGCCAAAGGAAAGACTCATCACTATTTGCTTTAGACAGAAAGCAAGAAACTTCTCCAAAGGGAGATGTTTCTTGCAGATCCATCTTGTACATGTTCCCTCTCCTGGGGGCTCTGAGCAGAATATGCTCTTGAGGAATGTCAACCCCGGGCTTGAGAACAATGCACTCATGCTCAGTAAAGAGCATGTGATGTTTTTGGTCACAAAATTGGGACACACTCAAAAGATTGTATCCAAGCTCCTTGACAAAGTTTACCTTCTTAATGCTAAGGTTACCATTTGTAACCATACCCCTGCCAGTAATGTAACCTCCTGCATCTCCTCCAAAAGCAACTAGTCCTCCATCAAATCTTTCAAAGTTTTGAAGTAAGGACTCATTACCTGTCATGTTCCTGGAGCAGCCACTATCAATGATCCACACATTTCTGTTTGCCTTTAGCTGTCCCTACACAAAACAGAGATGATTTAGTTACATTTGGAAACCCAAGCCTCATTGGTCTTGGGCTTGTTAAAATGAGTTAAAGGTAATGAAACAGTAAGTGATCCCATGTTCAAGCTGTGAGGATAATCTTCAGTCACACGGTCTTCCTTCATCTTCCACACCACCTTTGGAAAATTTGGCTTGACCTTCAAAGCTTCGGAAGCTTTTGCAGCTTCGAAAGATTTAGAGACTGGACCTCAGAAGATCTTGCTTTCACTACAGCAAGCTTCAGTACTTCAGAAGCATTCCTTTCTTCCGAGACCAAATTTCTTCCGAAGGAAATTTTTCATTTGCCTTCTTCTTCATTTTGGAGCTTCCGAAGGAAACAGATTTTCCTTCTGAAGCTTTCTTTTCCTTCTTCTTCCCAGAAGCCATTTCTTTGACCATGTGGATTGTACTTTTAGGATTGTAGATGCAATCCTTAGCCAGATGAGAAGTACTACCACACATGATGCAATTCATTTGCTTCCTTCTGGCAGTCTTCTTCTAAGAGCAAGACTGAACTTGAACACTTTTTTTCCCTAGCTTCTTCTTCACATATGATGTAGCAATTTTCTTAGGGACAGAATTTCTCTTGGAGAAGGATGGTTCAGACTGTGTAGCAGTGGTACACAGCAATTCAGCCTTCTCTTTACTGGAATGAGTTGGAACTGTACTAAAACTCCTGGTACTAGAGTTTGTTGTTGACTCCTCGGACTTTACCACTTCAAACCCTGTAGAGATGAACACTTGTTTCTGCTTGGAGTCAAAAGTGGCCTTGATCTCTTGAGCCTTCTTTGATATTCTCTTTGCTCTTCTGATCAAGTTCTTCCTCTTTGTCTTTGTCATACCAGCCTTCTTACTCTCCTCAGGAGCATGGTGACCCTTTTTGGATTGACTCTTTTCACTCATTTCAGAATCATCCCTCACCATCTCCTCTTCATCCTCTTCAACACTAGGGTCTATGAGGGAAAGCTCATCTTCACCAGTTTCACACCTTGGAGATCTTACGGATAATAGAGTGTGGGAAGGAGCTATCTCACAAGATCCCAGTCCATGCTTATTCTGATAACAAACTTTTGCATGCAGAGATGAGGATATTATGTTCTTGAAGGTCTCTTCTTCAAGAACATATTTTTCTGCCCTGGCTTTGCTGATCACAAGCTCAGCCTGACATTCTGTCAACTTAGTAACAAGACCTTTTATTTGAGTCTTGTAGTTTGTTTGCTCATGTTAAAGAGTTGAAATTGTTTTCTCTAGATCTTCTATTTTAAGCTTATAATCATTTTCAGCTCTTTTAAAATTAGCTTTTAAAATGTTTAAAGACTCAATATCCGATCTCATTTCTAAATTGTAGGACCTGTATCTGTTTTTGCTTTAGCAATACATTTAGGAGAGTAAAGATGTTCTAATCCCTTGGCTTCATCATGGTCAGCCATGAGTGCTTGATTTGGAGAAGTATCTTCAGCTTGGAAGCTCCAGTCAAATCCTCCTTCTTCAATAGCAACTACAGCTTGCTGTCTTGGCTTCTCATTCTGGTGTCCTCCTTTAGTGTAGTTTGACCTGGATGATGCTTGGCCACCATTTGACTTAGGTGCCTTGCATTCTCTGGCAAAGTGTCCCATCTGGTTACAGTGGTACACTTTACTTTGCTTTTGTCCAGCCCAAACTTGCCACTGGCTGCATTGCTAGGAAACCTTCTCTCAATCCTCTTGTAGAACTTTTGGGCTCTATAAGTGAGAAGAGCCATCTGTTGGATTATTTCCATATATTCCAGATCATCTGGATGGATACAGTCCAGGTCTTTAAGAGTAAAGAGAAAGTTGCCTGAACTTTCATCAGTAGAGACAAAGGCTTGAGAGGAACTTATCTCTTGGAAGGGACTTCCTTGGTTGTAGCTCTCTATGGGTGTCTCTAGGAAGGTGATGAAAGGACCCTTTTGTGAAGTTTCAAGGTAGTAGATAAGATGATGCTATGGTTCTCTGCTATCCCTTTCACCCACATGAAGGGCTGAACTCTGGTGAGTATTAGAGTTACCAGATGAATTTTGCATGTTCATCTCCATCTGGTATCCACTGAATATCCTATACAACTCAGTAAGAGTAAGGGACTTGGGGTTTTCAGTCCTCTTAATGACCACACAGTAGTGTGTCCATTGTATGGGAAGAGAGGACATGAAATTCCTAACAATATCCCTGTTCTCAATAGTTACTCCAACATCAGCCAGAGTATCCACAATCTCAACATACCTAAAGTATTGTTGAGTCATGGTTTCACTTGTCTTGAAGGTGAAGTTTTCAAACTGCTGCTTCAGGAGGTCCTTCTTGTTTTCCTTGGCTTCATTGGACCCCTCATACATTAGTTTCAGTGCATCTCATAGCTGTTTAGCGGTCTTGCACTTCTTGAAACCTCTGTAGATGGAGTTTGGAAGAGCAGTTTGGAGGGCTGTCATGGCTTTCTGATCAATATCAATCCTTTTCCAGTCTTCATTAGAAAAGTCAGCCCTCTCCTTTGGTATCATGCCACCACCAGCAGCAGCTGAAGAGATGCATGGTACATGAGGTCCATTGACAACAGACTCCCACATCCTGGAATCTTGAGACTTGGTGAAGCCTTCCATCCTTTGGCACCAAGTGTCAAAATCCTCAGGAGTGATCAGTGGGGACTTTTTCATAGTTCCAGTTTCCATATCAGCCTTAGAGATAGCTGCCATTTGAAAAGTTAAGTGATGTGTGAAGCTAAGAGGATTAAAGATGGTGAGATCTTACAATCAATAGCCTGGAATGCTCTGATACCAATTGCAATTGCAGGACCGTGTAAGGATACTTAGCACTTAGTTTCACACTGAGGAGAGATCTTAGATCACTTAACAATTCAAATAGGGAACTGGTAACTCGAGACAGATGATACTAGGAACACAAGTAAATTAAAGAGACAGAACTAAGAGCAATACAAGAGCACAAGATTTGTTTTCAAGGATGTTGTATATTGATCTCAAGTTCTTTTACAAGTGTTACAAAGCATAAAGAAATTACAAGGACCTGAGACACTTTTATATTACAACCTACAACCATCACTTACATGTAAAGATAGTTGGGATTTGACTAATCTAGACAACAAGATCAATCTACAGTCAAAAGACAGATTGCCTTTTGACTAGTGACTATGACATGCCATAGCTCATGACTTTTTCTAATACAAAAAGTCTACAGGAACAAGTAAGGTAAGTTACAGACAAAGACCATTCCTATTTTTTGATATAGCATGGAAGTTTTACCAACTTGTGTAAAGTAGGTGAACCACCAGAGCAGGCACGAAAAGTATGTCAGCTTTATCAAAAGTTGATTCAGAGAAAGCATATTTTCTCTGTCCTAAAGAAATCAGTCTTCATAGCTTCGAAAGACTTTGTCTCTGAAGCTTCGGAAGATTTCATCTTTGGCTTCGGAAGATGCTGGTCTTTGGCTTCGGAAGATTTCACACTTAAAAGATTTTTCTGTTTGAGTGTGAAACTTCCGAAGTAACTCCATCTGAACTGTTAGATTCAGAAGATCTTACACTTGGACACATTTAAGAGTGTAAGACTTCCAAAGTTTGTTCATCTTTGTTCCTTAGTGCATGCATGGAAGACTTGGTTGTTCTGGCTTGTTGGTTGTATCAGCCTCATAATCTTCAGATGATCTTACAGGTTGGTATCATATGATAGCTCTCACTTTATTTCATCAATACGTCATAAACGACAGTGGAAGACATTTAGAATACTTTTGTAATTAATTAACATTATCAGTTGATTTCGTTTTTGAAATCAAAATTATTTATTCCTTAGATTAAGTTAATCAATTTCTTGAGTTTGATTAAGAAATTAAATTCTCACTTGGGGAGACGTTTTAACATTTGGGATTAAACTCAAAATATTCATATATTACAAAATAAGGATTTGTCAATCCTTAACAGTTACATTGTTTTAATTTAAATGAAACACTAGTCGTTAAAATAAAATGCAAAAGATTAGAGCCACAAAGTCTACATCTAACTATCAAGCCTTCACGAAATCTTGTGGTCGTTACCAAGATGCTAGGTTATCATAAACCTTTATTTGGGAATAATATTGTGCACATCATTTTCCTAAAAATAGTGTTGAAAATAAAACGTTAGCATAATGTTAATGAATCATGTTGCTAGATGTTTTTTATAAGATCAAAATAGCACATTTCATATCAGTATTTTTTTAAGACAACTTGTTTTATAGCTCTCTCATTTATTGATATGACCCATACCGGGTAGCTAGTATACTTTGAACATCTAGTTCATATATGTTGAAATGATTTCAACGGCATTGTGGCATGACACTCAGTCATCCACTAATGTGTGTATCCTCCATCGATATACGTATTGCTTAAACCCTTGCTTTAAAATATAGTCACATACTGATTTTATAATAATGTAAATATTATAAACTTTGTTTATAAATATTTATAAACATATATTTCATAAAACATGTTTGAAATCATTTTAGAAATACTGTGCACATAAGTATAGCATGCAAATTATATTTCGGAAGCATATTCACCTTAACAGTTGGCTAGAACCTCTGTGTAAGTCTTCTAAATCCCGACAGCGACTCAATAGATCCACCACAAGTTTACCAAGGTAAGAAACTAGCTTAAACGAGGTAAAAGGGGGTAATAGAGAGAGTTAGAGTGTGTGTGGAAAGAAACTTCAATCACACTCTCCCTATTACCCATGTCGTTGCGATCCGCATCCACGGTTCCCTTCGATGCGCCCCGCATCTTTTCACCGATGCGGTCCGTATTGGGTTCGGATTTCAGAATTTTCTTTTTCTTTATTTTCTGAAAAACTTGGAAATGCTACAAATATTTCTTTCCTGCGTTCCTTGAATTTCGCAAACTTCTAAATTGCCTGTAGAAGTTCGATCTTTGCATCTCGGAACAACATCCATCATTTTTCACTTCGACCTAACTAGATTCGATAACATCATTATTATCATCTTCCAAAGTTAACAATAATACTTACTAAACCCATTGTGCAACCTAAACCTATTGTTTTGATTAACTAAAAAAAACTGAAATTGATCCTTTTGTGCAACTAAACCAATTGTTTTAATTAAAATGCTAACTAATAGTAAGATATAAATTATAGTGGACGGTTTAAGATATAAATTGAAAGTAAGATGTGCCATCAACATATTTGTTTTATAATAAACCTACTCATGTTTAAAAACCAATTAAATCTATTGCATAAAACTATTGAGTGCTGAAAGGATAAACTGTTGTAAAAAAACATATCTAGAAAAATGTTTGTTTCATATCATCTACATGTTATTACTTGATGTGATCTGAATTATTCATAGAAAATATATTAAAAGCACATCGATTATTCTTTAATATTTTGCTTAAAATGATGAAAATAAATTTTAAAGAGTTAAATTATGTTTTCAAGTTTTCAAAAGCCCAAGATGGAATCAATAGAGATTCAAGGAGCTTTTACTAGTATGGGGTTGTGCTTAAACACTCCAGAAAACCTATAAATAGAGATTCATTTACAACATTTTAAGGAGCTTTTGGGAGGATATACTCTACCAAAATTCTCTCGGGAATCAACACATGAAGACCTTTGGGATGCTCAAGAGGTGCATACAACACTTAGAAGAAGCTCGGGATTATCTAAACATCATCCATTGTAGATCACCGGTTTGATTGTTCTATTTCACCGATGATTTCATATCTATCTTCCATTTTAGTTGTTGTTATGTTCAAGCTCATTAAGAGCTAAACTCTCATTATCATCCAAATTGGATGAAACTTATGTAATTTGTGATAAACTAATTGTGTGTTTTATGTTATGTTAATGTTGTGGTAAACTTAGGTAAACTTTTGATGGGTAGCATCTACATTTGATCGGGAAGTTATAAATTTATGATTTGTAATTGTGAATGTTATACAAGGTTGAAAAATATATGAACAAACTTTTATTCGTGAAAACGGTCTTCATAATAGATCCATGGCTAATGAACAAGAAATGACTATTAGAAATCATATTATCTTAACTTTCGGGTTCCCTTTGTGAGAAATCTATAGTAATTGTTATGGTTTTCTAAAATTAATGGTATATTAAAAAGGAAACTGATCAACTCTCTTTCTAATATTAAGTTATGTTTTCAGAAATCGTATGTTGAAAGGGTGCACAAGTATTACCTATATCACTAGTGGCTTGTAGGTTAGCGTTGTAAGTGACTCGATGCGGCTTCACTTGTCACTATGGAGCTAGTTTACGAGAAATCTGCGCTGGCTCACGTTTATAACATTAACATTACTACTTTAACTTATATCTTTAATCACACCATGCCATGCATCACGGTTACATAAGTGTAATCTAACTAGGGTGATAACCTTAATTTCATGTTTTAAATCCAAAAGTCTCAATTTTACTTTTACTTTTACTTTTAAGTATTGAAAAATCTTAAAAATTTCACTACGTCAATGCAGCTTATCATTTTCTAAAAAGAAAAGTAATTCCGATAGTTAATCGTAAAGGTTGTTGAGCAGGCTTGGTATGCCCACGGATTGATACTCGGTTCTTACGAACACTATATTATCACACGACAGGTACACTTGCATTTTATGTGTGTAGCTAGTATAAGTAATAACCAATTAAAACTGAATCTATACGAAAAACTAATATCAAAATTATATATATTTCACACGCATCATTACTTTATTTCATTATATTTATTTTACCAGGCTCCACATTACATTAAACATATTTCTTAATGTGGCTGCACATTCATCATAGTAAATAGTATAATGCGAAATTCAATTTAATTAACTTGCATATTTAAAAATGAGTACATTGCAAATTCATTGCATTAAACATATGCATATTCTATTTAATTAACTTGCATAAACCAAATTGATGCGTATTCAAAATGCATATTCAATTTGGGTCAATGGATGCATCTTTAATTAAGTTGTATAAACAAACACCTAATTTCATAAATGTAAATTCATTTCATTTGGCTGTGTTCTCGATTGTACTTAATTAGAGAAGAGAAAAGAAAATCATTTATTTTTTTGTTGTACTCTTCTTTTATTTTCTTTTTCATTATCTTCTTTTCTCTTCACTTCCTTTCGATTTGAAAGGTTGATTTTAGCATTTATTTTCCATCACTCTCTTATCTTTTCTCCCCTTAAGAGAATTCGAAAACATAACTTTCTTGTTTTTCTTTTACTCCATTCCAATAAAAAAAACTCCGGAACCCAACTATTTTTTATCTTTCCTTCCGCTTTCCTTCTCTTCTTTTCTTAAATGAACTCGGGAAGACCACGTAAAACTTGAAAAACATAGAGCATTGTTGCTTATGAACCGTAGACAATTACAACATAAATATTGGTCCTACTGCTATGAACAAGCCAAATATTATGATATTCTTCAATTGATTTCGTGATTTTGGATCGATGGAAAGGATGATGAAGAACCTATGGTGGACCAATGAAGGACATGACGAGATACTATGTGGGTTGGGTTGAAGAGGACGATGATGAACCCTTGTTTTGTGTGTGTCAATTACAATTTAATTCTCTATTAGTGTTTTTAAGAGGAAAAAAAGAATGTGAAATGACAACTTTACCCTAGTTAACCCTATAAAGTAACAACCATTTAACAATGAGCACTATTTTTACAACAATTCATAAAACTTTAGACTATCTTTGTAATTTTTTTAATTTTAGGATCAAACATGCAATTTAACCAAACCTATTTTTATAATTTTTTCTATAGTATATGTTATTACAAGTATTAAGACCCTCGCGTTGCGATGGAAGCGTTAAACCATGGAAAAACTAACGCTGAAACATTACCATGAACTTGCGTTGAAGGTAAAAAAATGAAACATGAACGTAATTGAAAACATTCATAATTTTATATAAAAATAAAACCATTGCATACATGATATTGAGGCGAGATCGTTGATAATTTTTGGAACTTTTTAATATATGAAAAAAGAAGAAATCGTTAGAAAATTTTTTTTCGGAACATTGCATGTCAACGGAAAAAACCAAATGGTTAAAAATATTAACGTTAATAAAGATAAGCATATGTAAAATTAGATTATATCCATTTTGAACGACATCTACATCTAAATATAGATAAAAATAAGGAAAAATTCTAAAAATGTCTTTTTCCCCTTATACTTTTCTCAAAATGTCTCCTCCAACAATTTTTTCTCAAAAAGTCCCATCCGAACACAGCCTGATCCCACTAAAAATCACATGTAATTGACACAGGCGCCACGACCTGCAAAACGGAGTTGTTCGCCCACAAAATGGAGTCCATAGAAGAGCCGTTATCCTCTGTTAATCCATATCTCAATGCAATTGATTTGTTTTCTTTTTAATTTAATATTAATATAATTAATTTTACTCATATTTTATTTTTCTTTTATAACTTTCAAAATATAAAATTTTATAAATTTCAAATATACCATTGTGACGTGCTTATTTTTATCTACGTGCCGAATGTAAATTTTATTCAAAATTGGTTCGGGCCAAATCTTATGTCCAACGTTCGATGTAAATTTGACCCGAATCCATTTTAAATAAATTCTAAGCGTACGTAGATAAAAATAAGCACGTCCCAATGGTATATTTGAAATTTTATAAAACGTTATATTTTAAAAGTTATGCGAAAAAAAATACTACTAAAATTAATTATATTAATATTAAATTTCAAATCAAAACAATCAAAGTTACGGGCGGCGACTCTGCTGGCCACGAGTCAGTTTTTAAGAGGGTGGTTATGTGGGCGTTCGCGTGTTGTCTAGGGAGGCGGCGGCGTCCTGCCAACAGGGGATATTCTGAGAAGAAAATTTTGGAGGAGATATTTTTGCAGGACCGGGGAAGGGTGGTCAATACAACAGTTTCACAAGGTGGAGAGAGTTGGAACACTTAGCAAATGAAACAGTGAACCAGTTAGTGATGAAACAATAAACACAAGTAAAAGAACAAGAACAAAAACACTCAAATATGATTTTCAAGAATGATGTATATTGCTCTCAAGTTTTTACAAGTGTTACAAAGCATACATAAAGATACAAGTACTTGAGACACTTTATACTACATCCTACAGCCGACCATACTTAAAGGCCAGCTGGAAACACTAATCTAGACAACAAGATCAATGTAGAGTCAAAAGGTAGATTGCCATTTGACTGGTGACTATGACATGCCATAGCTCACATCCTAATATATTACAAAAAAGATAAAAGTATATAGTTGGCAAGTTACAGACAAAAGATCTTAATCTACAGTTAACAAAAGCATGGATTTTTCATCAACTCATATAAGTTAGTGAGTCTTCAGAAGTGACAGTGAAAAGTGGTTCAACTTTTGTCAAAATATGATTCAGAGAAAGCATGTCTTCTCTGTATTCGAAAGAAATCAGTCTTTGGCTTCGAAATACTTTGTCCTTGAAGCTTCAGAAGACTTCATCTTTGGCCTCAGAAGATATGGTCTTTTGGCTTCAGAAGTTTAGATACTTAGCATAATTCACTGAGTTATATCAAATCTTCCGAAGTAACTTCTTTGTGCTTCACATGTGCATGCTGAGAGCTCTTTGGTTGCATCAGCCTCTAAGTGTATTTCTTACAAACTCCCCCTAGGCTGATGCTACCAAAACTAAAGAGACCTTTGATTCTTGATCTTTATCTGGTGACAGCCCTCATCAAAATCAAGACCATTCCTTTTATCATTAGTTGGTCAGGATTCCTCGGACTCTCAAAGTATCTCCTCATGTCAGAGATCATGCAGAGGGAGGTCAAGTATGTTTTGCCAGAAGTACAGGTCTTGACCCCCTTGATCTCTAGTGACATATTGTAAGGCCCTGATCCCAGGAAACGTCACAGTTGGTCATTCACAGCAAAACATAGATTTAAAAAATTCATTTAGATAAACATTTACAGTAGAAAAATACATTAAGTTTCAACCCATTACGACATAATTCTAATAAAATGTTAACATTGTCTTTAAAACATCAAATAGTCTTTAAAAAAGGTCTTCTTAATAATCTTCTTAATCAGGGATGCCATCCTTCAGATGCCAAGTAGCTTCTAGAATCCATGCCTATATTCAATCAAGCCAACAACTCACCTGTCAACTAATATGCATACAAAAGTCAGCTTCGCTGAGTGAATTCTAGGCTTACTTTATCAAATAACCTTTTAGTAAGATATATTAACTTTATCATTAGAAAGTAGTCATCACATACCCGAACATTACTATACACAGACTATCGCTTTATCGTCAATACTTTCATTTATTTGTTATCTATGTGACTTCATTATCCGTCAATTCCCAGTCACTATCGGTGCCTATGATGAACACAGGACTTTACCGATATGCCAATCCAGGCCTTATTGTCATACCCATACAGGCCGTTATTGTCATGCCAATCCAGGCCTTACTAACCTGCATGTCCGGGCCTTTACTTTACTAACATGCCAATCCAGGACTTACTATCATGAGGGCACAACAAATGCAACCCTCCTCTATCATTTGCTTGTAAGGCTTTACTTTATAAAGGTACACGTTATAGGCCCAATAACATTTCTTTAGGTTTTACTTTCATCTTTAGAGTATACATAATATAACACAGCATATAACAAGACATATCATCATTACCAAGGTCATATCATAATAAGAAAAGCATGATGTCAATTCATTAGAAAACCCCATTTCTCATATAAGATAATGTATAAAACTTTATTTTAAAATAACTAGTCATTTAGTATGCATATCGCCCAAAACGTTTAAAGCATGTGTGAAATAGGGGATCTAGAACTCACCTGATGAGTAGATTGCTTTCAGTCTAAGAGGAATTCAGGTCAATAAATAAGTTGCACAATCTGCATGCAAATTAACACACGAGTCTATCATTTTCTATGCAATATAGCCAGTTTTGCAGATAGTTTCGCAACTAGTTTCTCATGCAATTTCGCATTGGAAGAGTTTTTCAGCTCGTTTTTCATCAAAAATCTTCATTTTTCAACCAAAATCTATACTTTTTATGTCCAAACCTTTAGTTTATCATTTCTAAGGCCAGATCTAAGCTTTTTACACCATTTTATATGTAAATATGTGATCTTTTTTGAAATCTTTCTCAAAACCCTAAAAACCCAAAACTCAAGAATCATACCCAGATCTACAGAGATGTTTAGATCGTGATTCTTACCCGGATTTCTTGCTCTCTTCTTGTTGATTTGATGCTCAAACACCAGATCTTCAATCCTTCAATCAACAAAACTCTAAATCTTCAAGTTTCTTCACTTTCTCTCACTACTTTCTCTCTCTAAGTTGTTAGTTGCTTGGGTTACAAGAAATGGAGAATATGGCTGATTATGGGTGTTTAATGGGTGGTTAGGCCCTTAAACCCTAAGCCCACAATGTAATTTGGCCCATAATCATTTTCTTTCTTTTTTTTTATACATAACCCAAACTCAACCATTATTACTAAGTTGCTCGCTTCGACATTCCGGGGCGTTACAAGTCTCCCCCTTATTTAGGTTTCGTCCTCAAAACCTGCCTAGTCGTTAAAAAGATAAGGGTATTGCTCTCTTATTTCTTTCTCGGATTCCCAAGTGGCATCCGACCCTTTTCGGTGTTCCTATTGTACCTTGACTTGCTTGATCACTTTGTTTCTTAATTGTTTCACTTTTCTATCTAATATGATGACCGGCTGCTCCACATAATTCAACTTTTCATCCACTTAAATATCATCAAGAGGCACAACCCTCTCATCATTGACCAAACACTTTCGCAGATGCGACACATGAAACGTGGGATGAATCCCACTTAACTCTTCGAGAAGGTCCAGCCTATAAGCTACATCTCCAACTCACGCCAACATATTAAATGGTCTAATAAACTTGGGACTAAGCTTTCCCCTCTTCCTAAACCGGATAATTCCTTTAAATTATGACACCTTTAACATTACCATGTCACCCACCCTGAATTCTATTTGTCTCCTTCTTTTATCAGCGTATGACTTTTGTCTATCTTTTGCAGCATTCATATAAGCCTTGATTTTCTCTAACTTTTCAGTCATGGCTTCTACAACTTCTAAACTTCCCAATTCTTTTTGTCCGACATCACCCCAGTAAACTGGAGTTCTGCATCGTCTCCCGTACAACATTTCATATAGAGGCATCTTGATACTAGCATGATAGCTATTATTGTAAGAAAATTCTTCTAATGGTAGATAACTATCCAAATTACCACCAAAGTTCATAACACATGCTCGTAGCATGTCTTCCAGTGTCTATATCATTCTCTCGGATTGCCCATCGATTTGCGGGTGGTATGCCGTACTGATATGCAACCTTGTCCCCATCTCTTCGTTAAACCTTCTCCAGAATTTAGATGTGAACCCTCGTGTCTCTATCTGACACAATTGATACAGGCATACCATGCCGTGTGACTATCTCTTTAATGAACAACTCCGCAAGCTTCTCTGAATTGATTACTTCCTTGATAGGTAAGAAATGAGCACTCTTGGTCAATTTGTCTACTATTACCTAAATTGCATCGTTGCCCTTGGTTGTACGCGGTAACTTATTAATAAAATCCATGGTAATATGTTACCACTTCCATTCTGGCACTTCCAACAGTTGAACATACCCATAGGGCCATTGGTGCTCGCCTTCACTTGCAGGCATGTTAGGCATTTATTTACATACGCAACTACCTCTCTCTTCATCCCGGGCTACCAATAATCTTTCTTCAAATCATGGTACATCTTATTTGCTCCTGGGTGTATTGAGTAGCGAGTCTTGTGTGCTTCATCAAAAATTTTCTCTCATAAATCCCCATACTTCGGAACCCATATTCTGCCATAAATGGTCTTCACACCCAACGTGTTATCAACTAGATCATCGGCTTTTCCCACCATCCTTTCTTTCTTAATTTGGGGTTCCTTCAAGGCTTCCACCTAAGCTTCTCTTATTAATCTCATAATATCTGGGGTCACAACCAGTTGACATGCCTTCACTCGAATTGGTTCATATCCTTCTTTTGTGGCTCAGGGCATCGGGTACCATATTTTCCTTACCCTGGTGGTATTGGATTTCACAATCATAATCCTTTATTAGCTCCAACCATCTTCTCTGTCTCATATTCAAATCGTTCTACTCGAAGAAATATTTCAGACTTTTGTGATCGGTGAATATGGTGTACTTGGTGCCATACAAATAATGTCTCCATATCTTCAAGGCGAACACCACTGCTGCTAGTTCCAAATCATGAACAGGGTAATTGACCTTTGTGTCTTGCAGCTGTCTGGACGCGTAAGCTATAACCTTTCCCTTTTGCATCAATACACAGCCTAACCCACAGTAAGAGGCATCGGAGTATACCACTATGTCTTCATCTCCTTTCGGTAAGGTTAGTACTGGCGCCTTGGTTAATCTATCCTTCAATTCTTGAAATGCATCCTCCTGATCCTTTCCCCAGTCGAACACCACATTCTTCCTTGTTAATCTTGTTAATGGGGAGGCTATCTTTGAGAAGTCCTTAATGATCCTTTTATAATAACCTGCTAATCCCAAGAAACTACGGATTTTGGATGGTGTCTTTGGAGATTTCCATTGCGTGACCTCTTGAACTTTTGCTAGATCACCATAATCCATTCCGAATTATTAACGAGCCCTAAGAACTGTACCTTAAGTAACCAAAATGCACATTTTGAGAACTTTGCATACAATTTCTCCTTTTGTAATGTTTCCAACACCTCCTTGATATGACAAGCGTGGTCTCCCTTGTTCTTGGAGTAGATTAAGATATCATCGATGAATACTATTACTGATCTATCCGGCATCAGTTGACAGACATGATTCATTAAGTCCATAAATGCTGCAGGGGCATTGGTTGGCTCGAATGACATAACAAGAAAATCATAGTGTCCATAACGCGTTCGAAAAGCTGTCTTTGGGATATCTTGCTCTGTTACTTTCAACTGATAATAACCGGATCTGACATCTATTCTAGAAAATCAACTTGCACCTTGCAACTGGTCAAAGAAATCATCTATCATGGGTAAAGGGTATCGATTCTTCACGGTTAGCTTATTCAATTCTCTATAATCTATACACATCCTCATGCTACCATCCTTCTTCTTTACAAACAACACCGGAGCAACCCATGAAGATATGCTGGGCCTAATGAACCCCTTATCAAGAAGTTCTTGCAGTTATGACATGAACTCTTTCATCTCGGATGGGGCTAGACGATATGGTGCTTTGGCAAAGGGTTGGGCTCCTGGCAGTAGATCAATCTGAAATTCTATCTCTCTATTAGGTGGTACTCCTGACAGAACCTCCGGGAAAACATCAGGAAAGTCACGCACCACCGGTGCATCTGACAACTCTTTTGCTTTATCTTTAATATCCTTGACATACACTAGATACTCCCCACACCCCTGTCTCATAAATTTCTCCGCCTTAATCATGGAAATGACCCTTGGCACTTTGCAGATGTTATTGCCATAAATTGTAACTGGACTACCATCGGGAGCTGTTAATCAAATTATATTTTGCTGGCATATTATGTTGGCATCATAAGTAGGAAACCAGTCCATTCCCAGTACGACATTAAAACCACCTAAGGTCATGGCAAACAATTGTGCAGGAAAACAGTGACCTCCTAGTATTATGCGGTAATCATCTAACACCCTAGCTATTCTATTGGATTTACCATCAGTCGTTTCTACTTCAAAAGAGTCATCTATTTCCTTAGTTTGAATACCTAGGGTAGCACAAAGAGATGCAGATATAAAGCTCCTAATGGCACCACTATCAACTAATACAAAAGCACAAACATTATTTATGAGAAACATACCTAACACCACATCCGGGTCCTTCCTTGCCTCTTTCTTGTTCATGGTGAAAACCCTTGCCTTGGCCTTGGGCTCTCCATCATCCCCCTTGTCATCCTTCCCGCTTGTTCCCGAGCTCCCCGGCTTAGCTTTCCTGCAATTCTTGCTATGATGCCCCGACATGTTACAGTTGAAGCACCATTTTAATTCTAGGCACTCTCTGGCTATGTGACTAGTTTTCTCACATCTGTAGCATTTATAGCTACCCATTCTACATTCTCCCAGATGCCTCCTTCCATATTTCCCACATTCCCTGATTTTATCAAGCCCTCTCACAATTGCCTGTTTTGCATCCACCTTGCTTTATTGTTTCCCCAATGACTATTATCGCTCCCATATCTCTTGCCATAGTTGTTGCGCTAACTATTCCAGTTCTTCTGTTATTCCCCCACAACTACGGGACTCCTATGATCATAAAACCTCCCACTTAGATCTACTGCTGACCTGAAAGTACCTGGCCTTGCAGTGACCATATCCCTACGGATGTCTAATGGTAACCTTGAATGTACCTCTTGATTCTTTTAGAATCAGTCTTCACCAATTCTGGTACCAGACGTGCCATTTCATTGAACTTCGAGGTGTACTCCCGGTGAATCACAATGCCAGCTTCTAAGTTCAGGAATTCCCTTTCAATCTTGTCCAGTTCCCTTTCCCGACAGCATTCATCAATCACCAACCTCTTCATCTCTTCCCACTTCATCCTTTTAATAGCCCTATCCCTAAGGGCGTCAACGATGTTATCCCACCAACACGTTACTGGTTCTAAAAGTGAATGGAAGCAAACATTACCTTCTGGTCTTCACAACACTCACTGATTTCCAAAACTGCCTCCATTTCCCTAATCCAACATTGAGCAACAACAACATTACCAGTATGTAAGGCCCCGTTCCCGGAGACCTCATAGTTGGTCAATCACAGCATAATTAAATAAAAACATTACATAATTCTTAAAACAATGCAGCGGAATTAACATAAAAAAACATTCACTTCATTAATAAACGTTGTTGCCAAGCAATACATTTGTGTTTGTTATCAGTTACAAAAGATCAGTTAATTGCATTACAAAACAACACTATTATTAAGAGTGAACGGATGCTAGTCTATCCCCGATGAGTAGCCTCCCCGTGTGCCATCCTCAGCAAAGTTACCTGCCAACTGAAAATGCATAAAAGTCAGTGTTGCTAAGTGAGCTCTAGTTTTAAAACCATAAAATACCTTGTAGGGTTGTATATGAAAATACCCTTTAAAATACTCTACATTTCTTTCGTGTGACCACACATCATACATACATATTGATAATCTTTATTATTATCTTCATCATTGTTCATTTCGTACATTCATCATTATCTTTTACTTCTATCTGGATCCTGTCTCATGCAGTACCCCCGACTCATGTCCGAAGACCGATACAATACAGGGGTACGCGAGAAGGACCCCGTCTCTTTTTGCAACACCCCCGCCTCATGTCTGAAGACCGTCATAGAACCGGGGTGAGCATCACGACATCTGTCAGGTCAATCTCATGGATTAAACCCCTTACGAGTCTTTTGTGACAATACGGTCACTCACCTCAATCTTGGCTTACGAGTCTTGCGACAACACGGTCACTCACCTCAACCTTTGCTTGTAAGACTTTTCATACATTTCTTATGTTTCTCTTCTTTATTAACATTAATCTTTTCTTTCTTTATGATAATACTTTACGCATACGAATATAAACATACCACGTAAAGTCACATTATACATAGTATAAAGCATCAACAACAACCCACAACATGCATCACCACAACAGACACGAAACAACAAAACATTCCAGAACTTTCCCGTTACATTCTACTTCCCAAGCTTCGAAAAAATCCTAAGTCTTTAGACAAATACGGATGAACAGAGTCTAATGCGAATGAACAATAACTAATGTGGATGAATAATAACTAATGCGGATGAATGCCTTCAGATTATTCCAAGTGTCCAACTACATGCTGGTAGAACAAATGCGAATGACTGAAACAAATGCGCATGAACACTGTAGCAAATGCGTATGAACAAAAGATATGCGGAAGGACACTGTAGCAAATGCGCATGAACAAAAGAAATGCGGAAGAACACTTTGGCGCATGAACAACTACAAATACGGATGAACATACAACAAATGCGCATGAGCAAAGTACTTAAGTGTATGTTCAGCTCTTAAATGCGGATGAACTAACCAACCTGCAAATGCACTTATGCAATTATTCAGTCCCTAATTCTCAGTCTAACACATCCTCATCATTGATCTAACATGCTTAACTTCTAGAGCAGGCATACAACCATGAAAACACCAACAATTCCTAACAAATCATGCTTATCCATCTGTTCAAAGCTTATACTCAACTCAGTAAGAGTAAGGGACTTGGGGTAAGGGACTTGGGGTTTTCAGTCCTCTTAATGACCACATAGTAGTGTGTCCATTGTATGGGAAGAGAGGACATGAAATTCCTAACAATATCCCTGTTCTCAATAGTTACTCCAACATCAGCCAGAGTATCCACAATCTCAACATACGTAAAGTATTGTTGAGTCATGGTTTCACCTGTCTTGAAGGTGAAGTTTTCAAACTACTGCTTCAGGAGGTCCTTCTTGTTTTCCTTGGCTTCATTGGACCCCTCATACATTAGTTTCAGTGCATCTCATAGCTGTTTAGCGGTCTTGCACTTCTTGAAACCTCTGTAGATGGAGTTTGGAAAAGCAGTTTGGAGGGCTGTCATGGCTTTCTGATCAATATCAATCCTTTTCCAGTCTTCATTAGAAAAGTCAGCCCTCTCCTTTGGTATCATGCCACCACCAGCAGCAGCTGAAGAGGTGCATGGTACATGAGGTCCATTGACAACAGACTCCCACATCCTGGAATCTTGAGACTTGGTGAAGCCTTCCATCCTTTGGCACCAAGTGTCAAAATCCTCAGGAGTGATCAGTGGGGACTTTTTCATAGTTCCAGTTTCCATATCAGCCTTAGAGATAGCTGCCATTTGAAAAGTTAAGTGATGTGTGAAGCTAAGAGGATTAAAGATGGTGAGATCTTACAATCAATAGCCTGGAATGCTCTGATACCAATTGCAATTGCAGGACCGTGTAAGGATACTTAGCACTTACTTTCACACTGAGGAGAGATCTTAGATCACTTAACAATTCAAATAGGGAACTGGTAACTCGAGACAGATGATACTAGGAACACAAGTAAATTAAAGAGACAGAACTAAGAGCAATACAAGAGCACAAGATTTGTTTTCAAGGATGTTGTATATTGATCTCAAGTTCTTTTACAAGTATTACAAAGCATAAAGAAATTACAAGGACCTGAGACACTTTTATATTACAACCTACAACCATCACTTACATGTAAAGATAGTTGGGATTTGACTAATCTAGACAACAAGATCAATCTACAGTCAAAAGACAGATTGCCTTTTGACTAGTGACTATGACATGCCATAGCTCATGACTTTTTCTAATACAAAAGTCTACAGGAACAAGTAAGGTAAGTTACAGACAAAGACCATTCCTATTTTTTGATATAGCATGGAAGTTTTACCAACTTGTGTAAAGTAGGTGAACCACCAGAGCAGGCACGAAAAGTATGTCAGCTTTATCAAAAGTTGATTCAGAGAAAGCATATTTTCTCTGTCCTAAAGAAATCAGTCTTCATAGCTTCGAAAGACTTTGTCTCTGAAGCTTCGGAAGATTTCATCTTTGGCTTCGGAAGATGCTGGTCTTTGGCTTCGGAAGATTTCACACTTAAAAGATTTTTCTGTTTGAGTGTGAAACTTCCGAAGTAACTCCATCTGAACTGTTAGATTCAGAAGATCTTACACTTGGACACATTTAAGAGTGTAAGACTTCCAAAGTTTGTTCATCTTTGTTTCTTAGTGCATGCATGGAAGACTTGGTTGTTCTGGCTTGTTGGTTGCATCAGCCTCATAATCTTCAGATGATCTTACAGGTTGGTATCATATGATAGCTCTCACTTTATTTCATCAATACGTCATAAACGACAGTGGAAGACATTTAGAATACTTTTGTAATTAATTAACATTATCAGTTGATTTCGTTTTTGAAATCAAAATTATTTATTCCTTAGATTAAGTTAATCAATTTCTTGAGTTTGATTATGAAATTAAATTCTCACTTGGGGAGACGTTTTAACATTTGGGATTAAACTCAAAATATTCATATATTACAAAATAAGGATTTGTCAATCCTTAACAGTTACATTGTTTTAATTTAAATGAAACACTAGTTGTTAAAATAAAATATGCAAAAGATTAGAGCCACAAAGTCTACATCTAACTATCAAGCCTTCACGAAATCTTGTGGTCGTTACCAAGATGCTAGGTTATCATAAACCTTTATTTGGGAATAATATTGTGCACATCATTTTCCTAAAAATAGTGTTGAAAATAAAACGTTAGCATAATGTTAATGAATCATGTTGCTAGATGTTTTTTATAAGATCAAAATAGCACATTTCATATCAGTATTTTTTTAAGACAACTTGTTTTATAGCTCTCTCATTTATTGATATGACCCATACCGGGTAGCTAGTATACTTTGAACATCTAGTTCATATATGTTGAAATGATTTCAACGGCATTGTGGCATGACACTCAGTCATCCACTAATGTGTGTATCCTCCATCGATATACGTATTGCTTAAACCCTTGCTTTAAAATATAGTCACATACTGATTTTATAATAATGTAAATATTATAAACTTTGTTTATAAATATTTATAAACATATATTTCATAAAACATGTTTGAAATCATTTTAGAAATACTGTGCACATAAGTATAGCATGCAAATTATATTTCGGAAGCATATTCACCTTAACAGTTGGCTAGAACCTCTGTGTAAGTCTTCTAAATCCCGACAGCGACTCAATAGATCCACCACAAGTTTACCAAGGTAAGAAACTAGCTTAAACGAGGTAAAAGGGGGTAATAGAGAGAGTTAGAGTGTGTGTGGAAAGAAACTTCAATCACACTCTCCCTATTACCCATGTCGTTGCGATCCGCATCCACGGTTCCCTTCGATGCGCCCCGCATCTTTTCACCGATGCGGTCCGTATTGGGTTCGGATTTCAGAATTTTCTTTTTCTTTATTTTCTGAAAAACTTGGAAATGCTACAAATATTTCTTTCCTGCGTTCCTTGAATTTCGCAAACTTCTAAATTGCCTGTAGAAGTTCGATCTTTGCATCTCGGAACAACATCCATCATTTTTCACTTCGACCTAACTAGATTCGATAACATCATTATTATCATCTTCCAAAGTTAACAATAATACTTACTAAACCCATTGTGCAACCTAAACCTATTGTTTTGATTAACTAAAAAAAACTGAAATTGATCCTTTTGTGCAACTAAACCAATTGTTTTAATTAAAATGCTAACTAATAGTAAGATATAAATTATAGTGGACGGTTTAAGATATAAATTGAAAGTAAGATGTGCCATCAACATATTTGTTTTATAATAAACCTACTCATGTTTAAAAACCAATTAAATCTATTGCATAAAACTATTGAGTGCTGAAAGGATAAACTGTTGTAAAAAACATATCTAGAAAAATGTTTGTTTCATATCATCTACATGTTATTACTTGATGTGATCTGAATTATTCATAGAAAATATATTAAAAGCACATCGATTATTCTTTAATCTTTTGCTTAAAATGATGAAAATAAATTTTAAAGAGTTAAATTATGTTTTCAAGTTTTCAAAAGCCCAAGATGGAATCAATAGAGATTCATTTACAACATTTTAAGGAGCTTTTACTAGTATGGGGTTGTGCTTAAACACTCCAGAAAACCTATAAATAGAGATTCATTTACAACATTTTAAGGAGCTTTTGGGAGGATATACTCTGCTAAATTCTCTCGGGAATCAACACATGAAGACCTTTGGGATGCTCAAGAGGTGCATACAACACTTAGAAGAAGCTCGGGATTATCTAAACATCATCCATTGTAGATCACCGGTTTGATTGTTCTATTTCACCGATGATTTCATATCTATCTTCCATTTTAGTTGTTGTTATGTTCAAGCTCATTAAGAGCTAAACTCTCATTATCATCCAAATTGGATGAAACTTATGTAATTTGTGATAAACTAATTGTGTGTTTTATGTTATGTTAATGTTGTGGTAAACTTAGGTAAACTTTTGATGGGTAGCATCTACATTTGACCGGGAAGTTATAAATTTATGATTTGTAATTGTGAATGTTATACAAGGTTGAAAAATATATGAACAAACTTTTATTCGTGAAAACGGTCTTCATAATAGATCCATGGCTAATGAACAAGAAATGACTATTAGAAATCATATTATCTTAACTTTCGGGTTCCCTTTGTGAGAAATCTATAGTAATTGTTATGGTTTTCTAAAATTAATGGTATATTAAAAGGAAACTGATCAACTCTCTTTCTAATATTAAGTTATGTTTTCAGAAATCGTATGTTGAAAGGGTGCACAAGTATTACCTATATCACTAGTGGCTTGTAGGTTAGCGTTGTAAGTGACTCGATGCGGCTTCACTTGTCACTATGGAGCTAGTTTACGAGAAATCTGCGCTGGCTCACGTTTATAACATTAACATTACTACTTTAACTTATATCTTTAATCACACCATGCCATGCATCACGGTTACATAAGTGTAATCTAACTAGGGTGATAACCTTAATTTCATGTTTTAAATCCAAAAGTCTCAATTTTACTTTTACTTTTACTTTTAAGTATTGAAAAATCTTAAAAATTTCACTACGTCAATGCAGCTTATCATTTTCTAAAAAGAAAAGTAATTCCGATAGTTAATCGTAAAGGTTGTTGAGCAGGCTTGGTATGCCCACGGATTGATACTCGGTTCTTACGAACACTATATTATCACACGACAGGTACACTTGCATTTTATGTGTGTAGCTAGTATAAGTAATAACCAATTAAAACTGAATCTATACGAAAAACTAATATCAAAATTATATATATTTCACACGCATCATTACTTTATTTCATTATATTTATTTTACCAGGCTCCACATTACATTAAACATATTTCTTAATGTGGCTGCACATTCATCATAGTAAATAGTATAATGCGAAATTCAATTTAATTAACTTGCATATTTAAAATGAGTACATTGCAAATTCATTGCATTAAACATATGCATATTCTATTTAATTAACTTGCATAAACCAAATTGATGCGTATTCAAAATGCATATTCAATTTGGGTCAATGGATGCATCTTTAATTAAGTTGTATAAACAAACACCTAATTTCGTAAATGTAAATTCAGTTCATTTGGCTGTGTTCTCGATTGTACTTAATTAGAGAAGAGAAAAGAAAATCAATTATTTTTTTGTTGTACTCTTCTTTTATTTTCTTTTTCATTATCTTCTTTTCTCTTCACTTCCTTTCGATTTGAAAGGTTGATTTTAGCATTTATTTTCCATCACTCTCTTATCTTTTCTCCCCTTAAGAGAATTCGAAAACATAACTTTCTTGTTTTTCTTTTACTCCATTCCAATAAAAAAACTCCGGAACCCAACTATTTTTTATCTTTCCTTCCGCTTTCCTTCTCTTCTTTTCTTAAATGAACTCGGGAAGACCACGTAAAACTTGAAAAACATAGAGCATTGTTGCTTATGAACCGTAGACAATTACAACATAAATATAGGTCCTACTGCTATGAACAAGCCAAATATTATGATATTCTTCAATTGATTTCGTGATTTTGGATCGATGGAAAGGATGATGAAGAACCTATGGTGGACCAATGAAGGACATGACGAGATACTATGTGGGTTGGGTTGAAGAGGACGATGATGAACCCTTGTTTTGTGTGTGTCAATTACAATTTAATTCTCTATTAGTGTTTTTAAGAGGAAAAAAAGAATGTGAAATGACAACTTTACCCTAGTTAACCCTATAAAGTAACAACCATTTAACAATGAGCACTATTTTTACAACAATTCATAAAACTTTAGACTATCTTTGTAATTTTTTTAATTTTAGGATCAAACATGCAATTTAACCAAACCTATTTTTATAATTTTTTCTATAGTATATGTTATTACAAGTATTAAGACCCTCGCGTTGCGATGGAAGCGTTAAACCATGGAAAAACTAACGCTGAAACATTACCATGAACTTGCGTTGAAGGTAAAAAAATGAAACATGAACGTAATTGAAAACATTCATAATTTTATATAAAAATAAAACCATTGCATACATGATATTGAGGCGAGATCGTTGATAATTTTTGGAACTTTTTAATATTTGAAAAAGAAGAAATCGTTAGAAATTTTTTTTCGGAACATTGCATGTCAACGGAAAAAACCAAATGGTTAAAAATATTAACGTTAATAAAGATAAGCATATGTAAAATTAGATTATATCCATTTTGAACGACATCTACATCTAAATATAGATAAAAATAAGGAAAAATTCTATAAATGTCTTTTTTCCCTTATACTTTTCTCAAAATGTCCCCTCCAACAATTTTTTCTCAAAAAGTCCCATCCGAACACAGCCTGATCCCACTAAAAATCACATGTAATTGATACAGGCGCCACGACCTGCAAAACGGAGTTGTTCGCCCACAAAATGGAGTCCATAGAAGAGCCGTTATCCTCTGTTAATCCATATCTCAATGCAATTGATTTGTTTTCTTTTTAATTTAATATTAATATAATTAATTTTACTCATATTTTATTTTTCTTTTATAACTTTCAAAATATAAAATTTTATAAATTTCAAATATACCATTGTGACGTGCTTATTTTTATCTACGTGCCGAATGTAAATTTTATTCAAAATTGGTTCGGGCCAAATCTTATGTCCAACGTTCGATGTAAATTTGACCCGAATCCATTTTAAATAAATTCTAAGCGTACGTAGATAAAAATAAGCACGTCCCAATGGTATATTTGAAATTTTATAAAACGTTATATTTTAAAAGTTATGCGAAAAAAAATACGACTAAAATTAATTATATTAATATTAAATTTCAAATCAAAACAATCAAAGTTACGGGCGGCGACTCTGCTGGCCACGAGTCAGTTTTTAAGAGGGTGGTTATGTGGGCGTTCGCGTGTTGTCTAGGGAGGCGGCGGCGTCCTGCCAACAGGGGATATTCTGAGAAGAAAATTTTGGAGGAGATATTTTTGCAGGACCGGGGAAGGGTGGTCAATACAACAGTTTCACAAGGTGGAGAGAGTTGGAACACTTAGCAAATGAAACAGTGAACCAGTTAGTGATGAAACAATAAACACAAGTAAAAGAACAAGAACAAAAACACTCAAATATGATTTTCAAGAATGATGTATATTGCTCTCAAGTTTTTACAAGTGTTACAAAGCATACATAAAGATACAAGTACTTGAGACACTTTATACTACATCCTACAGCCGACCATACTTAAAGGCCAGCTGGAAACACTAATCTAGACAACAAGATCAATGTAGAGTCAAAAGGTAGATTGCCATTTGACTGGTGACTATGACATGCCATAGCTCACATCCTAATATATTACAAAAAAGATAAAAGTATATAGTTGGAAAGTTACAGACAAAAGACCTTAATCTACAGTTAACAAAAGCATGGATTTTTCATCAACTCATATAAGTTAGTGAGTCTTCAGAAGTGACAGTGAAAAGTGGTTCAACTTTTGTCAAAATATGATTCAGAGAAAGCATGTCTTCTCTGTATTCGAAAGAAATCAGTCTTTGGCTTCGAAATACTTTGTCCTTGAAGCTTCAGAAGACTTCATCTTTGGCCTCAGAAGATATGGTCTTTTGGCTTTAGAAGTTTAGATACTTAGCATAATTCACTGAGTTATATCAAATCTTCCGAAGTAACTTCTTTGTGCTTCACATGTGCATGCTGAGAGCTCTTTGGTTGCATCAGCCTCTAAGTGTATTTCTTACAAACTCCCCCTAGGCTGATGCTACCAAAACTAAAGAGACCTTTGATTCTTGATCTTTATCTGGTGACAGCCCTCATCAAAATCAAGACCATTCCTTTTATCATTAGTTGGTCAGGATTCCTCGGACTCTCAAAGTATCTCCTCATGTCATAGAGATCATGCAGAGGGAGGTCAAGTATGTTTTGCCAGAAGTACAGGTCTTGACCCCCTTGATCTCTAGTGACATATTGTAAGGCCCTGATCCCAGGAAACGTCACAGTTGGTCATTCACAGCAAAACATAGATTTAAAAAATTCATTTAGATAAACATTTACAGCAGAAAAATACATTAAGTTTCAACCCATTACGACATAATTCTAATAAAATGTTAACATTGTCTTTAAAACATCAAATAGTCTTTAAAAAAGGTCTTCTTAATAATCTTCTTAATCAGGGATGCCATCCTTTAGATGCCAAGTAGCTTCTAGAATCCATGCCCATATTCAATCAAGCCAACAACTCACCTGTCAACTAATATGCATACAAAAGTCAGCTTCGCTGAGTGAATTCTAGGCTTACTTTATCAAATAACCTTTTAGTAAGATATATTAACTTTATCATTCGAAAGTAGTCATCACATACCCGAACATTACTATACACAGACTATCGCTTTATCGTCAATACTTTCATTTATTTGTTATCTATGTGACTTCATTATCCGTCAATTCCCAGTCACTATCGGTGCCTATGATGAACACAGGACTTTACCGATATGCCAATCCAGGCCTTATTGTCATACCCATACAGGCCGTTATTGTCATGCCAATCCAGGCCTTACTAACCTGCATGTCCGGGCCTTTACTTTACTAACATGCCAATCCAGGACTTACTATCATGAGGGCACAACAAATGTAACCCTCCTCTATCATTTGCTTGTAAGGCTTTACTTTATAAAGGTACACGTTATAGGCCCAATAACATTTCTTTAGGTTTTACTTTCATCTTTAGAGTATACATAATATAACACAGCATATAACAAGACATATCATCATTACCAAGGTCATATCATAATAAGAAAAGCATGATGTCAATTCATTAGAAAACCCCATTTCTCATATAAGATAATGTATAAAACTTTATTTTAAAATAACTAGTCATTTAGTATGCATATCGCCCAAAACGTTTAAAGCATGTGTGAAATAGGGGATCTAGAACTCACCTGATGAGTAGATTGCTTTCAGTCTAAGAGGAATTCAGGTCAATAAATAAGTTGCACAATCTGCATGCAAATTAACACACGAGTCTATCATTTTCTATGCAATATAGCCAGTTTTGCAGATAGTTTCGCAACTAGTTTCTCATGCAATTTCGCATTGGAAGAGTTTTTCAGCTCGTTTTTCATCAAAAATCTTCATTTTTCAACCAAAATCTATACTTTTTATGTCCAAACCTTTAGTTTATCATTTCTAAGGCCAGATCTAAGCTTTTTACACCATTTTATATGTAAATATGTGATCTTTTTTGAAATCTTTCTCAAAACCCTAAAAACCCAAAACTCAAGAATCATACCCAGATCTACAGAGATGTTTAGATCGTGATTCTTACCCAGATTTCTTGCTCTCTTCTTGTTGATTTGATGCTCAAACACCAGATCTTCAATCCTTCAATCAACAAAACTCTAGATCTTCAAGTTTCTTCACTTTCTCTCACTACTTTCTCTCTCTAAGTTGTTAGTTGCTTGGGTTACAAGAAATGGAGAATATGGCTGATTATGGGTGTTTAATGGGTGGTTAGGCCCTTAAACCCTAAGCCCACAATGTAATTTGGCCCATAATCATTTTCTTTCTTTTTTTTTATACATAACCCAAACTCAACCATTATTACTAAGTTGCTCGCTTCGACATTCCGGGGCGTTACAAGTCTCCCCCTTATTTAGGTTTCGTCCTCAAAACCTGCCTAGTCGTTAAAAAGATCGGGGTATTGCTCTTTTATTTCTTTCTCGGATTCCCAAGTGGCATCCGACCCTTTTCGGTGTTCCTATTGTACCTTGACTTGCTTGATCACTTTGTTTCTTAATTGTTTCACTTTTCTATCTAATATGATGACCGGCTGCTCCACATAATTCAACTTTTCATCCACTTAAATATCATCAAGAGGCACAACCCTCTCATCATTGACCAAACACTTTCGCAGATGCGACACATGAAACGTGGGATGAATCCCACTTAACTCTTCGAGAAGGTCCAGCCTATAAGCTACATCTCCAACTCACGCCAACATATTAAATGGTCTAATAAACTTGGGACTAAGCTTTCCCCTCTTCCTAAACCGGATAAATCCTTTAAATTGTGACACCTTTAACATTACCATGTCACCCACCCTGAATTCTATTTGTCTCCTTCTTTTATCAGCGTATGACTTTTGTCTATCTTTTGCAGCTTTCATATAAGCCTTGATTTTCTCTAACTTTTCAGTCATGGCTTCTACAACTTCTAAACTTCCCAATTCTTTTTGTCTGACATCACCCCAGTAAACTGGAGTTCTGCATCGTCTCCCGTACAACATTTCATATAGAGGCATCTTGATACTAGCATGATAGCTATTATTGTAAGAAAATTCTTCTAATGGTAGATAACTATCCAAATTACCACCAAAGTTCATAACACATGCTCGTAGCATGTCTTCCAGTGTCTATATCATTCTCTCGGATTGCCCATCGATTTGCGGGTGGTATGCCGTACCGATATGCAACCTTGTCCCCATCTCTTCGTTAAACCTTCTCCAGAATTTAGATGTGAACCCTCGTGTCTCTATCTGACACAATTGATACAGGCATACCATGCCGTGTGACTATCTCTTTAATGAACAACTCCGCGAGCTTCTCTGAATTGATTACTTCCTTGATAGGTAAGAAATGAGCACTCTTGGTCAATTTGTCTACTATTACCTAAATTGCATCGTTGCCCTTGGTTGTACGCGGTAACTTAGTAATAAAATCCATGGTAATATGTTACCACTTCCATTCTGGCACTTCCAACAGTTGAACATACCCATAGGGCCTTTGGTGCTCGCCTTCACTTGCAGGCATGTTAGGCATTTATTTACATACGCAACTACCTCTCTCTTCATCCCGGGCTACCAATAATCTTTCTTCAAATCATGGTACATCTTATTTGCTCCTGGGTGTATTGAGTAGCGAGTCTTGTGTGCTTCATCAAAAATTTTCTCTCATAAATCCCCATACTTCAGAACCCATATTCTGCCATAAATGGTCTTCACACCCAACGTGTTATCAACTAGATCATCGGCTTTTCCCACCATCCTTTCTTTCTTAATTTGGGGTTCCTTCAAGGCTTCCACCTAAGCTTCTCTTATTAATCTCATAATATCTGGGGTCACAACCAGTTGACATGCCTTCACTCGAATTGGTTCATATCCTTCTTTTGTGGCTCAGGGCATCGGGTACCATATTTTCCTTACCCTGGTGGTATTGGATTTCACAATCATAATCCTTTATTAGCTCCAACCATCTTCTCTGTCTCATATTCAAATCGTTCTACTCGAAGAAATATTTCAGACTTTTGTGATCGGTGAATATGGTGTACTTGGTGCCATACAAATAATGTCTCCATATCTTCAAGGCGAACACCACTGCTGCTAGTTCCAAATCATGAACAGGGTAATTGACCTTTGTGTCTTGCAGCTGTCTGGACGCGTAAGCTATAACCTTTCCCTTTTGCATCAATACACAGCCTAACCCACAGTAAGAGGCATCGGAGTATACCACTATGTCTTCATCTCCTTTCGGTAAGGTTAGTACTGGCGCCTTGGTTAATCTATCCTTCAATTCTTGAAATGCATCCTCCTGATCCTTTCCCCAGTCGAACACCACATTCTTCCTTGTTAATCTTGTTAATGGGGAGGCTATCTTTGAGAAGTCCTTAATGATCCTTTTATAATAACCTGCTAATCCCAAGAAACTACGGATTTTGGATGGTGTCTTTGGAGATTTCCATTGCGTGACCTCTTGAACTTTTGCTAGATCACCATAATCCATTCCGAATTATTAACGAGCCCTAAGAACTGCACCTTAAGTAACCAAAATGCACATTTTGAGAACTTTGCATACAATTTCTCCTTTTGTAATGTTTCCAACACCTCCTTGATATGACAAGCGTGGTCTCCCTTGTTCTTGGAGTAGATTAAGATATCATCGATGAATACTATTACTGATCTATCCAGCATCAGTTGACAGACATGATTCATTAAGTCCATAAATGTTGCAGGGGCATTGGTTGGCTCGAATGACATAACAAGAAAATCATAGTGTCCATAACGCGTTCGAAAAGCTGTCTTTGGGATATCTTGCTCTGTTACTTTCAACTGATAATAACCGGATCTGACATCTATTCTGGAAAACCAACTTGCACCTTGCAACTGGTCAAAGAAATCGTCTATCATGGGTAAAGGGTATCGATTCTTCACGGTTAGCTTATTCAATTCTCTGTAATCTATACACATCCTCATGCTACCATCCTTCTTCTTTACAAACAACACCGGAGCAACCCATGAAGATATGCTGGGCCTAATGAACCCCTTATCAAGAAGTTCTTGCAGTTATGACATGAACTCTTTCATCTCGGATGGGGCTAGATGATATGGTGCTTTGGCAAAGGGTTGGGCTCCTGGCAGTAGATCAATCTGAAATTCTATCTCTCTATTAGGTGGTACTCCTGACAGAACCTCCGGGAAAACATCAGGAAAGTCACGCACCACCGGTGCATCTGACAACTCTTTTGCTTTATCTTTAACATCCTTGACATACACTAGATACTCCCCACACCCTCGTCTCATAAATTTCTCCGCCTTAATCATGGAAATGACCCTTGGCACTTTGCATATGTTATTGCCATAAATTGTAACTGGACTACCATCGGGAGCTGATAATCAAATTATATTTTGCTGGCATATTATGTTGGCATCATAAGTAGCAAACCAGTCCATTCCCAGTACGACATTAAAACCACCTAAGGTCATGGCAAACAATTGTGCAGGAAAACAGTGACCTCCTAGTATTATGCGGTAATCATCTAACACCCTAGCTATTCTATTGGATTTACCATCAGTCGTTTCTACTTCAAAAGAGTCATCTATTTCCTTAGTTTGAATACCTAGGGTAGCACAAAGAGATGCAGATATAAAGCTCCTAATGGCACCACTATCAACTAATACAAAAGCACAAACATTATTTATGAGAAACATACCTAACACCACATCCGGGTCCTTCCTTGCCTCTTTCTTGTTCATGGTGAAAACCCTTGCCTTGGCCTTGGGCTCTCCATCATCCCCCTTGTCATCCTTCCCGCTTGTTCCCGAGTTCCCCGGCTTAGCTTTCCTGCAATTCTTGCTATGATGCCCCGACATGTTACAGTTGAAGCACCATTTTAATTCTAGGCACTCTCTGGCTATGTGACTAGTTTTCTCACATCTGTAGCATTTATAGCTACCCATTCTACATTCTCCCAGATGCCTCCTTCCATATTTCCCACATTCCCTGATTTTATCAAGCCCTCTCACAATTGCCTGTTTTGCATCCACCTTGCTTTATTGTTTCCCCAATGACTATTATCGCTCCCATATCTCTTGCCATAGTTGTTGCGCTGACTATTCCAGTTCTTCTGTTATTCCCCCACAACTACGAGACTCCTATGATCATAAAACCTCCCACTTAGATCTACTGCTGACCTGAAAGTACCTGGCCTTGCAGTGACCATATCCCTACGGATGTCTAATGGTAACCTTGAATGTACCTCTTGATTCTTTTAGAATCAGTCTTCACCAATTCTGGTACCAGACGTGCCATTTCATTGAACTTCGAGGTGTACTCCCGGTGAATCACAATGCCAGCTTCTAAGTTCAGGAATTCCCTTTCAATCTTGTCCAGTTCCTTTTCCCGACAGCATTCATCAATCACCAACCTCTTCATCTCTTCCCACTTCATCCTTTTAATAGCCCTATCCCTAAGGGCGTCAACGATGTTATCCCACCAACACGGTACTGGTTCTAAAAGTGAATGGAAGCAAACATTACCTTCTGGTCTTCACAACACTCACTGATTTCCAAAACTGCCTCCATTTCCCTAATCCAACATTGAGCAACAACAACATTACCAGTATGTAAGGCCCCGTTCCCGGAGACCTCATAGTTGGTCAATCACAGCATAATTAAATAAAAACATTACATAATTCTTAAAACAATGCAGCGGAATTAACATAAAAAAACATTCACTTCATTAATAAACGCTGTTGCCAAGCAATACATTTGTGTTTGTTATCAGTTACAAAAGATCAGTTAATTGCATTACAAAACAACACTATTATTAAGAGTGAACGGATGCTAGTCTATCCCCGATGAGTAGCCTCCCCGTGTGCCATCCTCAGCAAAGTTACCTGCCAACTGAAAATGCATAAAAGTCAGTGTTGCTGAGTGAGCTCTAGTTTTAAAACCATAAAATACCTTGTAGGGTTGTATATGAAAATACCCTTTAAAATACTGTACATTTCTTTCGTGTGACCACACATCATACATACATATTGATAATCTTTATTATTATCTTCATCATTGTTCATTTCGTACATTCATCATTATCTTTTACTTCTATCTGGATCCTGTCTCATGCAGTACCCCCGACTCATGTCCGAAGACCGATACAGTACAGGGGTACGCGAGAAGGACCCCGTCTCTTTTTGCAACACCCCCGCCTCATGTCTGAAGACCGTCATAGAACCGGGGTGAGCATCACGACATCTGTCAGGTCAATCTCATGGATTAAACCCCTTACGAGTCTTTTGTGACAATACGGTCACTCACCTCAATCTTGGCTTACGAGTCTTGCGACAACACGGTCACTCACCTCAACCTTTGCTTGTAAGACTTTTCATACATTTCTTATGTTTCTCTTCTTTATTAACATTAATCTTTTCTTTCTTTACGATAATACTTTACGCATACGAATATAAACATACCACGTAAAGTCACATTATACATAGTATAAAGCATCAACAACAACCCACAACATGCATCACCACAACAGACACGAAACAACAAAACATTCCAGAACTTTCCCGTTACATTCTACTTCCCAAGCTTCGAAAAAATCCTAAGTCTTTAGACAAATACGGATGAACAGAGTCTAATGCGAATGAACAATAACTAATGTGGATGAATAATAACTAATGCGGATGAATGCCTTCAGATTATTCCAAGTGTCCAACTACATGCTGGTAGAACAAATGCGAATGACTGAAACAAATGCGCATGAACACTGTAGCAAATGCGTATGAACAAAAGATATGCGGAAGGACACTGTAGCAAATGCGCATGAACAAAAGAAATGCGGAAGAACACTTTGGCGCATGAACAACTACAAATACGGATGAACATACAACAAATGCGCATGAGCAAAGTACTTAAGTGTATGTTCAGCTCTTAAATGCGGATGAACTAACCAACCTGCAAATGCACTTATGCAATTATTCAGTCCCTAATTCTCAGTCTAACACATCCTCATCATTGATCTAACATGCTTAACTTCTAGAGCAGGCATACAACCATGAAAACACCAACAATTCCTAACAAATCATGCTTATCCATCTGTTCAAAGCTTATACTCAACATCCTAAGCATCAATAGCACATAAACCACCATAAAGCACAAACATAATCACCCATAAACATACGGTAAAGCATAAAACAGCTCCAAAACCATTTAAACATGCATTTTCAGCACAAAGAAGTTTAAAACACATAAAAATCGGGGTCTATAACTCACCTAGTGCAGTAAACAAACAAAACTCCTCCAAACTCGGGGGCACAAGAGTTCAAATGCCTAAAACAAGCAAAAACAAACAACGAAACACATAAACACATATAAATCGGTTTCATGGTCAAAACCCAACATAAACCGAGCCAATTATGCATAGAAATACATACCAAGATCAAAAACAGCCTCAATCTCTCTCTAGAACCAAGAGAACTTCGATTTATTCTTCTTCTTCTTCTGTTTCAGTTGAACACAGCAGCAGCAGGGGTGATATGGGCGGCCATGCTCATATAAAGTGCACTTTTTGACTTTTGTGTATTTTTACACAAAACACCCCTCATCTTTGGTTTCCTTTTTGCTTTCTTCATGATACTTTCTTTTCTTTTTATTTTGACCGAGGTTTCGGGTGTTACAAGTCTACCCCCCTTAAAGAGGTTTCGTCCTCGAAACCTGTCACACTTTGAATAACTGTGGGTAATGTTATCTCATCTCTTTTTCGGTCTCCCACGTAGACTCAGAACCCTTTCGGTGTTTCCACTGCACCCGCACAAGTGGAACCATTTTATTCCTCAACCTCTTCTCCTTTCGATCGACGATTGCCACTGGTTGCTCTACATAGTTGAGCCTTTCATCCACTTCGATATCCTCCAGTGGCACAATCATATCTTCGTCGGCTAAGCATTTTCTCAGATGAGATACATGGAACATCGGGTGTATTCCATTTAACTCATCAGGCAATTCTAGTCGATAGGCCACCTTTCCTACTCGTGCAACAATTCGGAAAGGCCCTATGTATCTCGGACTCAGCTTGCCCCTCTTCCGGAATCGGATGATCCCCTTCCAGGGCGAGACCTTTAACATGACTTTATCACCCACATTGAACTCGATCGGTCTACGCCTCTTATCGGCATACGACTTCTGTCTATCCTTGGCTGCCTTCATAAAGGCTTTGATCCTTTCTAGCTACTCAGTTATAGCCTCGATTACCTCCACGCTTCCCAACTCTTTCTGCCCGATATCTCCCTAACATACGGGCGTTCAACACCTCCTACCATATAGCATCTCGTAAGGTGGCATGCCAATGCTGGCATGATAGTTGTTGTTGTACGAGAACTCTGCTAATGGTAGATGATCATCCCAACTTCCTCCAAAGTCGATCGCGCAAGCTCGGAGCATATCCTCGAGTGTCTGAATCGTCCTCTCCGACTGACCATCTGTCTGAGGATGGTAACCTGTGCTGATGTGTAGCCTCGTCCCCATTGCATCATGGAATCTCTTCCAAAACTTCGATGTGAACCGGGTGTCATGGTCCGACATGATAGACACCGGCACACCATGACGAGCTACAATCTCTTTAATGAATAGATCCACCAACCTCTCGGATGAATATGTCTCGTGGATCGGCAAGAAGTGAGCATCTTTGTCAGACGATCAACTATCACCCAAATTGCATCATACCCCTTTGTCGTACGTGGCAACTTTGTGATGAAATCCATGGTGATGTGCGCCCACTTCCACGCGGGTATATCTAATGGTTGGATCTTCCCGTATGGCTTTTGATGCTCTGCCTTCACTTGTAAGCAAGCAAGGCACTTACTCACATACTCCGCCATGTCGCGTTTCATACCCGGCCACCAATAGTCTTTCTTCATATCTTGATACATCTTAGTGGCACCGGGATGATGGAGTATCGAGTCTTATGAGCTTCGTCCATAATTCGTCCCCGTATATCACCGTAGCGGGGAATCCATATCCGCCCGAAGCGGGTTCTAACTCCGTGGGTATTTTCTCCCAACTCCGTGACTAGACCTCTCATCCTTTCAGAGTTAAGGCAATCTTCCTTCAGTGCCTCATCCTGAAATTCTTTGACCTGTGCCATCACGTCAGAGGTCATCACCAATTGGTAAGCTTTCACTCGGATTGGCTCGAGTCTCTCTTTTCGGCTGAGGGCATCAGCCACTATATTGGCTTTACTCGGATGGTAGTGGATTTCACAATCATAATCCTTAATCAGCTCTAACCACCTCCTCTGCCTCATGTTGAGATCTTTCTACTCAAAGAAGTACTTTAGGCTCTTGTGGTCCGTGAAGATTGTGCATCTCACCCCGTACAGGTAATGCCTCCAAATCTTTAAGGCGAAGACCATAGCTGCGAGCTCCAAATCTTGCGTGGGATAATTGACCTTGTGGGTTTTCAACTGTCAGGACGCGTAGGCTATTACTCTCCCATGTTGCATAAACACACAACCCAGTCCCGAATAGGAGGCATCCGAATACACCACTAAGTCTTCACTCCCTTCGGGTAATGTCAAAACAGGAGCTTGAGTTAATCTTGCCTTTAACTCCTCAAAAGCATCTTCCTGTTCCTGACCCCACACAAACCTTACATCCTTGCGAGTCAATTTGGTCAAAGGTGAGGCTATCTTGGAAATGTCTTGAATGAACCTCCTGTAGTAGCCCGCCAATCCCAAGAAAATTCGAATCTCGGATGGCGTCTTTGGAGACTTCCATTGCATCACCGCCTCAACCTTCGCCGGGTCCACCATAATTCCTTCAGAATTCACCACGTGACCCAAAAATTGAACCTCACGTAACCAAAAGCACACTTAGAGAATTTCGCATAAAGCTTCTCCCTGCTAAGCGTCTCCAGTACTTCATGTATGTGGCCGGCATGTTCTTCTTTGCTCTTTGAATAAATCAGGATATGATTAATAAACACAATTTATCTAACATCGGCCGACACACTCGATTCATCAAATCCATAAAGGTAGCTAGTGCGTTAGTCAGACCGAAAGACATAACGAGGAACTCGTAGTGTCCGTAACGCATGCAAAAAGATGTCTTAGGAATGTCTTGCTCCTTAACCTTCAACTGATGGTAACCAGATCGGAGATCTATTCGTGAGAACCAGCTGGCACCTTGGAGTTGGTCAAACAAGTCATCTATTCTCGGTAGGGGATATCGATTCTTCACTGTCAACTTGTTTAACACCCGGTAGTCTATGCACATCCTCATACTACAGTCTTTCTTCTTGACAAACAGGACCGGAGCACCCCAAGAAGAGATACTCGGTCGAATGAAACCCTTGTCCAATAACTCCTGCAGTTGAACCATCAGGTCCTTCATCTTGGTTGGAGCTAATCGATATGGTTCCTTGGCAACGGGTTGAGCACCGGGTATCAAATCAATCTGAAACTCGATCTCATGGTCCGGTGGCATGCCTGGTAAATCTTCTGGGAACACGTCTGGAAAATCACACACAACTGGTACGTAGGATAATTGTGGTACTGACGCATCCACATCCTTCACATAAGCCAGGTAGGCACTACATCCATGTTTCATGCACTTCTCGGCCACCACCATTGAAATCACCTTCGGAACTGTAGTAACTCGGTCACCGTAAACCGTTACCAAACTTCCATTGGGTGCTGTCAGTCGAATCATCTTTTTGCGACTCACGATGTTTGCCTCATAGGCTGCTAACCAATCCATCCCCAGAACTACATCAAATCCGCCAAGGGGCATCACAAATAGTTTAGCAGAGAACCTATGGCCTTCTAACTCTATGCCACAATCCTCAATCATATCAGAAATTCTGGTCGACTTACCAATATCAGTTTCTACATCAAATGGTTCATCAATTCTTCTACTACTAGCAGGCAGCTTAGCACAGAAAGCAGCAGAAATGAAACTCCTACTAGCACCAGAATCAAACAATACAGAGGCACAAGTTTGGTTTACTAGAAACATACCCGACACGACGTCGGGGTCTACCCGGGCCTCCTCTCGCGTCATTGTGAAGGCTCTAGCACTCGTCCTCTGTCCTCCTTCCTCTGTCCTCTTCTTCGCCCCGGAACCCTCTGCTTTGTGCTTCTTGCAATCCCTGCTCATGTGTCCCTCTTCCCCACAGATATAACACCTCGACCCTCTACAATCCTTAGCAATGTGACCAGGCTTTCCGCATCGGAAGCAAACATTCAATCCCAACCGGCATTCCTCGCTATGCTCCCTTCCACACTTACCACACCTTTTCGCCCCGAAGCTTGATGACGCCACCCTATGGTCATCCACCCTCATCCTCTTGTTGTTTGGGGTGAAACCACCACGCCCAAACGTCTTCCCATTCCAGTTCTTGTCACCACCACATGTCTTCTTCACCTCAACCACCGACACCTCTCTCTCATCGTAAAGCCTCCCAGCCAGATCCACTGCCGACCTAAAAGTTCTTGGTCGGGCAACAATCAAGTGCCTGCGGATATCAGCCGGCAATCCCTGCACATACCTCTTAATCTTCCTCGACACCGGCGTCACCTGATCGGCACCAGCCTCGCCATTTCGTTAAACTTAGTGGTATATTGCTGGTGGGTCATGGTTCCTGCCTCAAGCTGTAGGAATTCTCTCTCTACCTTGTCTAGTTCCCTATGAGGATAGAATTCCTCAACAACCACTTCTTCAAATCTCCCCATCTCATCCTCCCGATGGCCCTGCTGCCCTCGGCTTAGACAATATTATCCCACCAATACAAAGCCGAGCCCACGAATGAGTGAGTGGCAAATTTCACTTTTTGGTCCTCCCTGCACTCACTAATATCCAACACTGCCTCCATCTCTCTAACCCAGCGGTGGGAAGCTGCAGCGTTACCATTGCCATCAAAAGTAGGGGTTTACACTGTTAGAATGCCCCGTAGCTACATCCCCTCGCGGTTTCCCGCACCTCTACACCCTCTTCATCACTGGAGGCTCCCCTTTCAGCATTCATCTCCTTATCATCATCATGATCTCCCCTATTCTCCCTTCTCCCAGCTGTAGCCCTTCTCTCTTCCTCCTTTTCCTTCCTCTCATCCTCCCTTATGGCCCGGATCACCTCAGTCACGACAGACGGTAGGATCGTCTGCATGACTTGGTGAACCTCCTCCACCACTGCCTCTTTCACCGAGGCCCTCAGGTTGGCACTGTCATCTCCGCCCTCCGAGTGATGAATCCCAGGCTCACCAGGAGCCGTCTCTGCAGTTCTCGTCTTGTTCTTTATGGCCCGTGGTCTACCAGCACGACCACCCCGTGCTCCACCTCTAGAAGCCTTAGATGATCTACCTCCAGCCATCCTCTAATCACTATAAGATTCAAACACCAACACAGTCATTCAAGTTAATAGCTCAGTTTATGTCAAGTATAGTAAGTCCCTAATTACAGTGGCCAGTTGTGATTAGCCACTTACTTTACTCTTCATCCCCCGAGCATTTCCTATCCTGACTACATTAGTATCCAAATCTACTAAAAGCACATAAATCAAATAGCACACGCATATAATACCGGTTAACATTAAGAAAAGAAATACCTGATGGCACATAACTACTCGGGCTGGCATCCCTCCATTCGGTCTCATTCTCAGTTTAAGTTTAGGTTCATGAAAATATTTACCTATTCCCTTAAACTTCGGCATTGATACCAACTTGTAAGGCCCCGTTCCCGGAGACCTCACATTTGATCAATCACAGCATAATTAAATAAAAATATTACATAATTCTTAAAACAATGCAGTGGAATTAACATAAAAAAAACATTCACTTCATTAATAAACGATGTTGCCAAGCAATACATTTGTGTTTGTTATCAGTTACAAAAAATCAATTAATTGAATTACAAAAAAAATACTATTATTAAGAGTGAACGGATGTCAGTCTATCCCCAACGAGTAGCCTCCCCGTGTGCCATCCTCAGCAAAATTACCTGCCAACTGAAAATGCATAAAAGTCAGCGTTGCTGAGTGAGCTCTAGTTTTAAAACCATAAAATACCTTGTAGGGTTGTTTATGAAAATACCCTTTAAAATACTATACATTTCTTTCGTGTGACCACACATCATACATACACATTGATAATCTTTATTATTATCTTTATCATTGTTCATTTCGTACATTCATCATTATCTTTTACTTCTATCTGGATCCTGCCTCATGCAGTACCCCCGACTCATGTCCGAAGACCGATACAGTATCGGGGTACACTACAAGGACCCCGTCTCTTTTTGCATCACCCCCGCCTCATGTTCGAAGACCGTCACAGAACTGGGGTGAGCATCACGACATCTATCGGGTCAATCTCATGGATTAAACCCCTTACGAATCTTTTGGGACAATACGGTCACTCACCTCAATCTTGGCTTACGAGTTTGTTGCGACAACACGGTCACTCACCTCAACCTTTGCTTGCAAGACTTTTCATACATTTCTTATGTTCCTCTTTTTATGAACATTAATCTTTCACTTTCTTTACGATAATACTTTACGCATACGAATATAACACAACATGTAAAGTCACATTATACATATTATAAAGCATCAACAACACCCACAACATGCATCACCACAACAGACACGAAACAGCAAAACATTCCAGAACTTGCCCGTTACATCTACTTCCCAAGCTTCGGAATCCTAAGTCTTTAGAAAATGCGGATGAACAGTGTCTAATGCGATGAACAATAACTAATGCGATGAATGCCTCAGATTATTCCAAGTGTCCACTACATGTTGGTAGAACAAATGCGAATGACTGATACAAATGCGCATAAACACTGTAGCAATGCGCATGAACAAAAGAAATGCAGAAGACATGTAAAGTCACATTATACATAGTATAAAGCATCACAACAGCCCACAACATGCATCACCACAACAGACACGAAACAGCAAAACATTCCAGAACTTGCCCGTTACATTCTACTTCCCAAGCTTCGGAATCCTAAGTCTTTAGAAAAATGCGGATGAACAGTGTCTAATGCGGATGAACAATAACTAATGCGGATGAATGCCTTCAGATTATTCCAAGTGTCCAACTACATGTTGGTAGAACAAATGCGAATGACTGATACAAATGCGCATAAACACTGTAGCAAATGCGCATGAACAAAGAAATGCAGAAGAACACTTGGGCGCATGAGCAACTACAAATGAGGATGAGCAAAGCACTTAAGTGTATGTTCAGCTCTTAAATGCGGATGAACTAACCAACCTGCAAATGCACTTATGCAATTATTCAGTCCCTAATTCTCTGTCTAACACATCCTTATCATCGATCTAACATGCTTAACTTCTAGAGCAAGCATACAACCATGAAAACACCAACAATTCCTAACTAATTATGCTTATCCATCTGTTCGAAGCTTATACTCAACATCCTAAGCATCAACAGCACATAAACCACCATAAAGCACAAACATAATCACCCATAAACATATGGTAAAGCATAAAACAGCTGCAAAACCTTTTAAACATGCATTTTTAGCCCCAAGAAGTTTAAAACACATAAAAACTAGGGTCTAGAACTCACCTAGTGCAGCAAACAAGAAAAACTCCTCCAAACTCGTGTGCATAAGAGTTCAAACGCCTAAAACAAGCAAAAACAAACAACGAAACACATAAACACATATAAATCGGTTTCATGGTCAAAACCCAACATAAACTGAGCCAATTATGTATAGAAATACATACCAAGATCAAAAACAGCCTCAATCTCTCTCTAGAACCGAGAGAACTTCGATTTCTTCTTCTTCTGTTTCAGTTGAACACAGCAGCAACAGGGGTCATATGGGCGGCCATGCCCATATGAAGTGCACTTTATGACTTTTGTGTACTTTTACACAAAACACCCCTCATCTTTGGTTTCCTTTTTGCTTTCTTCATGATACTTTCTTTCTTTTTATTTTGACCGAGGTTGGGTGTTACACGGTATCATCAAAAGTGGTTGCTTACACTTTGCAAAGTCCCATAGTTACACCCTTTGCTACTACTCAACCTCGGAGTCATCATCTTATCTCATCACCACTTTCGTCAGCCTTAACCACCTTCTTCTGAACCGTATCTTTCTTATCGTCACCCTTGACCTGTTCACAACCTCGCAACAAAGTGGGCATCACATAGTTAGAATTTGGTGCACCTCTGGGTAATAGCTTCCTTCACTATTTCTTTCAGCTTTGCTTGCTCAAGAGTAGCTGCTCAGTTTTAGTTTTGACTCAATTGTTTCCTCAACCGATTTCTCAACTGGCTTTCTAGTGACTTCCTATTAGTTTTGCAACCTTGCTTGCTGCTTCTTTTGCTTAGAGGGGGTCTCCTTTGTGCTTCTTGAGTAGCCATAGCTGGAACTGATTTCTTTGGTGCTATTTCTCAACTCTTATAAGATTCAGGGTATCAATATGGTCCTTCAAGGCAAGTTTAGATAATGACAAGTATTGTAAAATTTAATAATAGTGGCCAATGTGATTAACTACTTACAAACTTATCATATTCTAAACTCCCTATCTTGAGCCTACCAACACTCGAACCTACTATTCATATTCTAAGCATGTATAGATCACACAAATTCAGGTAGGCATAACAGATTAATGAATATACTCTATCCTCAAGTCTAATTAGTAACAAGGTACTACATAATTGACAATATTTATAACATATATCATTACTCGAGGCATGGAGCAACTTGGACTGGCATCCTCACTTTGGTCCAATTTTTAGTTTAAGTTTAGGTTTTCTTTAAAAATAGTTTACCCATTTGCTTAAATTGGCCTGATACAATTGTAAGGCCTGGTCCCAAAAACCTAACAGTTAGTCATTATAGCAAAAATAGATTTAAAACATTCATTTAGATAAACATTTGCAGAGGAAAAATACATTAAGTTTCAACCTATTACGACATAATTCTAATAAAATGTTAACATTGTCTTTAAAACATCAAATAGTCTTTAAAAAAGGTCTTCTTAATAATCTTATTAATTAGGGATGCTAGCTTCAGATGCCAAGTAGCTTCTAGAATCCATGCCCATATTCACTCAAGTCCAACAGCTCACCTGTCAACTGATATGCATACAAAAGTCAGCTTCGCTGAGTGAATTCTAGGTTACTTTATCAAATAACTTTTTAGTAAGATATATTAACTTATCATTCGAAGTAGTCATCACATTCCTAACATTACTATACACAGACTATCGCTTTATCGTCAATACTTTCATTTATTTGTTATCTATATCTCTTCATTATCCGTTAATCCAGTCATATCGGTGCCTATGATGAACACACAACTTCACGACATGACAATATAGGCTTATTATCGTACCATACAGGCCATTATTGTCATGCCAATCCGGCCTTACGACCTTCCTGTCCAGGCCTTTACTTTACTAACATGCCAACCAGGCTTACTGTCATGAGGGCATAACAAATGCAACCCTCCTCTATCATTTTTGCAAGACTTTACTTTACAAAGGTGCATGTTATGAACCCAATAACATTTCTTTAGGTTTCACTTTCATCTTTAGGCTATACATAATATAACACAACATATAACAAGACATATCATCATTACCAAGGTCATATCACAATAAGAAAAGCATGATATAAATTCATTAGAAAACCCCATTTCTCATATAAGATAGTATAGAAAACTTTGTTTTAAAATAAATGATCATTTAGTATGCATATCATCCAAAACTTTCAAAGCATGTATGAAATAGGGGATCTAGAACTCACCTAATGAGTAGATTGCTTTCAGTCTAAGAAGAATTAGGTCAATAAATAAGTCGCACAATCTGCATGCAAATTAACACACGAATCTATCATTTTCTATGCCATACAGCTAGTTTCACAGCTAGTTTCGCAGTTAGTTTCGCAGATAGTTTCACAGCTAGTTTCTCATGCAATTTCGCATGATGAAACTGCGGTTTCGCTGGATGAGTTTTTCAGCTCGATTTTCATCAAAAATCTTCACTTTTCAACCAAAATCTATACTTTTTACGTCCAAACCTTTAGTTTATCATTTCTAAGGCTAGATCTAAGCTTTTTACGCCATTTCATACGTAAATATGTGATCTTTTTTGAAATCTTTCTCAAAACCCTAAACACCCAAAACTCAAGAATCAAACCTAGATCTACAAAGATGTTTAGATCATGATTCTTACCCAGATTTCTTGCTCTTTTCTTGTTGATTTGATGCTCAAACACCAGATCTTCAATCCTTCAATTAACAAAACTCCAAATCTTCAAGTTTCTTCACTTTCTCTTACTACTTTTTCTCTCTGAGTTCTTAGTGGCTTGGGTTGTAAGAAATGAAGAATGTGGCTGATTATGGGTGTTTAATTGGTGGTTAGGCCCTTAAACCATCAAACCCTAAGCCCATAAGGTAATTTCCATAATCATTTCATTCTTTTTTATACATAAACCCGAACTCAACCATTTTACTAAGTTGCTTCCTTTGACATTTCTTGGGTGTTACAAATATCCTCAGTTGGGTCTTTATCCTTCACAGGTTTAGAAGAGAAGGATCAGGACCCCTCTATGGATTAGAAGATAAAGCTGGCTGTGATTTTTCACTAGGTCCAGGTTATGTTGTCTTATGGGGTTCAACCTTGACCTCAGCTTCAGGTGCAGCCTTTATTACATGGTTCTAAAATTAACCTCTGGCCAGAGAGAGGTTGTGAGACACCTTCACCAGCTGGTGCTTCACTGAGGGTAATGGGTGCTGAGGGTGCTGAAGCAGCTCCTGTCTTAAGGTTCACAGGCTCAACTGCTGGGCCTTCAGCCAAGGTTTCCCCTTCAAAGCTAATCTTAAGGTCCATCTCAGCATCCAGTTGACCAACAGTCTTGCTTCCTAGCCTCTGTCTATATAGTCTGGTTCTCAGCTTGAGCTCTTCAAGCACCCTTTGATAAATCCTATCAGCTAACCTTACAGCTTACCTATTTTGACTTGGGTTGGTAAGTGGGAGGTCAATTAGATAAGTGCTCTCATATTATCTCAGGTTAAAGAAGTTGAAGATCTCTTGTTGACCCTGAGACCTAGAGATTACCAGGGCTCCCCTTTCTTTATCATACTTCCATCCCACTATTAGATTATTAGTAGGGTGAGATGGAGTAGGCATAGCCTTTGGTATACCCTCCTCAAACAGGCTTTGAATGAGTGAGTCCACATCGATGTGGACTTGAGGAGGTTATTGAGTATGGACAACTACAAGTGAGGGTGGTGAGTCCTCTATGTCCATACTCTGAGAAGAACTCCCAAGTTCTGTGATTGTAAGTAAGACTTTCTCCCTCTTTTTGGTAGCATCACCCTCTTGCATAGGGGAGCTAGGAGTTAGGTCCACCACATACACAGGTTCTTGTGGCCTGGTTGAGTCCTCTGGATAGGTTTCTCAGCTAACTTTCCCTTGAGATTGGTGATCTCAAGTTGCTGGTCATTGACCCTTCTTTGTAAGGTAGTCACCTGAGATTCTAGGTGACTAACCTATGAAACTAAATAGGTGCAAAGTTTGGACAGTTTGTGCACCTTTAGTTGTAGACTCCTCTCATCTTCATCAGAAGAATCATGGCGTGAGAGAATAGAACCAAGGTGTTCTTCCTCATCACCAGCTTTAGTTTCTTGGCTGCTAGTTTTCCCCTACACACCGATAGCTTCAAAAGAAGTGTCAATGGATTAGGATGCCATGGTTGAGGTCTGAATGATGTAATCACTTGCAAAAGTAAGAGCCACTTCCATATGGGCCTCTGAACAGGTTCAAGGAGGTCCACCTAAGTTGTGGGTGGATGATGTGGGCTAGATATAGGTGATACAGGAGCACTCATCTCTCCTTGAGCAGGGGTGGAGAAGAGAGACTCATGGTACTCATTGAATCCTATATCTTCATCATCATAGATTCAAGGTTGGGTATTGCTTGATTGAGGTCAAGCGGCTGGGGATGGTAACTTTCCCTTGAAAGTTGATCACTAGAGTTTTGAGACTTTGAGTGAAGGCTTAAGGCTGGGGTTGTGAGCTCATCAGGCTGATCATGAGGAACCTCAGCACTAATCATAGAAATAATAGGAGTGGTTTGCTCCTCAGGATAAGTGGGAGCTCTAGTGTCCATTCCTTCCTGCATGGTTGGTGAATTAGGGGCCTACTCAACCTGAGTAGACTGAGCAAGGGTTCGTTTGGATTTTCTTTGGTAGGTGATGGTGATTTGTGGTTGTGTGGGGATTACAGATGTAGAAGGTGTGGGTTCAATATTGACTGGTGCTGCTAAGTTTTCACCTTGAGCAATGAGCTTTCTTAGAAACAAGGCTGTTTCTACCCCTGAGAAGCCAACAGTGGGCTTTCTTATTGTCTTGAAGATGTCAGGCTTCATCTGTCCCAATTTAAGAAAATTACATGTTCCCCTTAACTGTGAACCCAGTTCACAGTTAAGAATGTATTCAACATATCTAGGGAACATATAATATTTTAAGGAGTCCAAGTTTGCAAGCAAATTTGTATATACAAATTAAGAATACCTGAACTTGACACCTTGAACCATTCCATGGAGTATATAGGAAAGGTCCTTGGGAATTTGGTCCCAACCTCCATGTTTGTTTGATAGGGATTGGATGACCACATGGAGGAGGTACTTCCACTTGGATGAGACCTTACCTTTCCTGGAGGTTCTTACGGAGTAGTCTCCTTCATAGGCCATCTACCAGAATGAGTTGTTAACAACAGACTTAGGGAAGGACAAGTCATCCTCTTCATCATCCAGCCTTAGATGGGAGTTGATGGTGACTGGAGTGATGAATACTGTCATCCCCTGCATTGTGGCAGACAGTGCCTTCCCACCATCCAAGATGACCTCTTGGCAGGTCCTCCAGAACTCCAAAATTTAATCTTCATATAATGGAGGGCTGATTGTGAGGGTGGTGAGGTAGTTGGCCAGAGACAAGAAAAACGTCTGAGAAACTAGGATCTTTCTCAGTGGATAACAGAGCAACTTGATTATGTTGCCTGCGCAAGTGCATGGAGAAATCTGATTGGTTTCAGGGATCAGGTTTGGCCATTTTGAGTAGCTTTAGGGTGAAGAAAGGTAAGAACAAGTTCAGTTTGTGGGTGAATTTAGGGTTTGAATCTTACAAATGAAAGAGAAAGTGAAAGAGGGGATATATATATATATATATATATATGATATGGATTTGAGACAAAGTTACTGCAAACGAATAAACTTTGAAATCCGAATATCGGTCTCACCTTTGAAAAAGTGCCCAAATAGGTAGTTTTTTTGAAAGTCAAAAATCTTCCGAAAGTAATTTGTCTTTGGAAGTTTTGAGAAAACTTCCGAAGCCACTTTGGCTTCTGAAGATATTCCTTAGCTTTTCAAGAATTTTGCTTCGGAAGAAAAATTACTTAAAGTAGTTTTACTTCCTAGATACAATTTGCTTAAGAAGATATCAAATATCAAAAATATTATTCAATGAAAGAATAAAGCTTCCAAAACTTAATTGCTTTCGGAAGAAAATAGTCCTTCAATACATATGAGTACTTGGTGACAAATACAAGCTTTGGAAGCTATATTCAAATTTCTTCCGAATGTTAATTTCTCAGAAGTAGTTATTTGTTTTGAAGATATAATTTTCTTCCAAAGAAAACTTGGTGTCTTTCGAAGGAAAATATATCCAAAATTCTTAAAATCCTAAGGGATATCATTTTGAAAAGTTTCTTCCAAAGTAAACTGGGCTTATATGGTGATAATATAGACAACTTAAGACATACATATTATTAAAAATAATCTTGAGTTTAGTTTTAAGAAAATTCTACTCAAAATTAATCATCCCAATAGCTGATATAAGATACTAAAATCTCTACTCATCAAAAGCTTTTATGAACAGATCAGCATATTGTTCATTTGTGTTAACTTTGACTAGTTTTATCAATCCTTTTTTTAAAATTATCTCTAATCAAATTATTCATGATGTTGATTTGCTTTGTCTTTGAGTGTTGAACAGGATTCTCTGTAGTAGAGATAGCACTATTATTGTTAATGTGGATGGGAGTCTCCTTGAAGTTGAATCCATAGTCTAGCATTTGATTCTGAATACAAAGCACTTGAGTACAGCAGCTTGCAGCAATAATGTATTCAGCTTTAGCAGTTGTTGCAGATACACAAGATTGTTTCTTGCATTGCTATAAGACTATCCTTCCACCAAGATTTTGACATCCCTCAGATGTAGACTTTGCAGTCATATTACAGCCACCATAGTCACTATCTATATAGGCGTATAGATTGAAGTCAGAATTCTATGGATACCAAAGGCCTAGTTTGGGAGCACCTTTGAGATATCTGAGAATTCTCTTGATAGCAATCAGGTGTGACATCTTGGGGTTGGCTTGATATCTTGCAAAAATATATGTAACAATCATGATATCAAACCTGCTAGCTATGAGGTACATAAGAGACCCAATCATAGCCCTGTATAGATGTTCATCAACACACTCCCCCTCAAGATCTAGTCCTAGGGAGTGGTTTCTGGCTACGGGTGTCTTAGCAACCTTGCATTCAGTCATGTGAAACCTGTAAGTATGTTTTGCACATATTTTGACTGATTTATGAAGATGCCATTGTCAACCTGCTTCACCTGAATTCCTAGAAAGAAATTGAGTTTCCCTATGGCACTCATTACAAATCTATTTCATCAGCTTCTTAAAGTCTTTGTAGAGCTTCGATTAGTTGAACCAAAGATAATGTTATCTGCATAAACTTGAACCAACATCAAGTCATTTCCTGTTCCTTTAATGAAGAGTGTTCCATCAATAGTACCTCTCTTGTATCCATACTGACAGAGATACTATGATAGTGTCTCATACCACTTCCCTGGAGCTTGATGCAGCCCATAGAGAGCTTTGTTAAGCTTGCAGACATAAGCAGGATGATCTGGGTCTGCAAAGCTAGGTGGTTGTTTGACATACACCTCCTCATCAATCACCCCATATAAGAAGGCACACTTGACGTCAAGTTGGTAGACTTTGAAATCCTTGGATGCAGCAAAAGCCAGGAATATCCTAACAGCTTCAAGTCTTGCTACAGGAGCAAAAACATCTGTGTAGTCAATCCCTTATTCTTGTGTGTACCCTTGAACAACTATTCTTGCCTTGTTCTTGATGACAAGTCCTCTATCATCCTTCTTGTTCATAAATACCCATTTGGTACCTATGGTAGTCTTCCCTTGAGTAAGAGGACACAGATTCCAAACCTTCTGTCTCTTGAATTGAAGCAGCTCCTCCTATATTGTTTCAACCCAACTTCCATCCTTCAAAGCCTCTTCAATCTTCTTAGGCTCTATTTGGGACAAGAAACAAGAGTGAAGACAAATATTTTTATCATGGGTTTGTCCTCTTGTTCTCACCCCAATCTCAACATCTCTAATGATGTTTGTGGTGGGATGGGACTTGTGGATTCTCAGTTAAGGAATCATCACAAGTTATTTGGACAGATCTAAATTGGTGAAATTCAGATATGGTGCTTGAGAGTCATCCACCACATCATCACACTTATCAAGTGAGACTTGATCCAATGAGTGTGTTAAATCATTGATGTTGTCTTCTATGGAGTGGTTATTAGCATCAAGATATTCTTGATCACTATCACCACCTTTATCTCTTATATTGGAAATTCCTTCATTTGAGTTCTGTGCCTCTGTGCTAGAATTTACAAGCATTTCAGATGTATCAGCTGAAGAATTTGTCATGGTTGTGCTGATAGGATTTCCAACTGCAGGGCTAGTTACCACTGGAGCTAAAGTAGTTTGAACACTTGGTCTTCTTAGCTCAAGTCTTGGATCAGAATCTCCTGTTGATGAGGTACCCGTAGATCCTGAAACATCTTCACAAGATTTGTTAAAACAATCAATAACTAAATCAGATCAAACAGCCAATCAGGATCAGAACTTTTCACACTAGGTGTGTGCTCATTGAAGGTCACATTGGCTGACTCCTCAACTACTCTGGTTCTGAGAGTTGGAACACTTAGCAAATTAAAAAAGGAACTGGTTAGTGATGAAACAATGAACACAAGTAAAAGAATAAGAACAAGAACACTCTAATAGGGTTTTTAAAAATAATGTATATTGCTCTCATGTTCTTACAAGTGTTACAAAGCATACATAAAGATACAAATACTTGAGACACTTTATACTACATCCTACAGCCGACTATACTTTGAAGGCCAGCTGGAAACACTAATCTAGACAACAAGATCAATGTAGAGTTAAAAGGCAGATTGCCTTTTGACTGGTGACTATGACATGCCATAGCTCACATCCTAGTATATTACAAAAAGGATAAAAGTACATAATTGGAAAGTTACAGATAAAAGACCTTAATCTACAGTTGACAAAAACATGAACTTTTCACCAACTCATATAAGTTTGTGAGTCTTTAGAAGTGGCAAGGGAAAGTGGTTCAGCTTTTGTCAAAAGGTGATTCAGAGAAAGTATTTTTTCTCTGTCTTCCGAAGAAATCAGTCTTTGGCTTCGTAAGACTTTGTCCTTGAAGCTTTAGAAGACTTCATCTTTGGTTTTGGAAGATATGGTCTTTTGGCTTTGAAATATTTGATATTTAGCATAATTCACTGAGTTATATCAAATCTTTCGAAGTAACTTCCTTGTACTTCACATGTGCATGCTGAGAGCTTTTTGGTTGTTCTTTGATTACATCAGCCTCTAAGTGTATTCCTTACAATTTTAAGGAAAGAAGATAACGAAAGGGATGTTTTGAGATTTTTTCCTAAAAATAAACATGTCACAATGATATTTTCATAATTTTATAAAAGGGGTTCTAGATATATACAAAATGTATAAATCTGACAAAAGCTAAACTATCATTTACAAATAAGTAAACTATAGTTTACAGAATAAACGGTTGTTTACAGTATCTGTAAATGATAGTTCGCTAATTTATAAACTGTAGTTTAAAGGGGGGGTGTATGTAACATATAACCCTTAATAAAATATTATATTTTAAATTATAAGAGGAAAAAAATAAGTGTGTCAGAATAAATAAATTCTATAAGATAAAAAATTACTAATATAACTAATGTTGAGGGTTTAATTGTAACTTTTCAGAAATAAAAAAAAAGACAAAATAACAATTATGCATCAAAGGTCGTACTTGGTGGATAAAGAGTTAGCAATTTTAAATTTGTATGTATTTATAATGTAACAATATTATGTATTAAAACTAGTTTTTTTTACCCGCGCATTGTGACGGGAAAATGGGGTATGTGATTAGTAAAATGATCAAAAAAATCCAACACGTGTTTTGCATCAGTAGTAAAAACAACTTAAAGTTTAATAAGCCGGATGCTCAGGCCATGAAAACAACATTTTGTTGCGGTTGATAACATTTTATAGAGATTTATAGCATTACTAATATATTTCAAAGCAAACAACACGAAATCAGTCAAATTGGTAGCTATGACACAATGTTGTTCAATTAAAAGATTTCATTTTGAAAAATAATTCAAGATAAGCAGATAAAATAACCATCAAAGTTTTAAAAACAACTAATGTAGCTATTTCCAGTAGTGTCAACGTAACAAACATCAACACTAAATTAGAAGAAAAAAAACACCATTTTACACTATTGAACACCTACAACTTTAAATTTTTATCGCCAGCCTCACTTCTCGGTTTAATAGTAAATCAAATGCCTAATACATAATACAAAGAAAAGTTATATAAATTTGTTGTTAGATGTTATTAACCCATTTATTTTGATAATTATAACGGTTGTTTTGCCACATAACAAACTAAAAAAATGATTGGAATGAAAAAAAGAAGACCAAACATTCATAACGCTACAGCTCATCCTTCCCACAAAGAGTCCTAATCACCATATCACACTAGCTTTCCACTGACTTTTACTCATTCTTTCCACAAATATTTTTTACCCCAACACTATCCTTCCCACAAACACCTTTATTTTTTTCGCCTCACATTTTTTTTTCTTATTTACTTTAAATAAAGATATTTAAATTATTGTAAATATATTTAATTAAAATAAATAATGGAATCAAATATCAAATTTTGAATTGGTTTCATCATTTAACATTTGTGTGAAAGAGAATGGAGCTCTTGTGACCATTGAGAATTGAATTTTGAATTGTGTTTAAAAAAAAGTTAGAATGTTAGAAAGAAGATGAAGTGTGATTTAAGAAAACTCTCAAGTGAATAAAACATATTTATAATAGGTAAACTAGTCGTTATGAATAGAACAAAAAAACTAGCCGTTATGAAAAAAAAACAAAAAAATAACCGTTATGAATAAAACAAAAAAACTAGCCGTTATGAAAAAAACAAAAAAAATAGTCGTTATAAATAAAATATAAAAGATTTTAAAAAATAAAAAAATAAACTCTAATTAATTAGTTTAGTATTATAAACGTAAAAAAATTAAAAATATTTTTATTTAATTAACACATTTTAATTAAAATATTATACTTAAATTATTATTTTAATTAAAAGATTTTAAAACATTTTAATTAAAAACATTTTAATTTAAAATTATTTTATAATAGTGGGGCCCACCATTATATTTATATTTTAGAATTAATTTTATAGTGGTGGGACCCACCACCACCTCCCTTTTCACCGCCCTTGCTCACGGATCGGGCATCTCCATCTCCTGTTCCCATAGCCGCTTTTTCGGCGGGCGCCGTTCACGTTGGTGACTGACCGGCCACGGGCCAAGCAATAAGGATAGTCTAGTAAGCAAAGGCAAAGAAAAAAAAAGAGAATGGCACTAACCATGCTACTATGGTGCTCACTTTGGATCTGTTCACAAATACATAACATTCAATGTTGCATAAAAGTAAATAATACAACCCTATAATTTTTAGATTTTGAATATTCTCACTTTAGTTATGTTGGTTAAAAGGCTAAAAAACCAGTTTAGTTTACAAAGTTACCATCTTTTTTAGCATTAACTTCCTTGTAAGCTCAGGTGGAAGTTTAACCTTATAGTCACTCTTGCAGAAAGTGTAATTACCATCACTTATCTGCCTTTCTCTAAGTTTCACTTGCAAATGCAACTAATCTTGATCTTCATACCTTCATCTTGAATTCCCGATCTGCGATTCATTAATTCACTACATAAAAAATTGTATTTCATACCATTACATATCATTATCAAAACCTAAACAAAATACTTATTTAGCAAAACTACCCCTAACACAAAAATAACACAATCTGGTTTATCAGAACCCAAACAAAAATCACAAAACTTGCGAAATTTGATATTAATTCAACATTAGACTAAAAGAAAAAAAAAGAGAATACCATAACAGCTTCAAAATCACAAATTGGTTCTGCTTCATAAATAACAATGGTTGCGGTATATATCAACAAAAATTAACTCCTGAGTATCATAATAAATCATAAGATCACACCGGTAGAAATTGAAGCAAGCAGAGGCTTCTTCACTGCTCCTTGTTATGGCACAAGCGCCAGAGCAGGTCCTGTTCAATCAGAACGACAGCAAGGTGAAATTGAGGTTCTATTCGGTGATTTGATTTGAGTGTCAGGAACGATAATCGATTAGCAAATGACCGGAGGTGGTGCTGGACGGGCGTTATCCGGTTGCGACGAAGACGATGCATCCTTGCACGTATAGTTGTTAAATCTCCAACTCTAATAAAACAGTAAAGAAAGTGTCACGTGTCATTATATGACGCCTCTTCAATTTTATTTTCCGGCTCAAAGTTATTACCAATTTTAAGCAAATAAAATAGCTTTGTTACTTTTTACTTCATTTTAGGTAACTAAATTAAATTTTCATTTTTAATTAACTCTAATATTTTAAGCAACTAAATTAATAACTCGTTTTGGTACGTATTTTTTTATTCAAAATTTTGTTTATCATCAATTTAATTGTTGAATCGTATATATATTTGAATTTTACATGAAAACGATTTTATAGGTAGAAAGATTCAATTTAAAAATCTTTAATATTATTACATATTTAAAGATCTAATATTTAATATAATTTATTGAATTACAATATATTTTTTGTCATATCATTGTAATAGAAAATATTCAAATAGTTTATTTCATTTCATCTTGAAATGTTTGTTTTCAGCAAATTATCAATTGAAATGATTTTACTCAATGAGCAAGTATATTCAAAATTTAAGTAATTTTTTTTATCATCACGAATTATATTACTTGAAAAGTAACATCTAAATTAAAAATCCATTCATTTTCCATATTTGCCAAATTTATATATTAAAGCATGTTTCTATATTTTTGTTTCATAACAACAGATGCCAAGCAATGTGTCGAACATATGTTTTTAGGTTTGAAATGTTTTGGTGGAGGAAAATTGCTTAATTATTAAAAAACCAACACTATATATTGCACCATCACTCTATAAAAATGCAACGCCTTGTTTTGTGTCATTATGAGTTTAATTTATTATTTTGCAATCTATTCTGGACTATGCTATGTCTAATTATGAGAGTATAGGTTTGTGCAAAGTCTTGTCGTGTATTAAAAATTTTATAATATGAAATAAAATTTATATACTGCTTTAACGGCACCTAAATATACCACACTAACTTTTTTGTTTTTCTTTTTGTGTTTCATAGCTGTAACTTGTGTCGTTGTTAATTTTTAAATATAGAAAATATCACAATGCAAAACAGAAAAGAATCAACCCAGTTGACATTTTAGATGAAAGATTTAGATTTTACATATTTTTGAATATTAGAAACAACAAACATAAAATGATAAGTATTATCATTGTATAAGTGATATTAAATCATTATATAATTGTTGCTTCTAATGTTCAGATTTTTTTTATTTTTTTTGTTTTTTATATGTAATAATTGATTTCAATAATTACAAGTATATATAAATTGATGATTCAAACTTTTTAATTATTCAACCCGTATACACATATGAGTTTCATGTTCTTTTGTTTATGAGTTTCTATAGCTAGTTTTATAGTATATAATACTAGGAGTGTCGACTACAATAAACTTTCATGTTCTTTTGTTTCGGCCACATAAGTTTGTCTTTATAAAGTAGAAGCAATTACTACAACATTGCTATGCTAACTCCTTTGGTACAGCATGATTTGCCCAATGTACAGCCTATTGATGCATTTTTTATTTTATAGATGGAAGCTTACACATATACATGTCATCTTACCGTCTTGTGATAATAACATATCATCATCTGTTAAAACAAAACACGTTTTTTTAAAATAAAATAAGAAAAAAAAAAACCTCCATTCCTCCTGAAGGCTTCTCTGCTTGCTCTAATCTCTTGGTGGACAAAAGTTTCCAATCGATTTCAGTTTCAAAACCCTAATTTTTTTCTAATTTGATTACCTTCTGTCATTTTGATTTTGTGTAAGGAAGATGACGAGCATTGCATTGAGATCAATGACTATGCAATCACCGCAATGCAGTTCGCTTAATTTCGCAATCCGTTGTTAATCACCATTGATTCATCGTCTCCACCTGTTGATCCCGAGACAGTTTGATTTAAAGTTTGTTTAATCCAGCTATGGTGTCTCAAATTGAATCGGAAAGTTCAGTTGCTCTTCTGAAGGTTTTGTTTGCTTAATCGCGAAGCCCTCGTTTGCTGATTTTTGTTATTATTGGATATCTGTGACATGAATGACGTGTATTGATTAAGAATTTAGGGGTAGGGTTTGAGGTTTCAGTGTTGTTATTGTTTGCATTGGTTTTCGTTGTAGTTTATCAGCGACGAGGGGCTTTTGGTTTCTCCAGAAGAAGAACTGAGGAGGAGGAATCTCATTGAAAAGCTTAAAGAGGTAAGAATGTATTTGTTTTTTTTAAGGGAGTTTGTTCATTGTAGGGTTCTGTTTGTTTTGAGCTTTGAAGTTTTTTCCATGTGAACGAGGATAGAAGGGACGATATTAGGACATTGCTTCATTACATGTTACATTAGATGCCTCCAAATAAAAGATTGGTTGAGCATGTTGCTCAAGTACTATAAACTATAAAGAATAAAATATTGCAATAGTTTGCTTAAGGAAAGAATCATCTGGGTGAGAGAGAGGGGGGGGGGGGGGGGGGGGGGTTGTTCCTTTGTCTACAGTGCAACTTCTTTGTAAACCTGATCCGTGTATGGTTGTAATCAAGGTTCAATGGTACTTTGTGGAGTAGCCACAAAAGACGCATGGTTTGGATCTAAAATTAATTTATGGCAGGAGTATGGTCGTAATCAGGGTTAGCATAGACAACCAAATGTGCATAGTCTAGCATGGTGTTGTGTTAAAGACAGATTTATGGGTGATTTATCTTGTAAACCAATAGTGATTGTTTTGTTGATTCGGTATGTAGTGTACTATTGATGAGCATGCATATGGCTACTTCACAAGGGAATTGAGTCTAAGTGTAGGAGAGTCAAAGCTGTTTCCCTTAAAGGATAGCGTCACCTTTCAAGAGTCAAGACTATAGACTGAATGAATATTATTGATAGGTGGGCCCGTTTAGGTTTTTCGGGTTTCATTATAACTCTATATAATGTAACCAAACCTATCAATAATATTCATTCAGTCTTTTACCATCTTACAAAGACTACCAACTCTTTGAGGTGTAGTGGGAGGGAAAGAAAGTGTTATATATCATGGTTGAAAGTGTTTTTGTCCAAACTGTCGTATTGTCCCCCACCATCTCCTTATGGACTCACAATGGTATGGTTAAAGAAAATTTTGAAAAGCTCTTTGAAGGTAATGAATATAGATCCACCAATCATATGTCTTTATGAGGGGACATAGTCACATGAATTTTGTGCAGTGTTCCTTAATAACCTTGTGTTAAGATTACTGGTGAGGGAGCCCAAACATCCATGACAACAATTCTTGTGGTTTTGTACCTGTCAAGTAGACCGTTTGAAGGGCAAACAATGACTTTTATTGCAAAACGATGTATTACTATAGTTTTGTGAAAATCAAAAGACGTTAGATGGACTGAAACATAGTAGACATGGGACTGTGGAATTTCAAGCTAGAGACGCCAAAGTGTGAAGGACGGTATAGGAGAGCCAGATGTAAAGTTGTTCGTTTGTACACCCTAGCTCTAGTCAGGCCTAAAGCAAGAGGAGCCTCATTGACTCATTCTTATGTCTCTCACAACTAAGAAGTACAAAAGAATTTAATAAATATCTCATTTTTTTGCAGAAGGGGAACCTAAGTCAAGTTTCTATTAACATTAGGTCACACATAATTTCTTCGATACAAATGAGTGAGAATGAGAGGAGACAATAGTATGCCCTGTGTTAAATGTATAATACCGTTACCATCTTTTCAATGATCACTTCATCAAGTATAACCTGCGAAGGCTTGAAGATCTTGACTCTTGAGTATTAAAGGTGCCTTAATTAGAAGACACATACTCCAAAATTCAATTGGACTGCAAAATAGTGAGCTACTTATCTGGGTGGTTGGACCAAATCTACCATGTCGGATACAAACTTTGCTGTTGTTCGTGAGATAGAGTACTGCTAATTGGACTGTTGGTTATTCTTTAAGTGGAAATCTAATACTAAAAATAAACAAATATTTCAATTGGCTTAAGGAAGGAACCACCTGGTGATTTTATTTACTTATTAGAAATTAGGTGTGAACTATGAAAAATTTTAAGGTGAACCAACTCATAAACAATGTCACACCTGTCCAAAAAGTCATCCAAAATGGCAATTTCATGAAACTGAAAATGCAACAAATGAATTTCATTAAGAAAGTATGGTCTTTTGACAGCATCAACAAATCTGAAATCCATTGAGAAAGATGGTGTAAATGAAAAGGAGGATTCCCTAGTAATTACCCATTATGTAGCATACACATGAAAACACACTATTTTTGTCGTTGCGATATTCTTCCTAATTCATATATTAAATCGGTGGTCAAAAGGAAAGAGATGAACGTATTGAGATAATCAGATAAAAAATTTAACATCTATTGGTTTATAAAAGTCCATTTATTGATGATGCAGATACTAAGGACTTGGATTAGAAGAGTTGCTTATCAACGTAGGCTGCCACAAAGTCAGATTAAAGATGCTTCGGCAACAATATTAGCGTATGGATCGTATGGCCTTGATGTGAGTTTGTGTCTTCACCTACTCTCTTTGCTTTTATGTTGTATTGAACAAGATATTCTACTCTCTTTGCTTTTAGGTTTATAACGTAGACTCCAACATTGATGCTGTTTGTGTGGGCCCTTGTTTTGCTTCTATGGCAGTGAGTCTTCTCCCTCTCAACTGGTATATAGTTAGAAAGATTACGAAGTGTAAACTTTCCTGAACTTATTTCTATTTTCTTTTTGCAGGAGGATTTTTTTATGGTTTTGTACAACATGCTTGCAGGGAGACCAGAGGTGTCGGGTATCCATTGTGTCAAGGATGCCGAGGTTCCTCTCTTGCAGTTTATGTTTGATGGAATATTGATCAACTTGGCTTTTGCTAAACTTCAAGTTACAGCTGTTCCGCAGGTGAGCAGGAATGAGATTCTCTGTTTCTTGTGCATCTTTGTTTCTATTATCGTCGCTATTATTGATTTATTTTGATTTTCAGAATGCGGATACATGCGACCCTTCGTTCATAAAGGATATTGATGAAACAAGCTGGAAGAATATTTCAGGAGTACGAGTAAAGAATAGCATCCTGCAGATTGTTCCAGATGTGAAGGTACAAAATGCTTGTCTACAACTCAGACCAACATAATTTCCCCTTTTTTCTTTTTCTTTCATTTCTTTGCTCCTTGTCATTTTCATTTTTGTTCATTTCTTTGTTTTTTTGTTCTTCATTTCTTTGGTATTATCATTAGGGACTACTGCTATTGTTAATTTCATTTTGAGACAGCGGTTTTGGGGTATTGACATGTTAATATGCTGTAGGGGGTTTTGGTATTGCATTTGCTAAACAGCAATTTCAAAAATAGGAGTCGACTAGCTTCTTCAAAATTTAAGATTAAACAAATAATCACTTTTTCAAATGGTTTGCCAGACACTTCTCTGATAATTTGTGTTCTGAAAACACTAAATTTAGAGACACTTCATCAAAACGCAATCCCAAACACCCTCTTAATCATGAGATGTATCATGTAGTCATATTCATTCCCTCCCTTCTAAGCAACAATATTGATTAAATGTGCTAGAAGTGGTTGTCTGGACTGCCTGTGACCATGGCATTATGCAGCCTGTTCCAGATGTCAATGTATTTGGTTTTATTTATTATTGCACATCAAAGACCTTTGTTTTGGCTTTTTATTACTGCAGGGAGGTTTTTTTTTTTTTTTTTTTTTTTTTCGGGGGGTGGGTGGGGGTGGGGGGGGGGGGGGTGGGGTGGGCGGGGGGTTGTGTATTTTTTTCTAATAAATTTGTGGCTTTCACGAAAAATAATTGCACATGATGAGACCAACATCTCTTCCTGTTCTATTTTTCTTCCTTTCTAGTTATTTTATCTTCTATGTTTCTTTGAGATGTAGGATTTTCCCATACTTGTAAATATTCATTCTAGCAATAGAAACACATGCTCTAGACTACAAAAAGGTATTTATTGCTCTGAATAAGACTTGATCTGTATTAGCAATGTTCTAACGATTAGCAACGCTTCGTGTTTTTATGTGGGTTTCTGTCATCAATGATTTGATTTCACTAGAAGTTGAAGCTGGTTTTGTTTCTTCATATAAGAGTGTCATTTTCAAGATTTAACATTTCTTATGAGAGTATGAACTATGAAAACATCAGTCTCACTATGCAATTCTATGATCTCTTTTAACAATCTGAGTTGGTTGTTTATCTTGCTTGTTAATTGTTTTCTTGCAGATATTCAAGGAATTGTTACACTGTGTTAAGTCATGGGCAAAGAGAAGAGGGGTGTATAGTGATGTAAGGGTTTCTTTCTTACTCGGTTTTACATTTCACTTCTTTTATGACCCAATAAAAATCACACCTCCATTGCTGCCACCTATCGTCTCTCTGACACACTCATACCTAGGTTGATGTGGGTTATATTTTATCTCTTAATGGGTCAAATGGACTAACCTAAAGGATTTAAACAAAAAAGGATACATGTCAAATGGGTCAAAAGTCATCCCATGTGTATTCAAATGCATAAAACCTCAAAATCATCTCAATTATGAATGTTAAATTGTTATTGTAATAATAAGGTTTTCGTAATGACATTTAGGTACAATTGATTATAAACAAACAAACAAAATGCATAAAACAGAGCCTTGCAGTCAGGCTTATCCCACCCTTGCCAAAATTTATCCGTTACTCAATCCACCAGCTTTCCACATTTTGATAATACACCAGTAAGACTAGGATACGAACTTGATATTTCCTGATTATGTTGAACAAACTTTACTTGGAAACTGTTGTCATTTGGTATTCATCGTGCTCTCATTAATCTGTTTTTGCAGTTATTTGGGCTGTTTGGGGGCATTCACTTGGCTGTTTTAGCTGCTTTTGTTTGCATAAAGAACCCAAGTGGCAGTTTGGTTAATTTGATTTCAATCTTTTTTAAGACATTTGCCTTTTGGCCTTGGCCAGAGCCAGTTATGGTAGAAGATGGAGCAATGCCTTTTCCGCCTGGAACACGAGCATTGATGCCTATTCAGTTGCCTGGCTGCCCAGATGAGTATTGTCATTCAAACATGACTACTAGTACCTTCAACAAGATCAGATCTGAATTTCGTAGAGGATATCGTCACACTCAGGTATACATCTATCTTTTCTGTTTATAGATCTTTTTTGTAAAAAGTTATGTAGTCAAAATTGAGCTGCGCGTATGGTTTTTTTAGCAACAGGCCGAGCACATGCTTATGGTTCCTTGTTGCACTTGCCTCCCTTTTATAGCCATGGATGAAGCAATGTGGGATGAAAAAATCAATTTTTTTAATTTTATTTTTTTGTCTTAAATTTAAAAGGATATCATATTAGTTTTGTTATTATATTTGTTGAACATTATTAAATTATTAATTTTCCACGTCTAACATACATACATTTTTATTTATTTTTATTATTGCCCTTATTTCGTCTCGTGTGTGTTTTTTGTGCCGTTGGTACCTATATAGAAAAACTGTATATTCCTGTAATATACATGAACAAGTTACACCCAGTTTTGCCATTTTTTCTTATCAAGGAAATTATGTTGCTGTAGGATCCTTTCAAGCCAGAATTTGACTGGGGAAACCTCTTTGAGCCATTTCCTTACTCAAGTAGTTACTTGCGGTTCGTAAAAATATGTCTTTCAACATATAACAAGGTTGAGCTTGGGACCTGGGTACACTGGGTTAAATCACGCTTCCACAGTCTTCTTGTTAAGGTAAGCATGCTATCTTTCACACAATCTTTTTAATTAATAGCATTTTCATATCCAAGATTACTGTTTTCCCCACTAAATTCAATATCATCGATATTAGTTATAACAAGATTCCCTTTTTTTATTACTCTTGAAGGCATAATAGTAATTGACTAACAAACTAACAGTGAAACAAGTTGTTGCATTACTCCAAGCCAGAATATTGAGTATTTTCTTTCTTTTAACATTCTTACTCTTACGAGTAGGGTCATGAGTTGACTTAGGAGTAAAAGGTTTAGAATTTTGAGTCATGATTATGAATGTTGCAACTGTCTAGTATAGCTATTATCACAACATATTCACAAGACCACATTTTTGAACCTATATAGAGAGAGCGGGCTCATGTAGTTTTTTTTGCCCCCTAATATGTTTGGGTTGACCGGCCGATACTTCCATTTATTTTATTTAATGATTAATTATTGTATGAAATATAGAAACTACAATATGAAAAGAATAATTAATTGTGAAGTATAATAAAGCTAGTTAGGACTTGGGAGGTTGTAAGCATTTGAACAATATAATTTGGACTAATTTTGACCAGTTTGACATGTTCGACCCAATTCATTTCATCCAACCTTCATTCTTTCGATCTTTTGGTGATATAATATAAATCAAGATCCACTTAATTTTAGGTAAATAGGCTGAAATTCAAAATCGGGCTCATATAGTTACTTGTGTTGCTTTTGGTTATGACTGACAGTTGGAGGAGATGCATGCCTTATGTGATCCAAACCCTACAGAATACATTGACGTAAGCATACAAATGCCCAACATTGTTTTCTTCTGGGGATTAGTTCCTGGGCGGGGGGATAACTTGGATCTGAACACTGCAGCAAATGACTTCATGAGACATCTTAGCATCGGCTATCCTAATAACCCGGGAAGTCTGAGTCTGACCATTATTCAAGTATCTCAACTGCCAAAGATATTGCAGCTTGCAAATGATGATATAAAAGCAGAACTAAGGTTGTTACACCTGAACAATCGAAACCAAATGATACCTGTTTACTCAAGATACTCACCTAGCTATCTTGTTGGGTATTTGGCGACCGATGCCACCTAGTGATTTAATCTTTGGTTTGCTGGTGGTGGTTATGGTTTCCTAGTTAATTGGATTGCACAACAAAACCAAATTTTTAGACATCTGGGGCCGCATCCACAAGCTACGTGAGGTTATTGAACATGTAACTTGTGGAAGTGACTATTTTTGAAAGTCAAAACACACGGCTATTTGAGTTTTGAGTTTTACATGGCCGTGTAACTCACTATAAAAAAATGAAATTTATGTCCATAATAACATGAGTATATGCTCTTGGAATACCTAACCATGTGACATACATTCACTATGTACCTTTTAGCACACAAATTTTACATGGTTTTGGGTTATATTTAATTGCTAATCCGAGTATTATACAGCTGTTCATATTTAATCTTCTAGTATTTTTACTCTAGAATAGGTCGTTATTGTGCTACCTGTTACCCAGCCCACAGATCAGGCCATTATCTTTAATGACTATGAGGACCCATTACCGATAAACTCATGGACTCATTCAGTACCCGACTAACCAATGGAATCAGGTAAATCACAACTTGTGCTAAGTAGGTGGCCTTTAAGGGTTATGGCGGAAACAAGTGGTAGCAAGAATGTAAACATCATTGATTAATTATCCAATCTCTCTAAAGGAAGCATGCTTTCAGATACCAAGCATGAGATGGGAAGGTAATGATGGTTTCCTTGTTATTTCATTACATTCATGCAAAGTAAAAAATGAATATCTACAGAAGAAACTTATGTTGAGTATCACTTCCAGCAAATGCTTGTGAGCTTTGTGCCTTTGTGAAGGAAACATGCAATGGCGTTCGAGTGCATGAATGTAAAGGTACAGGTAAAATGAAATGACCATGGTTTGTTTCTTTGACCTGTTTACAGTATCTAAATTGTCATTGTCATTGGTTTCTCAATCCTCTTGATCGGTTCTGATTCCCTCAATCAATCATATCCAGCCAAAAAAGAAAATCAACTCAAAAGTGTTATTCTTGCTATAAAAATCCTCCCACTGATATGACGTGGACATTAATCGGCAACGTCTATCTTACATTCCCCTATAGCCTGGAATGTGCAACTGGTGTAAGCATAAATCAATTATTTTGTTTGTAGCGTAAAGCTATCGTTAAGCAACGAAGCTACTGCAACAGTATGTTACTGGAAGTAAATTAAGAAGCTGGAGAAAACCAAACAGCACCATTCAGAGAGCATTTAGTTGTAGCAAAGAGAATAGAAAATAAAAAGAAGATTGATTCTTTTTCATCCACGAGTTTCGGTTAGCACATATGGACTGGTTTTATGAATACAGTCTTCGTCTGTGTTTGGTTATATACAGCTACAAAATACTTGGATTAGCAATTAATATAACCCAATTTGAGAGTGCCTCATCTCCTATATAGCTTTATTATTAGAAATAAGGTTTTCTCATGTTTAGTTCAATTCTCCATGAACCCTTAACTTGGACATCCTAATGAAATATGCTGATGACTAAATCTGGAGATACGACAACAAAAGATATATACAAACACACACAAGATGTAGCATGTTTAGAATAACTTGTGGTTACATCCATGGCTAAAAGTTAGATTCGGATTAGATTGTCGTGGAGATTTAGAAATATAAAGTGTGGTCCACTTTTGATCACAACACCTGGCCATGAATTTGTATTGACGCTAGTGAGCATCTATTTTTACTCCAACATCTGGTGGTCTATATGCTTCCGGATTTGGGAGATGAAGACTGCAAGGAACCACATGTCAAAATAATTTGGCTTCATTATAGTCATGAAGTTGCTATTAGTTATTGACATTTCACCTGACACTTGAATTTAAGATACATATTGGACTCAAATCTTTCTTTATATAAACTTATCTTGATTTTAGTTAATGGCAATACGCGTGTCATGTATAAGAAACTAAGAGTAAAAGTTTCATATTCGTTAATTTCTACACCAACTAATGCACATAAAGCTATCTTACAAACAAATAGTCATGGATTCATGGGAAGAGTAAAGGTCGAGGAGTCCTGCATGAACAATCATAAGAGAACAAGACGAGAGTGCAGAATTAGATGCCGAGAAGATTGGACCATCAAAAACGCAAAAACCACAACCATATAACTACTTAACGGGTTGTGACAACTTTGTTTATCACTTCTTTCACATCATGCTACAACATCACCACATATCCTTGTGCACATTCTTTGTGGGGTGCAACTCTTAGCAATCACACACAAAGAACAAATAATCGTACGGCAAGTGGGGTGCAACTCTTAGCAATCACACACAAAGAACAAATAATCGTACGACAAGTGGAACGTAAGATCAGATTCAATAAATGATATAGAACACAGGAATGTCCAAGCATGACTGGGACGAATGAGTAATGAGTCATAGTGGCACTAGCGAGTCAATGATATTATCTTGGATTTTATATATCGGTTAGCCATTCATAATATATAAAACAATTAAAAGTTAAATTACAATTCAAAAGGAACTAAAACATTTTGCTTCTTAGTAAGAAATGAAAAAACATAAAAAAAGAATGGTATATTAGAATTCTTTTACAACACTGATCTCTTAAAATATTACGTCTCCCTCAAGGTAACATGTCTATCTTTCAGAGTATAACAATTAAAGCCATGCGTACCGTCGAAGAAAACTCGTGCACTTAAAATTACACTTGAAACTTATAGGTTTTGGTAGTATATTACACTCAACAATTTCATATATCCCAAGTAAGATAGAAACCTTAGTTTTACATACAGTCACTTGAAAAAGAAAAGTCATCAAATAATTCAATTCCATTAACCAAAAAGATTAAATTGTATTAAATGATGTCAATGTAGGGTTAGCCCATTTGGTAGAGGCTTTGCCTCTTAAAGTAGACGTTCTGGGTTCAAACCCAGACAATGACGTAATATGAAGTAATGTAGGAGTTGAATAGATGTTCTCAATCGGAAGAGTAGCTTGGTTTATACAAGTAGATTTTTCTATTCAATAAAGATTTTAGGATTTCAAATCTTATATGTTAAGTTTCCTTTGTAAATGAGCTCACACATATTCAAGATAGGTTGAAAAATGTTTGATAATGATCACTGTATTAATTAACTCACCAACATTTCAAACTTACTTGTATCTTTAAAACAAGTACTTTTGATAATTCTTAAAGGAGCTAATAGAGGTTCTTGACCAAGAGAAATGTTTTCAAGGATAGTTTACTTGGTTTACTTTAACTATTCTTGTAATGTGATAAATGACAGTTTAGTTTTATATAAAGTTATATTTAGGTGTATCAATCAATCGGGTGCGCGCCTTGTCCTAGGTAGAGGTGTACAAACCGGTTCAGGTTCAAAACCAAACCGGTTTTTTTTTTAGGGGTTCAAACCGGTTTTTTTTCAAACCAGTTCGGGTTACAAACCGGTTTGGTTCACCGAATACTCGAACCTGTCAAACCGATTCGGACTGGGTTGAAACCGATTTTTTTTAACAAACCGGTTGTAGGACCGGTTTATAAACCGGTTTTGAGGGTGGGGTTACCAAACCGGCATCAAACCGGCGGTTCGGGTCGGTTCAGGACCGGTTTGGGCCAAACCAGTTTTTTTTTAAACCGGTTCCGGTTTTTTTGGCCAAACCGGTTTTTTTCCCATGTCTAGTCCTAGGTGAGGTGTGATGTAGGCATAATATCTAATAAAAACTAGTCAAGATCTTTAAAAGTGGATGAAATCTTTATATAATTTTTATTTAACTAGTTATATTTTTCTCCCCGCGCTACACGGCGGGAGTCCGATCATTTTTTTCATACACAACAACATGTTAATTACTTCGATCATTATCGGGCTGGCGGCTCAAGGAAACCATAAAAACGAAGTATTGTGACGAAACTCTAAAATAGTAAACTTTAGCGGTTAGACAAGAAAAATACGTGACGGGAGGCTGGTCGTTTTTCTCACACGCAAGACCGCGCTATATTCAAGTAAAGAATGTAGAGCATATATCGAACCTCCATAAAACCTTGACCTATAACACATTGGTATCACAACACATTCACAGCTTAATTCTAGAAAACAGTGACGCCAAAATAGTTCTGAAAATACAGTTGCACTGCTGTCAAAACAATCCTAAAAAATGTAGCATAACAATTTATATTTTTTTCGTTTTAAAGTTACGTATAGATATTGTTTAAAATTGCAGTATGATTGTTGTTAAAACAGTCAATTAAATACAGTGTAAATGCTATTAAAAACAGTTCACAAAATGCAAGCTTACATATATTTGTTGTAAAAAAGTGTTAAAAATACAATATAAATGTTACCAAATATAATCATTAATGGTATGCGGAAACCTCCGGGAATCGTTTTTGCTTACAATCTAAAAGGCTGACAGGAAAATAGTAAATAAAAGCATTTGATAATTGTTGAAAGATAGTAAGTCATTTGTTTACTGTTTCAAAACCCAAATTTACATGTTATCAGCAAAATATTACCAGATATGACATCCAAGCAACCTTGCAATTGATCAATGACAAGTCTTATAGATTAATAAAGACTGATGTCAAAAAGTATCCTCATGTTACACATACAGTATCAACTAATAACAAAGACTAAATTATTCTATCTAATAGTAAATAAATGGGACTAAAGTCTCATCAAAAAATTAATATTCGAATTGTAGATTGTGGAGAAATGAAGGTAAACACTATCATAAAATCATAGAGATCACATAAAATGCTTGAAAAACACTCTTAAATGACTATACTAACATATTGATAATTCTTTTGGTGTGTCTCTCTCTCTCTCTCTGTGTGTGTGTATATATATATATATATATATTTATATATATATATATATATATATACATGCATACATATGTATATATATATACACATACATGTATATATGTATGCATACATATATATGTGCGTATATATATAAGTAAAAGAAGTATCGTTTTTCTAACTTATAAATTATTTTTCATTCATACTTGCTGTAAACACTTGGATGGTTGTTGACTCCTATAAATTTTTGTCCGGTCCATTACATATTTTCAGTTTGTTTTTATGCTTGAAGTAATTTTGATTACATAAATAAACCAAATTTTTACAACTGCATCTGTAAATTTTGCACAATAAGCAAATGCCAAATTAAACTACAAAAGCATGAACTATATGTGTTGATTATAGTAGTTAAAAGCCTATGTCTTTTAATACAAAGCGGTGTAAAAAAAGAGAATAATTTCACCAACCATGTAAAGAAGGCTATTTGCAGTCCTAGTTATCACGCAAAATGAAAACCCCATTTCAAATTTTGAACATAACCTACCACTATTAAAAAATCACTTTGACGTCCTTGATTACTAGGAAAAAACAAGTAACTATTGATCCATAAGTATATGGCAAATTTAGTAACTTATAGCGGCGAGTCGATGACATACAAGCAGCCCAATCCAAGCCGAGAGAAACCATACCTAGAACCCACAAATCATTTTCACATGATCGAAGAAACCAAACGAAAATCTACACTATATACATAGTTAGAAACTCCTACACATATCAACTACAATCACATACCTAACATCCATTCAATTTTTCACAAAAGTTAAACTCTTTTAACTTGAAATTGATGTACCTGAGTGGTTCAATCATATATACAGATGTTGATCAAAATAATATCAACATGTAACTATTAATCTGAAAAATAAAACAACCCATGAGCACACAAAAGGTAAAATCAATACACCATAACAACAAAATTCAAACCCTAAATGAATACACATCATAAAGTGGACAAGATTTTTCGAAAACCTTAAAATAAAGAAAAATAGTCATCAAGAGGGAAATGAATCAAACCATTCAACATACATAAACACCATCAACAAAAAACCTTCAAGAATAAAGCGGTGCAGATGTTAAATGACAGATTAGCCAACAAAAACTCCCCACAACACCAGCGAACGCCCTTACCGAGAGAAAGGCAACGCCGACAACTTTGGGCATCAACAATCATGTCTCCCAACAACAGCCGGTGGTGGTGCATCTTCCTCCGCCATCTCTCCCCATCCAAAAGGGACGATTCTTGTTGTATTTAGGTTCCTTCACATTGTGGCTAACATGAAAATAGATAACGTTTTGTGGCCAATCCAGGAAGCTCTAAAACTTCTCTATATTTTGTTGGTTTTTAAATATGTAGGATAAATTAGAGCATATCATTTTTCATTTCATCAACCATATATAAATATAAAAAGGAATGGCTTTGATACTTCTGAAGGTTGTGTTTAATAATTATGATGACTTACTGCTCCTATTGTAGTTGTTGCTCCTGCTTGCTTTTGTTTCTTCTAATGTTGTTTTTATTTCTATCACTACTATTGCTACTGCTATTGTTGTTAATGCAACTATTGCTACTACTACCGCTAATTTTATTGCATCTTCTCCTACTATTGCTGCTATAATTGTTACTATTACTGTTATTGTTACACTTACTACTACTATTCGTTATATTTGTATTATTTATTACTTTTGTTGTTTTACCTATTATTTTTAATATTATTATTTTTCATTATTATAATTATTATTAGCTAATAATAATATAATTATTACTTATATAATAATAATAATAATAATAATAATAATAATAATAATAATAGCTATTATTGTTATTACTGTTATTACTATCATTATAAATTGTTACTATTATTAATATTTATTATTATTATTATATTATTATATTATTATTATTATTATTATTATTATTATATTATTATTATTATTGCAGGACTGGTGAAGGGGTCAATGCAACAATTTCACAGTGTTAGGAGAGTGTTAGAACACTTAACAGATCAAATAGGGAACCGGCTTATAATGAAACAAAGACTACAAGTAAAGAACAGAACAAGAACGGGAACATACTAATATGATTTTCAAGAATGATATATATTGCTCTCAAATTCTTACAAAGTGTTACAAAGCTTAAAGTGAAAATGACAAGTATTTAGGATAATTTATACTACATCTTACAACCGACCATACTTGAAGGCCAGTATGTTTTGCCAGAAGTACATGTCTAATACAAAAGGGCAGATTTTCTTTTGACCGGTGACTATGACATGTCATAGTTTACGTCCTTATCTAATACAAAAAGGATCAAAAGTACAAAAGTAGAAAGTTACAGACATAAGACCTTAATCTATAGTTTGACAAGAGTATGGACTTTTCACCAACTCATCTAAGTTGGTGAGTCTTCAGAGATGGCAGCAGAAAGTAGTCAGCTTTTGTCAAAAGATGATTCAGAAAAAGCATGTCTTCTCTATCTTCGGAAGAAATCAGTCTTTGGCTTCGGAAGACTTTGTCTTTGAAGCTTCGGAAAACTTCATCTTTGGCTTCGAAAGATTTGGTCTTTTGGCTTTGAAAGATTTGATACTTAGCATAATTCACTAAGGTATATCAAATCTTCTAAAGTAACTTCCTTGTACTTCATATGTGCATGCTGAGAGCTCTTTGGTTGCATCAGCATCTAAGTGTAGTCCTTACAAACTCCCCTAGGTTGATGCTACCAAAACTAAAGAAGAACGTTAAAGCTTGATCTTCATCTATTGGCAGTCCTCATCAAAATCAAGACCATTCCTTTTATCATCAGTTGGTCAGGATTCCTCAGACTTTTAAAGTGCCTCCTCATGTCATAAAGATCATGTAGAGGGAGGTCAGTATGTTTTCCAGAAGTACATGTCTTGACCGCTTGATATCTAGTGACATACCATCTGTCTGGGGTTAGTAGAAAATGCCAAGACAAGATAGGTCTCTCAGCAGCAAGAGGCTCTACCATGCTGAGAGCTCTTTGGTTGCATCAGCATCTAAGTGTAGTCCTTACAAACTCCCCTAGGTTGATGCTACCAAACTAAAGAAGAACAGTAAAGCTTGATCTTCATCTATTGGCAGTCCTCATCAGAATCAAGACCATTCCTTTCATCATCAGTTGGTCAGGATTCCTCAGACTTTTAAAGTGCATCCTCATGTCATAAAGATCATGTAGAGGGAGGTCAAGTATGTTTTTCCAGAAGTACATGTCTTGACCCGCTTGATCTCTAGTGACATACCATCTGTCTGGGTTAGTAGAAAATTCCCAAGACAAGATAGGTCTCTCAGCAGCAAGAGGCTCTACAATGAGTGAACTTTTTTGAGCAGCCTCTTCTTGATCACCCTCAAGATGTTCAACTTTGGTAAATGAAGAGGATGGAGAAAGAGGGGGAACCATGGAAGGTATATTTATACGGTTGGATTTGAGACAAAGTTAATACAAAATGATAAACTTTGAAATCCGGATGTCGGTCCCACATCTAAAAAAGTACCCAAAAAGGTAGTTTTCTTGGAAGTCTAAATCTTCTTAAGATAATTTGTCTCTTTTGAAGGTTTTGAGAAAAATTCCGAAGCCAATTTGGCTTTGGAAGATAATCTTTAGTTTTACAAGAATTGTTTCGGAAGAAAAATACTTAGAGTATTTTGCTCCGAGATATATTTGTTTCGGAAGATATTAAACTCTAAAAGTTTTATTCAATGATGAATAAAGCTTCCAAGACTTAATTACTTTCGAAAAAAAATAGTCCTTCAAAACATATAAGTACTTTGAAGCAAATTTAAGCTTCGAAAGATATATCGGAATTCTTCCGAAGGTAAATTTCTTAATAAGTAGTTATTAGTTTTGAGGACATGATTTTCTTCCGAAGTCAACTTAATGTCTTTCGAAAGAAAACATACCCTAAATTCTCAAAATTTTAAGAAATATCAATTTGAAAAGTTTCGTCCAAAGTAAACTGAGATTATATAGGTGATAATATGTAGACAACTTAAGACATACATGTTTTAAAAAGTAATCTTGAATTTAGTTTAAGAAAATATACTCAAAGTTAATCATCCCAATAACTGATACAAGATACTTAAATCTTTATTCATCAAAATCTTTTATGAACAGATCAGCATTTTGTTCATTTGTGTTAACTTTGACTAGTTTTATCAATCCTTTTTCAAAATTATCTCTAATTAAATAATACCTGATGTTGATGTGCTTTGTCTTTGAGTGTTGCATTGGATTCTCTGTGATGGGAATAACACTGTTATTGTCTATGTGGATGGGAGTCTCTATGAAGTTGAATCTATAGTCTAACAACTGATTCTGAACCCAAAGCACTTGAGCACAGCAGCTTACTATAGCAATGTATTTGGCTTCAGCAGTTGATGCAGACACACATGATTGTTTCTTGCACTGCCATTAGACTATCCTTCCACCAAGGAATTAACATCCCCCTGATGTAGACTTTGCAGTCATATTGCAGCCACCATAGTCACTATCTGTTTAAGCATATAGATTGAAGTTAGAATTCTTTGGATACTAAAGGCCCAGTTTGGGAGCACCTTTGAGATATCTTAGAATCCTTTTGACAGCAACCAGGTGTGACATCTTGGGGTTGGCTTGATATCTTGCATAAATACATGTAGCAAACATGATATCAGGCCTGCTGATTTTGAGGTACATAAGAGACCCAATCATAGTCCTGTAGAGATGTTCATCAACACACTCCCCCACAAGATCAGGTCCTAGAGAGTGGTTTCTGGCTATAGATGTCTTAACAACCTTACACTTAGATGAAATCTAGTAAGTATGTCTTGCATATACTTTGACTGATTTATGAAGATGCCATTGTTAACCTGCTTCACTTGAATCCTTAGAAAGAAATTGACTTCCCCATGGCACTCATTTCAAATCTATTCTTCATAATCTTCTCAAAGTCGTTGTAGAGCTTCAGATTAGTTGACCCAAAGATGATGTCATCTACATAAACTTGAACCAACATCAAGTCATTTCCTGTTCCTTTACTGAAGAGTGTTCCATCAATCGTACCCCTCTTGTAAGCATGCTGAACAGGGTACTGTGATAGTATCTCATACCACTTCCATGGAGCCTAATGCAGCCCATAGAGAGCTTGTCAAGCTTGTAGATATATTCAGGATGATCTGGATCTGTAAAGCCAGGTGGTTCTTTGACATATACTTTCTCATCAATCACCCCATATAAGAAAACACACTTGACATCAAGTTGGTAGACCTTGAAATCCTTAGATGTAGCAAAAGCAAAGAATATTCTAACAGCTTCAAGTCTTGCTATGGGAGCAAAACATTTGCGTAGTTAATCTGTCACACCCCAACCTTAACGGCGGAAATGTTGAGATGTGAGGGTTAAGATTGTTCATGCCACACAACGCTGTTTCAAAGTGTAAATATTATTAAATTCCAAGTTTCATGACATACATAGATGAAAAACATAAGTTTCAAACAACTAATGTAACAAGTATTCAAATAGCATCATGTGACAATATACGTTATTTTATTAATCTCTAGGTCCAATCCTAGATGTGTTCAAGTCTTCAAAAGAAATTAAGCGGGATCATTTCTTGAAACATGTTAAAAATAATATCAACATATGATGTTGGTGAGTTTCCATAGGTTTAACATACATAAATATATAAACTTTAAGACGGCAATTCATGTCATAGGTTAATGAATAATGTAATAATAAATGGATAAACAAATGTAACAATCAAACCTCGACAAATATGGCCACAACATGATTATACGATTAGCTAAGTGTACTTGGTTCCTATAGTGATCAAGAATACGTCACTAGGAGCCGGCAATACATTGGCTTTAGCACCAAATAGGCTTGTCAGGCCCATAGATCTATGACGTCGCTAGGCTAGCAATAGTTAATGATTGTATCTTACAAATGTTATCACATGATAATTATAAGAGTCCAAACAACCATGACACTATAAGATGAATTGCACAAGTGTTATAAGAGTAAAAACATATTTACAAGTGTGTTTATGATAAGGTTAACATGTTTCACCCCAAAAGTGTGAAATAATATAAAATGGGGTATGGAAAACTCACCAGGATTATAAGGATGAACAAATAAGAAGTCTAGTATTAAACGCCTAAGATTGGTTAAAGTTCAACCTAAAAAACGACGTATTAATCATGATTATTATAATGTTAACGGTACTCGGGAATCCACGGTTTAAATTTGGGATTTTTTTTGGATAGTAATGCAATATTATAACGATGTTATTTATAAATCATTTAGCCTATGATTTTAAATTCCCATATAGATACATTTTATTATTATTATAATATTTAAATGATTTAATAAGAATTCTGTGATAAAATCATTATAAATTAAACTTTTATTATCAAAGAATTATTATTTACTATTTGATACAATAGTAAATTTATAATTTTAAAAGATTAAAATAATTCTATTAATCACATTAGATGCACATTTTAAATATATACATATGTATATTTATTTTCTTTAAATATATATAATTGAATTTGTAAATATATTTATAAAAATGAAGAATTTAAATTGAAATTCTTGGGAATTAAAGGAGATTAATTTCATCACAATTTATAATTAATAATACATTATATTTTGTAATAGTTTTTTTTTATAATTTTTAAAATAAAAGGATAAGAATTTATCCATTGTTTTTCTAAGAAAATTTATAAGAAAAATATTTTATTGGTTTTGACTAAAATGATTTTTATATGATTAATGATAATATTAAGATATTTTCTGAAATTTAAAATCAATAAAACCTTTTAAAAAAAAAAAGGCAGGGGACTCGGGTTCGAACCCGGGTCCCTCGCCACACCAACACATGCTTAAACCACTGGGCCAAATCCCTGGTTGAGTTAAGTTTCAGAAATAAAATTATAAACCAATTTTCTGGAAAATCCCAATTTCACCCGAAGAACCCTAATTCCCATCGATCAAATTGAGCAACAAATCGACGATTATAACCAAATTACCATGAGGCTTTTGTTCCCCATGTAAAAACGATTGATAACCTTAATTTAATTACCTGATTTCGATTGCAATTCGATAGAACAGAAAGATTGAACAAGTCGTCGGTCGTGGTTAAAGAATTCGTTGTGTGTGTGTGTTGTTTATGAAATTGAGCTTACAGAGAGTTGGAAAGGGACGAATGCCACCTTTCCCCTCTGTTATATAGTCACAATTGGAACCGTTTCATGTTCATCGGGTTTGAATTTACCTCGCACTGTTCTGTTGCAATTCGAACAGAATTAAGGCTAATTTAAGTGTGATTAACACACCATTGATTTCGTATTGATTTGTAGAACGTTGGGACATGATTAATTTTATCAATAACAGGTCTTAAGTGTAGAATTGATTGAGGTTTGATGTATTTCGGTTACTGGTTTAATTGGTTGGCTAACTGTGTTTAACATCGAATAATTGGGTGTTTACATGTTCGAAACTGTTGTACAAGTGATATGGGTGCCTTAATTCGGATTTAAATTGGTGAATTATGGCGATTTGGAGTTGGCCGGAGTTCGGCCGAACTCCGCCGGAGAATCGGGGTTTAAGTTTTTGATTTAAAAAAGTTACACTTTGGTCCCTGTAGTTTTTAGATTTGTTATTTTGATTCCAAAGTTCAAGATTCGTTTAAAACATATTACAATTTGGTCCCTGGGTTTTAAACTTATTATTTTATGTCCAACTATTTAATTACAAGCATTCTAAAATTTTAAAATAATAAGACTTATATTATTTTTATTTATTTTCAAGATTAACACTTAATATGCTTATTATTATCATAGCATTATTTTTTTTTTGTTATTATTGTTATTATTATTATTATTATTTACTAATTATTTATAATATCTAAATTATAAGGATACCAAAAGGGATCAAGATTCAGAAATTACAAATAAGTCCTCGTATTTGTATTAATGACTAAACAACACTTACAATAGATAACGGAGGTTAACAACAAATTTAACAATTACATGAGAGGTCACAGTCTCCCCAACTTTAAGAAATTTCGTCCTGAATTAAAGGTGAGACTAAGCGACCAGATGGGGATATTTCTTCTTTCATGTATCCTCGCGCTCCCAGGTGAACTCAGCTCCACGTTACGTTTCCCAACGAACCTTGACGATTGGCGTGGTAGTCGTTCGGGTCTTCTTCAACGTTCGGTCCATAATCTCTATAGGTTTCTCGACAAAATGCAAGGACTTGTCATTTTGGATTTCCTCCAAAGGAACGTGCAAATTTTCATCGGCCAAGCATTTTCTCAAGTTTGAGACATGGAAGACAGGATGAACCCCGCTAAGCTCGGAAGGTAGCTCCAGTTTATAAACCACTTTCCCAATTCTTTTCAGAATCTTGAAAGGTCCTACAAAACATGGGGCTAACTTGCCCTTCTTCCCAAAGCGGACAACACCCTTCCACGGTGAGACTTTAAGAAGGACCATATAGTTAACTTGGAACTCCAATGGTTTGAGTCTTTTATCCGTGTAACTCTTTTGACGACTTCTAGCCAACTCCAGGTTATTACGGATTTTAGAGACTTTATCGGTCGTTTCTTGAATAAGTTCCGGACCGGTAATGAAATTCTCACCGATATCAGTCCAGCAGATCGGAGAACGACATTTACGACCGTATAAAGCTTCGAACGGTGCCATCTTGATACTTAAGTGGTAGCTGTTGTTATACGAGAATTCCGCTAGCGGTAAATGCGTATCCCAATCGCCACCAAAGTCAAGGACACAAAGGCGTAGCAAATCCTCAAGGGTTTGAACTGTTCGCTTGGTTTGACCGTCCGTTTGAGGATGGTAAGCCGTTGTTAATCCAAGGATCGATCAAGAATTATCAAACTTGTAATCCAAGGATCGATCAAGAATTATCAAACTTGATTTATACAAGTAATCGCGGAATCAATACTTGTTGATTTAACGATTAACCAAACAAAACACACGAAAAGAATAATTACTCAAATAAATTACTGATACGATGATGCTCTTGCTCCGATGATGCTTGCTATATTGCTGTAATACTCTATATTGCTCTATATTGCTTTTTGTGTTTCCAGAAAAAAATTGACTTCTGTTATATATTTTCAATGTTGTTGATCTCATGTTATATATAGAGATCCTATTCTGTTCTGATCTATTGCTAACTTATCGCTATAATTAAGCTAACAATATTTATCCGAATCCTCAGCCACATTTATTGGCATGGGAGTTAGTATTTTACAATGATTCTAATAAAGATAAGATTGTTGAAGTGACGTGGAATATTCACTTGAATCATACGTCTTCAATCTTCATTAATGTTGTTGTTGCTCTGCCACGTTGACTTGTTGACTTTGGATTAACCACTTGATGTGTAATACAAGTGTTGATTTGTCTTCTGTAAGCAAATACTCTTTCGCAGGAAACTAGTCTTCCGTAGCAGCTATTCTATTCGTGCTTCCACAGCAACTTATGCTTTCGTAGGAGTTATTGTCTTCCGCAGCAATTCCTCCAGTACTTGGTCTGTTCTTGTTCAGCTGAAGTTGTTCTTCTGCAGGAGATCCACGGATGTACAGTTATGTTCCTAAGAACATCTACAGAAGAACAATTTACTCATCCGCAGTTGTTCCAATACATATAACCATAACATAGAACTTGTAATGTTAGTTAATCATACAATGAATTATTAAATAAACATAATCATAAACAAATATATTCATTGTATATCATTAAAATTGATGATTACAATTATGATTACATAGAGTGGTTCATCATCTAAACCTATACATAGAGTTCTATCCCTAATAGTACTCCCCCTTAGGTTTAGACTCTAGTAATCATTGGTTTAAGACACTGAGCTCTTGTATTCTAGACAAAATCCTAGACTTAAAGTAATCTACGACCTTCTACTGATCCTCATACTTGATCTGAATTGGCCTTCTATTTATTCTCTTCAGTGTCTTGTATTTCAAACCAAGGACATCCTCTTCTGTGGTGAGTGTTGCAACAACACTATTATTGGACACCACTTCCAATTCATCCTCATCTGAAATTCTTAGCTCTATGATAGGTTTGATTTCTGATTCGATCAACTAACCAGCTTCATATCTTCTTCTTTTATGTGCCTTGGCATGCAGTTTGTCAATGACTTGGATGAGATGTACATACAAGCACAGGTCATTCTGAGATTGTTGATCTTGCAGCCTTAGAAAAATTTATCATACAGATATGAAGTGTAGCTTGGGTGCAAAAGTTTGATTTCCACAGGATCAAATAATCTGATGCTTTGGCCTTTTTCTGTGGATCATTCCCTCTGTAGCACCAATTCCTTAGTTTTCTCAACATACCCCCATTCTATGATTGGGCAAGAAACTGATTTCTTCTATCACTTTTACTGATGCATTAGCTGGGTCTTCAGCTCCAAGCTTGTCAAGAATTCTTCTTCATCAACCAGTCCAGATTTAGGCTGAGACTTTCTTTGCTTTCTCTTCAGGTGCTCTGCATCCACCATTCTAGCTTCCTGAGAACATCTCCTTTGAACTCTGACTTAGTTTGGTCACAAGTCTGGAGAAGTCTCTTCCTCTTGGACTTATGGGGTATTGGTGATGGAAATGGTTCTCAATGTATACAGGTCTACATTAGGCAGTGCTAGTAAATGTTCTACTCGTGGAAAGTATTGCACCATGCCAGATGCCCTTTTAACCCAGTGCACAGTCCCATTCACCATCATATTTCCATCCAATGATTTGATTCTCTTATGCTTCTTCAGGTTCTATGATGAGATCAAAGAATTGTATTAATGTACATTTCTGTTCAGTAATCTCCCTCACAGCAGTTCCTAGAGGCCAAATCTTGTGAGGAGCGAGCTCCCTTGGCACTCTAATCAATTTTTCTTTATCCTTGTGCATGTCTACTGCTTGAACCACAGTAGGTTCAGTAGAAGTTCGTGATTGTTGCTATAGATATGTAGGGTTGGGGGCTCCGGTTCTAAATCTGACTCCTGTTTCTAGTTCAGTCTTCATAACATGTTCCATCATTGCCCTGAGTTCTTTAATGGATTTGCTTTTAAGCTCATAGGACTTGAGATTGTGACTCTGCAACCAGCAGGTCATGTTGTATCTTGTCAGCTTTCCTGTGTCATAGTGCCCCAAGTCCTTTCTAATTCTCTCCATATTCTTGTATATGCTAAAGGTCTCATAAGTACAGACTGGGAGCATCAGTCTTGCAGCATCAAATTCTTTGACAGTTTGAACCAACTCTGACATGTTCATCCTTTCTACCATGTCATATGGAAACCCGTTATTGATCAGTTCCATAACAAGGTAGATTGGGCCTCTCTTCTAGTATGTCTTCGGTTGTCAAGAGCTGTTCTTCTGCTGCTTCTTTTCCTTCATTTTTCTTCTTCTCAGGATCCTCCTTTGTCAACTCCTCCCATTCATTATCACTTTCTTCATCTGCTTCTTCAACTGTGGCTGCTTGCTCTGGAGAATCCAGTTTGGATTTCTTTGATGATTCACCCAGAGCACCAGCAACTTTCCTAAAATATTTTCTCTTTCTACTGTAGGTGATTACAGTTGTATCACCTTTGCTCTGTTCAGCTTCAGAAACCATCTTTTTCAACCTCTCTACTTCATCATCTTTTGACTGTAGCATTGCTGATTGTTATTCACCAAGTCAAGCAATGCATCAATCACTTCATTGTTCATCACTGCATCTTCTCTTAATCTTCTCAGTCTACCTTGCAGGCTACTGATTGTGTCATCTTTATTATCCAGAAGTTCCTCTTTCTCATTCAACTCTTTCTTCAATCTCCTTAATTTTGCTAGCTTCTTGTTTACTTTAACCACCAATTTGTTGTACTCAGCCACCAAATATTGCTTACTAACATTAATCTCATCCTCTCTCAGATCATTCTCATCATAAGCAGTGATTTCAACATATTCACCCTCTTGTTGTACTTCTCCTTCAACCACATTCTCCTCTTCAATTTCCATACAAATCTCTTCTATATCTTCATCATTGACAACCTCATAAGCATCCTCATTTAGGTTAATTTCCTCAGTTGGTGTTGGGCTGTCGATGGGTTCAGTGGGGGTAGGTGAGATGATTGGTTCGGTAGGTATTGGGGAGGAAATCGGTCCAGTTACAGTGGGTGAGTTGAGTGGTTTTGTTTGAGTGGGAGAGTTGAGTGGATTAGTGAGTGTGGGTGAGAGTGTGACAGGTTCAGTGCCTCAGTTTTAGCTGAGGAAGCTGATTTGGCAGATGAGCTGGATTCACTTGAAGTGGTCAAGTGGATGGGTGATGGTGGTGACTATGACTCTTGTTGGGGTGATTTGGGTGAGGTATGCAGTGGTGTTTGAGGTTGGGAGTTAGCAGCAGATGGGGCTGATGAGCTTGAACTTTCCGGCTCCTCTACCCATCTCAATTCTTTAGGGATGTCTTCTTCCTCATCCAGAACATGAGGGAACAAATCCACTCCACCTCCCTCATACTGTCCCTTCAGTTTGCTCAAGATGGACTTATTGAGGTGGCTTTGCACTCCTACGTCCCCTTCCTTCTCCACTTCGAGCATTTGCTCTTCGATCATCAGCTGAATGAACCTCGGGAACATGAACATTTTGTTCTCCTTTTGTACTCTTATGTGGTCGCAGAGGCAGTTCATTATGTATTTGGCATAATTGTACTTTCTGCCTCGAATATTCCTATGATTCCTGAAGATATGTGCCGTGAGAACCTATCCAAACCAGACTTTCGGTTGGATGCACACTTCAGATAGGTGTGGCACAAAAATCGATAGGGTTTGCACAGTCTGCCCTTCTTGATTTCTCCATGTTGGTAATCTCCGTCATATCCCATCAACTCGAAAACTTTCTGGATGTATTCATGGTTGAATACATCCGGATGCCCTTCTTCCTCCTCCCCTAGTTCCAATGCACTCCGAATTGTCTCTTCATTCACCCAAAGGGGTAAATACCGTGGCTATAATGGTCTGTCCTCCATCGCCTTCTTCAATTCTGGCTGTGTTCTAGAAGTCCGTCATGTGTGAGAGATAGATGACTGGATCTGCGGAGAGTGCATAGAAGAGTCGAGACCTTCTTAGGTAGTGAATGATAGGTCTGCATTCATCTTCTACCTGGGGGTCTAGGAATGCACATACATTGTGGTCCCGAGAGAATCGATTAGTCATGATGAAGTAGTTAAAGATCCTGAGGATGATTGCGAGTCAAGGGATTTCTAGGTTTCGATAATTTTTGGTTGAAGGAAATTTGGGTGAATTTAGATGAATAAGAATGCGGACAGTCAAACTGTGCTTATATACCTTATCGGACAGCCTGTCAACCATGTGGGACCCAGTTGCACTTTTTCGAACAAGGTGTCTAATATGTGTGACCCGCTTACACTTTCTACTCTTCCGATGATATTTACATTATTAATTAACTATGTAATTATTACTCAACTAATTAATAAATCAGTAATAGTGCAATTAATATCTAAGCAGTTCACAGGGATGTTTCTTTCGTATTTCATCTACGGAAGACTAAATTTCTGCTTTTTATCTACGGAAGACCAAGTTTTGTCTTCCGTAGAGAATGGTTTCTTGAATTGATCACTCCCCTTAAATTTGTGATGAATCATGAATTTATCAAAAATTTATATGAGAAGGCTATGAATTCGTAGTCATTATTGTTAACTAATTATCATAGAAAGGGCAATTTTATACATAGGCAAGGATTGGATAACCTGAAGGATCATACTACTGATCTGCCACACCCCTTCATTTGTATGGTAAAATCAGTTAGCTACTGAGCTAGTGCAAATTGCAAATATTGTGATCCGCACAAATTCAAACAAGAGTATATGTCTAGTATGTCATGCTAATTATCATGGTTTGGTGAGAATTTAAGAGCAACTCATATGGATGCATCATATAAGGTGGCATTAAAGTCTGTCCCTTCCAGAAGGTGCTTAATTCATCACCTTAGCAGACTTAACCCATGTTCCATAGATTATAATCTCTATCTTAAGATTTTGTCGAAATCTTATTAATGCTGATATATCTATAGCTCTTTCAGTATGATATACTTGATCCTTTTTGAGATTTAGCATCAGGACACCAGGTCTTTACTTACGTAAAACAGAGGTGTCCATTGACTCAGGTCTTTGCTTACACAAAACAAAGAGTCAAGATGCGCAAAGATAGAGGTTATAAGGTGTTACAACATAGTACGTGTGCATGTGTAATGAGTTGGGCACTTCCGTAGTAGAGTAACTTATGTCTCCTTACAATGACTTGACCAACTAAGTTATCTGAATGTTAGGTTAGGCATGACAGACCTACTCAATCTGAACCTATTTACATATCCAACACATCTGTTCAGTAGATACTAGTTAAAGTCAAAGTAGGGCATATGGCAGTTATAGCATAATATCATTTCCGTAGATTATCTGATCCCTTACACAGGAGTTGGGATATTTATATGAGAATAATTGGCGGGCTCCTATGTCTGTTGTTTAGATGTTGGATTTATTCTAAGTTCATCATTCCTAATGATTCTATTAAGAAATTAAATCTTACAGAGTCAAAGGCCTTAGTGAATAAATCAGCAAGCTGATGTATTGTGTCTACTTTGACCAACTTAATTAATCCATTTTCTGAGCAGTCTCTAAGAAAATGATATCTAATTTCTATATGTTTTGTTTTACTATGTTGGACTGGATTAGAAGTTATAAACATAGCAGCTGAGTTGTCTATATGTATGGGAGTGTGAAGAAAATTGTACCCATAATCAAGTAATTGGTTTTGTAGCCATAAAACCTGAGAGCAACCTGCTGAAGCAGCTATGTACTCAGCTTCAGCTGTTGATACTGATACATTGGTCTGCTTTTTGCACTGCCATGACACAAGTCTTGGTCCTAAGAATTGACATCCAGTAGTGGATTTCCTGTTATTGTTGCAACCTCCATAGTCACTGTCTGAGTATGAATACAATTTGAAGTCTCCTTCTTTAGGATACCATAATCGAGTGCAGGTTTTCCTTTGAGGTATCGAAATATCCTTTTAACAGCATTTAGATGTGACTCTTTTGGATCTGCTTGGTACCTAGCACACACACACAGCAAACATTATATCAGGTCTACTAGCAGTTAAGTACATTAATGAACCTATCATAGATCTGTACAATCTCTGGTCAATAGACTTCCCTGTTGGATCTGGTGTAATTTTGTCTATGGTAGAGGCTGGTGTTTTGCATGAGGAAGAATCGGTCAAATTGTATTTCTTCATTGTTTGAAGTACATACTTCTTCTGGTTAATGAATATGCCATCTGGTTTCTGATGAACTTGTAATCCCAGGAAGAATGTCAGTTCTCCCATTGAACTCATTTGGAATTCAAATTGCATTAGTGACTCAAACTCTTCACATAATCTCTTGTTAGTTGATCCAAATATAATATCATCAACGTATATTTGAACTACTAAGAGATCTTGATGTTCATGTTTTAAGAAAAGAGTTTGATCATTATATCCATGTTTCAGCAGAAACTTGGATAATGTCTCATACCACTTTCTTGGCGCTTGATGTAGACCATATAAGGCTTTGTCAAGTTTATATACTCTATGAGAATAGTAAGGATCCTCAAAGCCTGGTGGTTGAGAGACATACACTTCTTCATCAATCTTTCCATATAGGAAAGCACACTTAACGTCCATTTGATAGACTATGAAATTCTTGAATGAGGCATAGGCTAAGAAAACTCTGATTGCTTCAATTCTTGCTACGGGGGCAAAGACTTCATCATAGTCTATGCATTCCTCTTGTGTGTATCCTTGTGCTATCAACCTTGCCTTGTTTCTGATAATGATTCCTCTGTCATCCAACTTATTCTTGAATAACCATCTAGTGCCTATAGGATATTGGCCTTCAGGGAGATCAACCAGATTCCACACCTTTTGTTTTCTGAACTGCTGCAACTCTTCTTGCATTGCTTCAATCCAGCTGTTGTCTTTCAATGCCTCAGTGATGTTTGGTGGAACTACTTGAGACAGAAAACATGAGTACAAACAAATGTTTGCTGCCCTTTGTTTTCTTGTTGTTCTGCTGTTCAGGTCGCCTATCATGTTATCAATTAGGTGATACTTGTGAGTTCTATTAGTTGGGACATCATTAACTTGGATAGATGACTCCAGATTGCTGATGTTTATTTGTTGGGATGGAGTTTGTTGAGATGGTGAGTTAGTGAAATAATCCAACTCATCTGGTACAGCCGACTGTGGTTTCGTAGGTCTAGTAATGTCTTCCGTGGGTGTGGGCATGCTGTCCGTAGGAGGTACAAGTTCAGCTGTAGGCTCTGGTATGGTATATCTGTATGTGACAATGGTGTTGGGATGTTTGTAAACACATTCTGATTTTGGGAACCTTTCTGTGTATCATCTGCGGAAGGTGACACTTCTACGGATGTAGATGGTGGCAAGGAGGTATCATCACTACTTTTTTGTGCTGATGTACCAGGGTCACGCTCACTGATTTTCTCTTGAGATGGTACTCTAGGAGGATCAGCTGTTAATGGTACACCCATGTTTGGAGGAACATAGGGGTAGCATGTATCCGTAGCATCTGTCACATTAAGATAACCAGAATTAAATGAGTTAGTTAAAGCATCTATATCAAATAACCATGATGAGCCTTTTACTGATTGAGTAAATAAGGATTCATCAAAAGATACATTAGGGGTTTCTTCCACTATGTTATCATGTGGAATGTATACTCTATATGATTTAGAAGTTGATGAATAACCAACAAAGAAACCATCATAGGCTTTTTCAGAAAATTTTCCTAATTGTTCTTTGTGTTTAAAACAGATACATGACACCCAAAAGCTTTAAGATATCCTATAAACGGTTTTCTTTTAAATAACAGTTCATAAGGTGTTTTGTTGTGTTCTTTCACTATTAAGGTTCTATTTTGAACTGTGCAAGCAGTGTTCACAGCTTCTGCCCAGAATGTTATTGGCAGATGTGAATCGGCTAGCATTGTTCTAGCTGATTCAATTAATGTTCTGTTTCTTCTCTCAGCAACTCCATTCTGTTGTGGAGTTCTAGGTGCCCTGAACTGTCTGGCTATACCTTTTTCCCTGCAAAAAGAGTCTAAGACATAGTTAACAAATTCAGTTCTATTATCACTTCTTAATATCTTGATTCTTAAATCAAGTTGGTTCTCTATTTTAGTGATAAACTCCATGATAATTTCTTATGTTTCACTTTTATTCCACAAGAAAAATACCCATGTAAATCTTGTGAAATCATCAACAATCACCAAACAGTACTGTCTTTTTCCAATGCTTAACACATTAGTTGGGCCAAACAGGTCCATGTGCAGTAACTTGGGCGGTGTTGAGTTTGAGTTGATTGATTTTATTTTATGAGAGACTTTATGTTGTTTTCCTTTGTAACATGATAAGCAGTGATTAGAAAAATAAAACTCCTTTTTTGGCATACCAATGACTAAGTCGTTTTTCACCAGTTTATTCATGTTCTTTATGTTGGTGTGTGCCATTCTTCTGCGCCACAAGTGTGACTCATCTTCTGAAGATTTAGATATCAGACACATTTCCTTTGTTGTTAAAGATGTGTTGTTCATGTCCAACACATATGTGTTACCTTTTCTTAGTGCTTTAAGAAGAATGCAGTCTTCTGGAATTTTGAATCCTGGCTTAAGGATGTAACAGTTAGAATTGTCAAAGAAAGTTGTGTAATTTTGATCACATATTTGAGAGACACTTAGTAAATTAAATTGCAAGTTTTCACAAAAGTTGACTTTCTCAAATTTTAGAACTCCATTTGTTACACTCCCTTCCCCAGTGATTTTACCTCCCTTCTTATCCCCACCAAATGCTACATATATGGCAGTCTTATGAGTTAAGTCCTGTAGGAGAGTGCAGTTTCCTGTCATGTGTCTGGAACAGCCACTGTCAACATACCACTTGTTGTCAGCCCTCCTTGGATGTTCTTACAAAACAAAATGAGCTCAGTTAGACTTAGGAGCCCAAGCCTTTATGGTCTTGGGCTTTTTATTATTATCTAAAATAGAAACTTTCTCATGTAAGAGTCTTGATTTTTCTATGTTGGATTTATTATCTATTTGTTCATTGTGTTTTGCTTTGTATTTGAGTGACTTTGGGCATAATGATGAGGTTGTTTCATCTTGATTTGTGCTGACTTGGTCAGTGTTTTCTTTCTTTTTAGACTTCCTTTTTGTTGTAGATGATGAGGATTGTCCAGAGAATGTTTCTGAATTCTTTGATCTAGACTGAGGTACATGATTCCCTTTGTCAAAATGATCAAAGAACTCATCCTCATCATTAATTGCTACCTTTTTGTGTGGAGTCTTTCTTTGAACTTGCTGTTCTTCCTTCTTTTTGTTTATTGGCAATATTGTGTCTGTTTTATTAATAACCCTTTGTTTTTCTGTTTGTTTCAATTGTTTTCCTCTAAGTTGGTCTTCATCTGATAACTGTGAAGTTGACTCAGAGGTATCTGCTTTCTTTTTCCTTATAATCTTTGTTTTGTTTTTCTTATTGAAGAAACACTCCTGTGTAGAGTGATTGTTTTTGTTGCATATTGCACAATAGTTGTTAAAGTAACAATCACTAGTCATGTGATTGTTCATGTTGCATATTGAACAAACTGCTGAAGTAGCAGTCTTCTGTACTGTGATTGTGCATGTCACACCATTTGCAGTACATGTCTTCAACTTCACTGTCAGATACAACTTTATCCTTAGACTGTTTCTTTGTACTGGCTTTATGCAGCTTAGTCTCTCTTTTTATGGTTGATGATGATGAATTCTTACCGCTTCCTGGCAGATTGTCATATTGTTCTTGTTTACTCTAAATTTTCTTGTGCTTAGTTTTGAGTTTATCAGATTGGTGTCTGTTCAATATGATTTCTGTTGCTTTTAATGATCTTTTCCGTGGATGATTTGCTGAGTTCACATGGTTTTCTGAGGTTTCTATTACTAGCTTCTTTTTTGTTTGCTTGATTTGTGCATGTACACCCTTATTTAATTGTTTTACTCTTGTTTGGAGTGTTTTTAGGAGGTTTCTTTGTTTAGGTGGATAGGTTAATTTATATTCAGTTAAAACCTTTGGAATTGAGTATTCTTTCACATTTGTTTCTCCCTTATAAAAACTTTTATGTTCAGTTTCATCATTATCATCTAGATCATCACAGTTGTCATGATCCAATTCTGATGTGTTTTGTTTTTAAAGTTCTGAGTCTAATGATTCAGAATTATTAGTGTCATTAGTTAAATTGTCATTTGACTTATATTCAGACTCAGACATGTTACTAGACACAAAATGATTCGATAAACCATTTGTCATGGATTCTGGCAGAGAGGTATAATTATCGTTTATTGGTGGTGGAACTGCATGAAATCCCAGTCCAGTTTTGTCTTTAGTTTCAATATGAGAGTTTAACAACTTCTCATACTGTTGTGCTGACAGTTGGAATTTTTGCAGCTTCACCTCCGTAGATGCATGATCCGACATGGATTTAGTTAACGATGTAGTCAAATGCTCAACTTGTGCTTTTAAGTTATAATTTTCAGACACAAGTTTATCCAAGTCCTTTTGTAACGAATTTATTTTGACTTGATAAATTTTATGTTCTCTTACATGAGATTCATTTAAAAGTAAGGTTTCCTTTACTTTATCAGCCAGCTATTGAGCATGTGATCTATATCTTTCTACCTCATCTATACAAGTTTGAGAACACAATCTTTCTCTTACCTCCGCAGACATTGGTGGAACTTTGTTCTCCATGTTGGCCATTAATGCTTGATTTTCAGGCAAAACTTCTTTCTCATATAAGCTCCAGTCACAAGTACCATCCTGCAAAATAATTAAACCAGTTTCTTTAGCATTAAATTTACTTGTGTTATTTTTAGCTAATGGTGGGGATTCAGTATTGGTTAATTGAGGTAGTGAGAAACTTCTTTGAGTAGGTTGTCTTTGTTCAGCACCTGCTGTTGATGGTTATTGCACTCTCTTGAAAAGTGTCCGTATAGATTGCATTTAAAGCATCTGACTTTGGACTTGTCTACTCCAATCTTAGTTGATCTTCCTCCTACTGAGAGTCCCTTGTTTCTTTTCATATACATCTTGGCTCTATATGCAATCATTGCCATTTGCCATTGTAAGTCCATCTCTTCCACTTTATCAGGGTGAAGTTCTTCTAAATCTTGTTGGCAGAATTGGGCTGGAGTAAGAGTGCTTCCCAAATATGCCTGAAAACTGGAACTAAACGCTTCAAAGGCTGCTTTCTGTTCTTCAGACTCCAAAATCACAGTAAGTGGTTCTGTTTGTTTGTTTTTCTTTTTCTAATTTGATTCATCGGTTTTGGATTTGGATTTCCTCTGTTGATGACTCTATGTGATTGGGCTAGAGGTCTTGGCAGCATAGAAGCTTGTCTCTTCATCTTCATCACTTTCATCATATGAGTTGCCTTCAGTTTCATTGGATATGAAAGCACTTCCAGTGTTCTTCAATTCCTTAAATTGATAAGGAGCTATAGGTGCTTTCACACTCTTGTTCCTTGTCTTCTCATCCAATTCCAGGGCTTCTACCTTTGCCACTAGAGTATCTAAACCTATTGTTTTTAAGTCAATGGTGTTTTTGAACATGGACACTGTCTGTGTCCAACTCTCCGGTAGGGAGTGAAGCATCTTTTTGTTGAGCTCTTCGTTGCTGTACTCAAGCTCAAGGATGTTCATCTCAGTAACAAGTTGCATGAATCTGTGCAACTGTTGAGGAACTGACTCACCAGGAATATGATGGAATGTTTCATATTAAGCTTGGAGAGTATCCTTTTTAATGCTTCTAATCTCGTCACTTCCTTCGTACAGAGTGTGCAGGATTTTCCATAACGAGTTGGCGGTTTTGTAGGATTCACAACTGATTAGCAGCTCTTCTGGCAAAGCCATAGTGAGCATGCTATATGCCTTGATGTCAATCTTGACTTTTTTGGCATCATCAGGTGATAGATTCTTAAGACTTATGGGTTGATTTTTGTCCTTGTAGTCTGCACCCAATGCTGGTGGAATATAAGGACCTTCAGTGATTGAAGCCTATAGGTCTGAATCTGTGTAATTAACATGATTCCTGAATCTAATTTTCCATGTTTTGAAATCAGACTTATTTTCAAGTATGGGAGGTTGATATGCACCAACTACCGAATTACTCATGTTAATTGATGTAATGATTATAAACAAAATCGTTATACTCAAACCAAATTTGATAGATCAATTGATCTGGATCAATGAGCACCAAGCTCTGATACCACTTGTTAATCCAAGGATCGATCAGGAATTATCAAACTTGATTTATACAAGTATTGATCGTGAAATTATCAATACTTGTTGATTTAACGATTAACCAAACAAAACACACGAAAAGAATAATTACTCAAATAAATTACTGATACGATGATGCTCTTGCTCCGATGATGTTTGCTATATTGCTGTAATACTCTATATTGCCCTATATTGCTTTTTGTGTTTCTAGAAAAAAATTGACTTCTGTTATATATTTTCAATGTTGTTGATCTCATGTTATATATAGAGATCCTGTTTTGTTCTGATCTATTGCTAACTTATCGCTATAATTAAGCTAACAATATTTATCCGAATCCTCAGCCAATTTTTTGGCATAGGAGTTCGTATTTTACAATGATTCTAATAAAGATAAGATTTTTGAAGTGACGTGGAATATTCACTTGAATCATACATCTTCAATCTTCATTAATGTTGTTGTTGCTTTGCCACGTTGACTTGTTGACTTTGGATTGACCACTTGATGTGTAATACAAGTGTTGATTTGTCTTCCGTAAGCAAATACTCTTCCCCAGGAAACTAGTCTTCCGTAGCAGCTATTCTGTTCGTGCTTCCGCAGCAACTAATGCTTCCGTAGGAGTTATTGTCTTCCGCAGCAATTCCTCCAGCACTTGGTCTGTTCTTGTTCAGCTGAAGTTGTTCTTCCGCAGGAGATCCACGGATGTACAGTTATGTTCCTAAGAACATCTACGGAAGAACAATTTACTCATCCGTGGTTGTTCCAATACATATAACCATAACATAGAACTTGTAATGTTAGTTAATCATATAATGAATTATTAAATAAACATAATCATAAACAAATATATTCATTGTATATCATTAAAACTGATGATTACAATTATGATTACATAGAGTGATTCATTATCTAAACCTATACATAGACTTCTATCCCTAACAGCCATGCTTAAATCCAGTTGTGTACCCAAGAGTTCTTGCATAGAAGACGAGAAGTGTGAAGTGAAACGAGCATCACGATCGGAAATAATATGCAACGGCACGCCATGACGACTCACAATTTCATCGATATAAATACGAGCCAACTTTGAAACCTTGTAAGTGTCTTGTATTGGTATGAAATGTGCCGTTTTGGTCAAACGGTCAACAATCACCCATATGCTATCATGGCCCTAGGAGTACATGGTAACTTGGTTACAAAATCCATGGATATATGCTCCTATTTCCACATAGGGATCTCGGGTTGCTCAAGTAAACCACTAGGACGTTGATGTTCAGCTTTGACTCTTGCGCACGTGAGGCATTTGGATACATAAGATGCAATATCCTTCTTCATTCCTAGCCACCAATATTGGCCACGCAAATCCATATACATCTTATCGGACCCATGGTGAATAGAATAACGTGTTTGATGAGCTTCGTTCATGATGAAGTGACGGAGATTGTCGCGATTTGGAATCCAAAGCCAGTTCAAGAAATACAACATGCCATTTGGTTTTGTTTCCAATTGTGACCGAACGTTAAACACTAGTTCCTTATCCTTCCATTCCTCGGTTAATGCGGCTTGTTGAGCCTCGCGGATGCAAAACTCGAGATCACTATCAATCCTTATATTTTGAAGCATGATAGTAGCCTCGTTAACATCCACGTGGATCTCACTATCAAATTCTCCCAGCGTGTCAAACCATTGCCTTCGATCTCGAATTTCTTGAAGTGAGACAGTCTTATTGTGGATCTTACGACTCAGCGCGTCGGCTACAACATTCACCTTTCCAGGATGGTAACGAATGTCACAGTCGTAGTCGCTAATCAACTCAACCCAACGTCTTTGTCTCATGTTGAGATCCTTTTGATTAAACACGTGTTGAAGGCTCTTATGATCGGTGTAGACTATGCATTGCGTCCCATAAAGATAGTGCCGCCAAATTTTCAAGGCAAAAACCACGGCACCAAGTTCAAGATCATGGGTCGTGTAGTTTACTTCATGAACCTTCAATTGTCTTGACGCGTATGCTATGACCTTTTCTCATTGCATGAGAACACAACCAAGACCTTGACTAGACGCATCACAGTACACAGTAAAATCGTCATTTCCATCGGGGAGAGTTAGAATAGGAGCATTACATAGCTTGTGTTTCAGTGTCTCGAAGCTTCTTCTTGTTCGGGTCCCCATTCAAAAAGTTGATTCTTTTGGGTTAGCGCCGTAAGCGGTTTAGCAATCTTTGAGAAGTTTGCAATGAACCTACGGTAGTAACCCGCTAAACCAAGAAAAGAATGAACTTCAGTTGGGGTCGTGGGAACACACCAGTTTTTCATGGCTTCTATTTTAGCAGGGTCGACGTAAATTCCTTGGCTATTCACCACATGACCTAGGAATTGAACTTCTTCGAGCCAAAATTCGCACTTAGAGAACTTGGAGTATAGTTGTTCCTTCTTCAAAAGTTCGAGAACTTGTTCCAAATGCAACCCGTGATCGGTTTTTGTCTTGGAATAGATGAGAATATCATCGATGAACACGATCATGAATTTGTCCAAGAACTATTTACATACTCGATTCATGAGATCCATGAAGATAGCAGGTGCATTAGTCAAGCCAAAAGGTATAACCATGAACTCATAATGTCCATATCGAGTACGGAAAGCGGTTTTTGGAATATCATTGTCGTGAACTCGCAATTGATGATATCCAGAACGTAGATCGATCTTCGAGAATTGCGTAGTTCCTTGGAGTTGATCGAAGAGGTCATCGATTCGAGGAAGAGGGTATCGGTTTTTGAAGGTGAGTTTGTTGAGTTCTCGATAATCGATACATATATGAAAAGACCCATCTTTCTTCTTCACGAATAGCACAGGTGCACCCCACGATGAAGAACTAGGATGAATGAAGCCCTTATCGGTCAATTCTTGTAGTTGACTAGCTAGTTCTTGCATTTCAGACGGTGCAAGACGATAAGATTGTAACCTTTCGTGTTTTCATTAATTATAGTTAACCCTGTTATGTTCTTGTAAGGACCATCTATGTCATTTATGAAATTTTGAAGGCTTGTTTCTTAGTTAATTTTGAAGTTAATAAATTAATTTATTAAAAATAATAATAATAATAATAGTCAAAATTAAATAAAAAAATAATAATTATTATAATTATAATAAAAATTAATAATTTATAAAAGTTAAACATTTATTAAGATATAAAAACATTTAAAACTTAAAGGTTAATTAAGTTCAGGGGGTATTTGTGACAAATTAGGAACTTTAAATATAAAGTTCTTACATATAATGATAAAATCGAAACTACAGGGACTAAATCGTAAAATTCCAAAACCCAACCCCCACCCCTTTTCTCTCTCCCCGTAACTCAGGCCGCCCTCCGGCCACCCTCCGGCCGAAGGCCGGCGACTCCCCAAATCACCGTAACCCTCGAAATTGAAGTTCTAATCAATGCTAATCGTTTCTGAAACCGGTTTGAACACCTGATGCGTCTTAATTTGAATTAAAGTGGACGTTTGAACTCGTAACCGAAACCATCAATCTTCAAAACCCATCGACAACAAAAAACTGATGATTAATCAATCAATTGAACTCTAACGTTTGGATAACCATTCCGGAACTTATACCAACTTCAATTTCAGTTGAAACACACATTTGCAACGAATTCTGTCATCATCTTCATCGTCGACCTACAACCAAGTCGTTCACCATAGTCCGCCCGTTTACAATCAAAATTAATAGAGGGCTTTCGATCATCGGGATCCTTGGAAGCTTCCTGTGCAACGAATTTGGATAATATCAACGTTTTCATCACGGACACTACCCAACCTTGGTTGCGACTGTTCTTCGACTTGTAGCTTCGATCTCTAACATCTTTCGGGTAATTAAACACGCACACATACTCGGTTTTCCTTGAGGATCAAAAACCCTATGTTTATTTCAGGAATCATATTCGAATTCATGTTCAATTAGGTTGAAATCGAATCTAGGGTTCATATGGTTTGGGGGATTCTTTGAAGTTGTGATTTATCAATTAAAACTCACTTTCTATCAGGCATAGGCGTCCTAGCCTAATGGTAAACCACTCCTATGTTATTCTTGAGGTCCCGGGTTCGAACCCGGGCAACCCAAACATTTTTTTTTAAGGCTTTTCAACCTTTAAATAAATTATGGAAAATTTTTAATAATTATAAAAATTACTCTTGTAAACTTTAAATATTTTTAAGGACACCAAATTATTTTCTGTAAATTTGTTACTTTTATAGTTTTATAAAATATTTTTTTTACACATGTTATACTCAGTTTATTTTTATAAAAATAAACTCTAAGTAATAGTTTAAATCACTAAATTGTTATTGGTTAACACGTTATCTTTAATAATAGTTTAATCATGACAATTATAAAATTTATTTACATTTTATAATTTAACTTTACAAATTATTATAAATAATTTTATTTCCTCTCCATATTAAATTACCTAAATTGTATTTTCTTTCATTGGATTAAAATATATATATATATATGATTTTCATAGTTAACCATATTTGTAAAACCCCAAATTCCTATTGAAACCCTAGTTCACGTTTAATCGTTAATATTACCTCTAATCTTAACCTTGAAATATATACGTTAGGTAACTTGAAAAAGAATCGTTGGAGCACCGTTTATTTCTTGTTATCATCCTATATATATATATATCATGTGAGTTTTCCATGCCCCTTTTTTTACTTTATTTCACACTTTTTGGGGTGAAACATGTTAACTTTATGAACTTGCACTTGTAACGTACCACAAGCTCGAGGACGTGCCTTCAACATCAATGCAAACCAAGCACAGGCTAACAACGATGTGGTGAACGGTATGTCAAATCCAACCCCAACTTTATGATCCAAGTACTTTTGTTGCTTCACCTGTATCGTAAACGTCTTTAAAACTGAACAGGTATGTTTCTTATTAATAATTCTTATGCCTACGTTCTATTTGACTCTGGAGCCGATAAGAGTTTTGTCTCGATAGAATTTGAGCCTATACTTGCTAAGCCACATACGAAACTAGAAAGACCTCTTACTGTCGAAGTCGCCGATGGAGAACCCATCACCGTTGGTGTCGTTATTCGTGATTGCATTTTGAGCCTAAACGAGCATGATTTCTTTATCGACCTTATTCCTATGAAACTTGGAAGTTTTGACGTTATCATTGGCATGGATTGGTTAGCTAAACATCATGCGGAAATTATTTGTTTCGAGAAGTGCATTCAAATTCCTTTGCCTTCGGGGGATACATTGAAAGTATTTGGCGAAAAATCATCCAAAGGACTCAAACTCATGTCGTGTACTCAAGCCCGAAAATGTCTAAGCAAGAATTACATGGCTTTCTTGGCTTACGTGGTCAACACGAAAGTCAAAGGGAATGATCTTAAGAAGGTCCCGATTGTACGAGACTTTCCTGAAGTGTTTCCCGATGACCTTAGCGGTTTACCTCCCGTGCGTGAAGTCGAGTTTAAGATCGATTTAATTCCGGGAGCGAACCCTGTGGCTAAATCACCATATCGACTTGCACCGTCAGAAATGCAAGAGCTGGCCAGTCAACTTCAAGAACTGTCCGACAAAGGCTTTATCCGACCTAGCTCATCGCCTTGGGGTGCACCTATTTTGTTCGTGAAGAAGAAAGATGGATCATTTCGTATGTGCATCGATTATCGTGAGCTTAACAAACTTACCATCAAGAACCGCTACCCTCTTCCTCGCATCGATGATCTTTTTGACCAACTTCAAGGAGCTGCTATTTTCTCAAAGATTGATTTACGTTCTGGCTATCATCAATTACGAGTTCATGATGATGATATCCCAAAAACTGCGTTCCGTACCCGATATGGACACTATGAGTTCATGGTGATGCCCTTTGGTTTAACGAATGCTCCTGCTGTCTTTATGGATCTCATGAATCGAGTATGCAAGCCGTATCTAGACAAGTTCGTGATTGTCTTTATTGACGACATACTTATCTACTCCAAGTCCAAAACCGATCACGAACACCACCTGCGACAAGTTCTTGAGCTATTGAAGAAAGAACAACTATACGCAAAGTTCTCAAAGTGCGAATTTTGGCTTGAGGAGGTCCAATTTCTAGGACACGTGGTGAATAGTCAAGGAATTCACGTTGACCCTGCAAAGGTGGAAGCTGTGAAAAATTGGTGTGTTCCCACAACTCCAACCGAAGTTCGTTCTTTCCTTGGTCTTGCTGGGTATTATCGACGTTTCATTGCCAACTTCTCCCGAATCGCGAAACCGCTTACCTCCTTGACCCAAAAGAATAAACCATTCGAATGGGGGTCTGAACAAGAGGGAGCCTTTGAATCCTTAAAGCACAAGTTGTGTAATGCCCCTATATTGACCCTTCCCGATGGGAACGATGATTTCACCGTATATTGTGATGCATCTAAACAAGGCCTGGGTTGTGTTCTCATGCAACGAGGAAAGGTCATAGCATATGCATCGAGACAATTGAAGGTCCATGAGGTGAATTATACGACACATGATCTTGAACTTGGTGCTGTGGTTTTTGCCTTAAAGATTTGGAGGCATTACCTTTATGGGACGCAATGTATAGTCTACACCGATCACAAAAGCCTACAACACGTCTTCAATCAAAAGGATCTCAACATGAGACAACGACGTTGGGTTGAGTTGATTAGTGATTATGATTGTGACATTCGTTACCATCCTGGAAAGGCAAATGTCGTAGCCGATGCACTAAGTCGTAAGATTCATAATAAGATGATCTCGTTTCAAGAAATTCGCGAGCGACGACAATGGTTTGATATCTTGGGAGAATTTGATACTGAGATTCGTCTGGATGTTAATGAGACTACGGTGCTGCTACAAAATTTGAGGATTGAGAATGACATCGAGACTTGTATCATGGAGGCTCAACAAGCGGTTCAAGAAGGAGGAAAAATGGGAGAGGAATTGGAGTACAATCTTCGAGCTCAACTAGAAACGAAACCCAATGGGTTGATGTACTTCTTGAATCGAATTTGGGTTCCAAACTGTGATAATCTTCGTACCTTCATCATGAATGAAGCTCATCAAACTCGTTACTCAATTCATCCTGGTTCCGATAAGATGTATATGGATCTGCGTGGTCAATACTGGTGGCCTGGAATGAAGAAAGACATAGCAACTTACGTAGCTAAGTGTCTTACGTGTACAAAGGTTAAAGCTGAACATCAACGTCCTAGTGGATTACTTGAACAACCCGAGATTCCCATGTGGAAATGGGAACACATATCCATGGACTTCATAACCAAACTACCTCGTACCTCTCGTGGTCATGATAGCATATGGGTGATTGTTGACCGATTGACCAAGTCGGCACATTTCATACCCATACGGGACACCTACAAAACGTCAAAGTTAGCTCGTATATACATTGATGAGATTGTGAGTCGTCATGGCGTACCTTTGCATATCATATCCGACCGCGACGCTCGTTTCACTTCGCACTTTTGGTCGTCTATGCAAGAACTTTTGGGTACACAACTGGATTTAAGCACGGCTTACCATCCTCAAACGGACGGTCAAACCGAGCGAACTATTCAAACCCTAGAGGATTTGCTACGTCTTTGTGTCCTTGACTTTGGTGGTGACTGGGATACGCATTTACCTCTCGCGGAATTTTCATATAATAATAGTTACCACTCGAGTATCAAAATGGCACCTTTTGAAGCACTTTATGGTCGTAAATGTCGTTCCCCGATCTGCTGGACTGACATTGGTGAAAATTTCATCACTGGTCCTGAGCTCATACAAGAAACAACCGATAAAGTTTCCATGATTCGCAAGAACCTTGAAGTGGCTAGAAGTCGACAAAAAAGTTATGCCGATAAACGACGCAAGCCGTTGGAATTCCAAGTTGGGGATATGGTCCTTCTTAAAGTCTCACCATGGAAGGGAGTCGTTCGCTTTGGGAAGAAGGGTAAATTAGCTCCACGATTTGTAGGACCTTTCAAGATCCTGAAAAGGATTGGTAAAGTGGCTTATAAACTGGAACTACCTTCCGATCTTAGCGGGGTTCATCCTGTTTTCCATGTCTCAAATTTGAGGAAATGTTTGGCTAATGAAAGTCTGTATGTCCCATTAGATGACATCCAGATCGACGAGTCATTACATTTTGTTGAGAAACCCGTTGAAGTCATGGACCGTATTATGAAGAAGACTAGGACCACTACTACCCCAATCGTCAAGGTTCGTTGGGAGAATAAGCGTGGACTTGAGTTTACTTGGGAGCGTGAGGAGCATATGAAAAAGAAATACCCGTATTTGTTTGTTTAGTCAATTCTTAATTTCGGGACGAAATTCTTAAAAGTTGGGGAGACTGTAACCTTTCGTGTTTTCATTAATTATAGTTAACCCTGTTATGTTCTTGTAAGGACCATCTATGTCATTTATGAAATTTTGAAGGCTTGTTTCTTAGTTAATTTTGAAGTTAATAAATTAATTTATTAAAAATAATAATAATAATAATAGTCAAAATTAAATAAAAAATAATAATTATTATAATATAATAAAAATTAATAATTTATAAAAGTTAAACATTTATTAAGATATAAAAACATTTAAAACTTAAAGGTTAATTAAGTTCAGGGGGTATTTGTGACAAATTAGGAACTTTAAATATAAAGTTCTTACATATAATGATAAAATCGAAACTACAGGGACTAAATCGTAAAATTCCAAAACCCAACCCCCACCCCTTTTCTCTCTCCCCGTAACTCAGGCCGCCCTCCGGCCACCCTCCGGCCGAAGGCCGGCGACTCCCCAAATCACCGTAACCCTCGAAATTGAAGTTCTAATCAATGCTAATCGTTTCTGAAACCGGTTTGAACACCTGATGCGTCTTAATTTGAATTAAAGTGGACGTTTGAACTCGTAACCGAAACCATCAATCTTCAAAACCCATCGACAACAAAAAACTGATGATTAATCAATCAATTGAACTCTAACGTTTGGATAACCATTCCGGAACTTATACCAACTTCAATTTCAGTTGAAACACACATTTGCAACGAATTCTGTCATCATCTTCATCGTCGACCTACAACCAAGTCGTTCACCATAGTCCGCCCGTTTACAATCAAAATTAATAGAGGGCTTTCGATCATCGGGATCCTTGGAAGCTTCCTGTGCAACGAATTTGGATAATATCAACGTTTTCATCACGGACACTACCCAACCTTGGTTGCGACTGTTCTTCGACTTGTAGCTTCGATCTCTAACATCTTTCGGGTAATTAAACACGCACACATACTCGGTTTTCCTTGAGGATCAAAAACCCTATGTTTATTTCAGGAATCATATTCGAATTCATGTTCAATTAGGTTGAAATCGAATCTAGGGTTCATATGGTTTGGGGGATTCTTTGAAGTTGTGATTTATCAATTAAAACTCACTTTCTATCAGGCATAGGCGTCCTAGCCTAATGGTAAACCACTCCTATGTTATTCTTGAGGTCCCGGGTTCGAACCCGGGCAACCCCAAACATTTTTTTTTCCTTTAAATAAATTATGGAAAATTTTTAATAATTATAAAAATTACTCTTGTAAACTTTAAATATTTTTAAGGACACCAAATTATTTTCTGTAAATTTGTTACTTTTATAGTTTTATAAAATATTTTTTTACACATGTTATACTCAGTTTATTTTTATAAAAATAAACTCTAAGTAATAGTTTAAATCACTAAATTGTTATTGGTTAACACGTTATCTTTAATAATAGTTTAATCATGACAATTATAAAATTTATTTACATTTTATAATTTAACTTTACAAATTATTATAAATGATTTTATTTCCTCTCCATATTAAATTACCTAAATTGTATTTTCTTTCATTGGATTAAAATATATATATATATATATGATTTTCATAGTTAACCATATTTGTAAAACCCCAAATTCCTATTGAAACCCTAGTTCACGTTTAATCGTTAATATTACCTCTAATCTTAACCTTGAAATATATACGTTAGGTAACTTGAAAAAGAATCGTTGGAGCACCGTTTATTTCTTGTTATCATCCTATATATATATATATATCATGTGAGTTTTCCATGCCCCTTTTTTTACTTTATTTCACACTTTTTGGGGTGAAACATGTTAACTTTATGAACTTGCACTTGTAAACATCTTGATACTTGTAAATGCACGAGCAATTCATTTATGAACTTTGTCATGGTTACTTGTAATATTGTGAGCTTTATATGATGAATATTATATGTTGACAATCATTAACTATTGCTAGCCTGGCGACGTCATAGATCTATGGGCCTGACAAGCCTATTTGGTGCTAAAGCCGAGGTTATTGCCGGCTCCTAGTGTCGTATTCTTGAGCACTATGGGAACCAAGTACACTTAGCTAATCGTTAAACTTGTAAATGATATTCTTGGTCAAGGTTTGATTGTAGCTATATGTTATCTATAAACTTGCTTATTTCGTAACCATTGACATGAATTGCTACTTGTAAACTTTTATATATATATATATATATATGTATGCTTAACCCATGGAAACTCACCAACGTTTAAAGTTGACCCTTTTATTTTTAACATGTTTCAGGAAATGCACAAGGTTGATGATTATCTTTTGAAGCATGCTTACACCTAGGATTTGGACCTAGGAAAAATAAATAAAATAACTTGAGACTTGAAAGTTGAACTTTGTTTATTTTTGTTTGTTGAGACATTTGGTTGTAATGTTTATTTCAACTTATGAATTTTTATATTTACAATTTATGGTAGTGTTATGTGGCTGTGAACAATCTTAACCCTCACATCTCGACGTTTCCGCCGTTAAGGTTGGGGTGTGACACTTAGCCACAGGGTTTGCATCAGGAATCAGGTCAATCTTGAATTCAACTTCCCGAACAGGAGGTAACCCATTAAGATCCTCGGGAAAGACTTGGGGAAAATCTTGCACAATGGGTATATCCTTAAGTTCTTTCCCCTTGGCTTTCGTGCTGACTACGTAAGCCATAAAGGCCACGTAATTTTTGCTCAAACACTTTCGGGCCTTGATACAGGACATGACTTTGAGTCCTTGAGACAATCTCTCACCAAAGACTTTTAGTGTATCTCCCGAAGGTAGAGGAATCCGAATGCACTTCTCGAAGCAAATGATTTTCGCGTGCTGTTTGGCTAACCAATCCATGCCAATAATGATGTCGAAACTTCCCAGTTGCATAGGAATAAGATCGATAAAAAAGTCGTGCTCGTTAAGACTTAGGATGCATTCATGTATTACGACGTCAACTGCGATTGATTTTCCATCGACGACTTTGACCGTAAAGGGTCTTTCTAGCGTAGAACGCGGCTTAGCAAGAATGGGTTCGAATTCTAAGGATACAAAGCTCTTATCCACACCCGAATCAAATAATACAGACGCATAACGATTATTTACAAGATACATACCTGCTCAGATATAAAACTATCATTGGTACACAGAAAACAGGTAGGATTTTACACAATAAAAGGTCAATTAATTGAAAAGGATGACGTACCATTCACCACGTCATTGTTGGCTTGTGCTTGATTTGCGTTGATGTTGAAAGCCCATCCTCAAGCCGGTGGAACATTTCCCGCAAGATGAGGACATTGTGGACGGAAATGCCTAGTTTCGCCACAATTGTAACAGGCTCGGTTAGCAATCATGGCAGCATTGTTTGGGGCACGATGACAAGTAGCCACCAAATGCCCGTATTTCCCGCAAAGTGTGCAGATTCGGCATGGATTATTTCCCGCATGATGATACTTGCAGGTGTTGCACATCGGGTGTGGCCCAGTGTAAGCTCTTGCCATGGGTGCTTGGTTTACAGTGACAGCTTGCCTTTGAGGGGCATTAGGTGTTGTCACAGCAAAGTTTCGGGTCGGTGTGAACTTGCGCTTCTTTCCCTTGAATGAGGATTCAGCTTTCACCTCCTTCGTCGCCTCGGGAGTCACCTTCGCAGTTGGCTTTGCACCCTTCACCATCAAAGTACCAGCCTTAATATGATTCTCGGTGAGCTGGGTGGTGATATTGATTGCTTCTTCCAGGGTCGTGGGCCTACTTCCCACCACAGCATCTTGAATTTGGGGTGGTACCCCCTTGATAAACTTCTCGATGCTACGGGGTACAGTATCCACCATATGCGGTAGAAGCATTCTCAGTTTGTGATGGCGGGTGGAGTATGCCAAATGATTTCCACTATCCTGCTTGAGGTTCCAGAACTCCTCCTCTAGTTTTTGTAGTTCACTCCTCGGGCAGAATTTTTGGATCATAATGTCCTTAAACTCTTCCCAAGGGAGTGCCAAAGCCACTTCCGCACCCTGGTTTCTTTTCTCTCTATTCCACCAGGTAAGTGCCCATTGTTGCAGGACACTCACAGCATAACGGACCTTGAGTTCTTCGGGACACTCACTATTGATGAAGGTATTTTCCATGCTCTTGAACCACTCGAGAAGTCCAGTGGCTCCCTCCTTTCCACTAAAACTAGTGGGTTTGCAAGAGTTGAAATGTTTGAAGGTACAGGTCCGATTGTTTCCCCCTTGATTGTTGCTATTCTCACCATGGCCATTGTTAGCAACACCACCATTAGTCCCATTTGTATTATTAATGTTGTTAGCCATTAGGGTGCTACTAAGTTCGGCAACCATGGTTGGGAGGACGGCAACCATTTGCCGGGCAATCATCACGGCAAGTTTGCGGTCGGAGGTAGCACGTTTTCCTTGATGACGAGACATTCTATAAGATAGAAATAAAAAGATGTTAGAATTTGGAAATAAATCAGTTCAAGAAATAATGAATTTTAATATTTACAAATATAAACAGGATGGTTCCATTTGGTACCACACAACCAATAGGAATATGGACACGTTGAGGTGACTTAATCCCAATTACCTTGAGGAAAATGTGTATGTGTGACAACCGATAAATTTCAGGTCAATACCCGGCCTTGACTTGGTTATAATTATACTTATACTACTTGATTTTCAATTAGTTACAATTATTAAAGTTGTTTTATGCATTGCAAAATTTCACGCATAACATTTCATGCATCGGTAATTTGGCGTAATTCCCATTTTTGCACGCGATAAAAGCACACACGAACGTTGGTGACAATTAATATATATATGTGTCAATAAATACTTTAAAGTGTTTCAAAGTATTTTAGATTCAAAATTAATTACATTGGAAAAGCTTAAACTCATAAATAAACCTTAACGCGTAAATTGATATTTTACCCGGATAAAACGCGTATAACGCAACTACGAGATACACGAGTTATTATATACATATCATCAATATTAAAATATGTGGCCTTATATGATTTCTGATAATATTTTTTATATATTTTAAAAAGTAACATGTAGAATTATAAAAGTATATAAAAATTACCATAGTGCAACAAATACCACCCAATTACCCAATACTACACAAAAAATTAAAAACCAACCCCACCCCCCCCCCCCCCCCTCTTCTCTTCCCCATGCAACCTCAAAAGAGATGCACCCTTTCTTGTTTGACTTGAAGGGTGTAGTCATGCCATTTTTGTGTAACAACTTTTGCATTTGTTTAAAGCATCATGTTGCCCTTCCATGAATGGCCACCTCCATCTTCCATCCAATTGACCAAGTGTGTCTAGCAAGGTACCAAGGGAGGTGGACCTAAGACATGAATTTTTCCTTATAAATAAAGGTGCATAATACACCACCACCACCACCCAACATCTCTTCTCCTCTCTCCCTCTCTAAATTTTGGCCAAGACACCCCCATCACCACCTCATCTTAATTCTAATTTGTCTTCTACAAATCTTCGATGAATCAAGTGCTATAATTGAAGATCAAATGATTTTTGAAGCTTCCAAGCATCCTATAACATCCTCCCCACTTTTTCTTGCTTGATTCTTGGTTCTAGGGATCAAGTCCTTCTCATTGCATTTCAAGATCATCTTCTCCTTGCTTGTTTAAGGTTAACACCTGGTTCCTAATCTTCTATACATCACCATGATGTGTCCATGTTCACTAACTCATCCAAAGGTGCTCTAGCAAAGCTTAAAAAGTAACAAAACATGTAAAACATTTTCTGGCAGATTCATGTTATGTGTTTTAGACGCCATAACTCGACCTAAAAACGACCAAATGAATCTTTTCTTGAGCTTAACATTAACCTTAGAATGTCTAGTTTTCAACGCATCCAACCTTGAAATTTTTAGATAAGTATAACCCATCCAAAACGTACAAATATGATTAAGGTGTTGAATCTGAGTTTTTGGCAGATTAGATAGGGCAGAAAGATTGAGGCATAAGTTATGCTTAAAGTAATCAAATGGAGTTTTTCTTTCTGTAGTAGCTTAGCCTAAGATGTTAGGTTTAAAATTACTATAGGCTCTATTTGTAAAAGTTGGGTTTGATCCCTCGAAAAGATGAAATCCATGGACATGTACAGAAAAAAAATGCTGCACTGACATCTGTTGCCTCATGACCCATTTCGAGGCACTTAAACTTAGTTATATATTACAAGATATACCTTTTTGGGAACCTAAGACATAGAGTTAAATGTGGTAAAAATATCAGATTTTATAAATATTCTTTGTACCATGAAAATGGGATGACAATCAGACCTAAAAATCTACCTGTTTCTGTCAAATGTCTACATTTATATAAAGTGAACTTTTGGAGGTATTTGGTAAAAAGAAACTCATGCACACGGAAAGTATAATTGCATCATACTTAATATAAAACCCATACAATACATTATGTATTTTTAGGAAGATAACTATGAAGACAAGAATCTAAATAAAACATTAACGGCTCAACGTGTCTAACTAGTCAAGTGACGTTTTCAAAACTAACTTTGTGGATGAGTTATGCATGACCATCTAGGGTTAGTAATCATGACCTCATGAATATATTGTGAAATTGTTTAGGAGATTCCTAGACCGACAATACGTACGGACTATTGCTAGTATTCACGCGTGCATTACAGGTGAGTTTCACGGCCCCATTTTTACTTATTTTTATTTTGGGGGAGATTACATGCAAATTACTATTTTCATAGACACAATTACTTGTCAATGATTTCACATGTTATATAAGTTGTTTACTTACCGTATAAAGTCCCCTGTTATCGGACCGTTAGTTTATTTCCCAAAGCAAGGTAATCATGGATAGTACTATTGGGTTTGACTACCCCCACCCGGGTTAATTACCCTAACCTTGACTGGAGGTCTAAACGGGTGCATTATTAGCCTGTTCACCCCTGTGCTTACGGTAGGCATGGGTAGGGGCAATCTATTACAGTTACAGTCTAGCTTCGGTTGCGATGCTTATATAATGTTGTAGTATTGTATGATCGACAATCAAATCATGAAAAGACTTTTGGTCCATTACACTGTTTGCTATTACTTTAAAACCTGTGAACTCACCAACTTTATGTTGACATATTTTTCATGCATGTTTTCTCAGGTATTTAATAATTGCATCAAGTTAAGCTAGTATGGAGCACATCGCATTTAGGACCAATCTCATTTGGACATTTATTTCTGTATTTGTCGAGTTTGGAAAAGCGACTTGCATTAATTCCTTTGCTTCCACAATTTGACTCTGAAAACAATTATGTATTTTAAACTCATTTGCGACGTATGTTTTACCAAATCATGTAGTGGTCGATCAATGACTATGATTCCATAACGTTCGCACCCCATGGGAAACCGAAGTGGATTTGGGGGTGTGACAGTATGTTGACCATAATTTAGCACTCATCCCGGAAATCCCCAGGTAAGCATAACAGGTCCCGCAATGGGATTTATACGAAATGCTTGCCTTAGCCCGAGGGCCTTTTGCCAGGAAATCCAGAATACAGGTGTTTATGTGTCACACATATCCCTATAGGCTATTAGAATTAAAACCTCGATGAGATTTTCAAGATTTAGACATAACGTCTAAAGGATTTTACCCAAATGATAAGATGCGTAGAATTCCACACGTAGTCGAGAATAAGTTTTAGAAGAAATTAGACGCGGTAGAACTTAAAGGCATAAGAAGAGGATTAGGAAGTTAGGGTATACAATGTTCAAGCCATACTCCTAAGACACCATTTTCTAAATATAATCAAATAGCACATAAAGGATTTATCATGCAACATGTGACATCATGTAGTAGACATATAAGCAAGCTTATGAGATTATATCAAATATTCATGAAAAGGGGTCCCTAGGTTAACCATAGTCTAGGCCACTATTTCTAATAACCTACATCCCTATAGTTTTGGGCTCTGATACCAATCTGTCACACCCCAACCTTAACGGCGGAAATGTTGAGATGTGAGGGTTAAGATTGTTCATGCCACACAATGCTATTTCAAAGTGTAAATATTATTAAATTCCAAGTTTCATGACATACATAGATGAAAAACATAAGTTTCAAACAGCCAATGTAACAAGTATTCAAATAGCATCATGTGACAATATACGTCATTTTATTAATCTCTAGGTCCAATCCTAGATGTGTTCAAGTCTTCAAAAGCAATTAAGCGGGATCATTTCCTGAAACATGTTAAAAATAATGTCAACATATGATGTTGGTGAGTTTCCATAGGTTTAACATACATAAATATGTAAACTTTAAGACGGCAATTCATGTCATAGGTTAATGAATAATGTAATAATAAATGGATAAACAAATGTAACAATCAAACCTTGACAAATATGGCCACAACATGATTATACGATTAGCTAAGTGTACTTGGTTCCTATAGTGATCAAGAATACGTCACTAGGAGCCGGCAATACCTTTGCTTTAGCACCAAATAGGCTTGTCAGGCCCATAGATCTATGACGTCGCTAGGCTAGCAATAGTTAATGATTGTATCTTACAAGTGTTATCACATGATAATTACAAGAGTCCAAACAACCATGACACTATAAGATGAATTGTACAAGTGTTACAAGAGTAAAAACATATTTACAAGTGTCTTTATGATAAGGTTAACATGTTTTACCCTAAAAGTGTGAAATAATATAAAATGGGGTATGGAAAACTCACCTGGATTATAAGGATGAACAAATAAGAAGTCTAGTATTAAACGCCGAAGATTGGTTAAAGTTCAACCTAAAGAACGACGTATTAATCATGATTATTATATGTTAACGGTACTCGGGAATCCACGGTTTAAATTTGGGATTTTTTTTGGATAGTAATGCAATATTATAACGATGTTATTTACAAATCTTTAGCCTATGATTTTAAATTCCCATATAGATACATTTTATTATTATTTTAATATTTAAATGATTTAATAAGAATTTTGTGATAAAATCATTAATAAAATTTAAACTTTTATTATCAAAGAATTATTATTTACTATTTGATACAATAGTAAATTTGTAATTTTAAAAGATTAAAATAATTCTATTAATCACATTAGATGCATATTTTAAATATGTACATATGTATATTTATTTTCTTTTAAATATATATAATTGAATTTGTAAATATATTTTATAAAAATGAAGAATTTAAATTGAAATTCTTGGGAATTAAAGGAGATTAATTTCATCACAATTTATAATTAATAATACATTATATTTTGTAATAGTTTTTTTTATAATTTTTAAAATAAAAGGATAAGAATTTATCCATTGTTTTTCTAAGAAAATTTATAAGAAAAATAATTTTTATTTGGTTTTTGACTAAAAATGATTTTTATATGATTAATGATAATATTAAGATATTTTCTGAAATTTAAAAATCAATAAAAACCTTTTAAAAAAAATAAAGGCAGGGGACTCGGGTTCGAACCCGGGTCCCTCGCCACACCACCACATGCTTAAACCACTGGGCCAAATCCCTGGTTGAGTTAAGTTTCAAAAATAAAATTATAAAACCAAATTTTCTGGAAAATCCCAATTTCACCCGAAGAACCCTAATTCCCAATTGATCAAATTGAGCAGCAAATCGATGATTATAACCAAATTAACCATGGGGCTTTTGTTCCCCATGTAAAAACGATTGATAACCTTAATTTAATTACCTGATTTCAATTGCATTTCGATAGAATAGAAAGATTGAACAAGTCGTCGGTCGTGGTTAAAGAATTCGATGTGTATGTGTGTTGTTTATGAAATTGAGCTTACAGATAGTTGGAAAGGGACGAATGCCACCTTTCCCCTCTGTTATATAGTCCCAATTGGAACCGTTTCATGTTCATCGGGTTTGAATTTACCTCGCACGGTTCTGTTGCAATTCGAACAGAATTAAGGCTAATTTAAGTGTGATTAACCCACCATTGATTTCGTATTGATTTGTAGAACGTTGGGATATGATTAATTTTATTAATAACAGGTCTTAAGTGTAGAATTGATGTGAGGTTTTGATGTATTTCGGTTACAGGTTTAATTGGTTGGCTAACTGTGTTTAACATCGAATAATTGGGTGTTTACATGTTCGAAACTGTTTTACGAGTGATATGGGTGCCTTAATTCGGATTTAAATCGGTGAATTATGGCGATTTGGAGTTGGCCGGAGTTCGACCGGAACTCCGCCGGAGAATCGGGGTTTGAGTTTAAGGATTTGAAAGAAAGTTACACTTTGGTCCCTGTAGTTTATGATTTGTTATTTTGATTCCAAAGTTCAAGATTCAGTTTAAAACAATATTACAATTTGGTCCCTGGGGTTTTAAATTTTATTATTTTATGTCCAACTATTTAATTACAAGCTTTCTAAAATTTTAAAAATAATAAGACTTATATTATTTTTATTTATTTTCAAGATTAACACTTAATATGCTTATTATTATCATTAGCATTATTTTTTTTTGTTATTATTGTTATTATTATTATTATTTACTTAATTATTTAATAATATCTAAATTATAAGGATACCAAAAGGGATCAAGATGCAAGAAATTACAAATAAGTCCTCGTATTTGTATTAATGACTAAACAAACACTTACAAGAGATAACGAAGGTTAACAACAAACTTAATAATTACACGAGAGGTCACATAATCTCTTCTTCTTGTGTTTACCCTTGAACAACTAGTCTTGCCTTCTTCTTGATGACAAGTCCTTTATCATCTTTCTTATTTCTGAATACCCACTTGGTACCTATGGTGGTCTTCCCTTGAGAAAGAGGACATAGGTTCCAAACCTTTTTCCTTTTGAATTGAAGCAAATCCTCCTGCATTGCTTCAACCCAACTTCCATCCTTCAGAGGCTCATCTATCTTCTTAGGATACACTCAAGAGATTATACCCAAGCTCCTTAACATAGTTTACCTTCTCAATGCTGAGCTTACCATTTGTGACCCTGCCCCTTCCAGTGATGTAACCACCAGAGTTTTGAAGCAAAGAGTCATTGCTTGTCATGTGCCTGGAACAGCCACTGTCAATGATCCATACATTTCCCTTGGTCTTTAGTTGTTGCTGGATAGAAAGAGATGGTTAGTTACATTTGGAAACCCAAGCGTTGTTGGTCTTGAGCTTGTCAAAGTGAACTGAAGATAATTCAACAGTACTGATCATATGTCCAAGCTTTGAGGATCAAGACTTGGCCTTCAAGACTTTGGAAGTTTTGATAACTTTGGAAGTTTTGGAGACTGGACCTTCAGAAGCTTTTATATCCACTGCAACAGACTTTAGCACTTCGGAAGCATTCCTTTCATCTGAGACCAAATTTTCTTCCGAATGTAAGTTTTCACTTATCTTCTTCTTCACCTTGGAGCTTCCGAAAGGAAGAGATTTTCCTTTCGAAGCTATCTTCTTCTTCTTCTTCTTTTCAGAAGTTTTCTTCTTGGTCATATGGATATTACTTTTAGGATTGTAGATACAATCCTTAGCAAAGTGAGAAGTACTACCACACATGATGCATTCAACTGACATACTTCTGAGAGTTTTCTTCTTAGTAGGAGGCTGAACTTGATCTCTTTCCATTTCCTTCTTCATCTCCACAGATGATGCAGCAGGCTTCTTAGGGTGAAGCTTACTCTTAGAACTGGATGGTTTAGGCTGTGCAGTAGTGGTGCATATTTGATCAGCCTTCTTCTCTTAACCAGGTTGATTTGGATATGAACTAGGACTCCTGGTACTAGAGTCCATGGTTGAGTCTTCAGTTTCCACCACTTCAAATCTAGTAGGGATAAAAACTTTCTTTTGCTTGGAGTTGAAGGTGGTCTTGATCTCTTAGGCTTACTTTGATTTTCTTTTGGCTGCACTGATCAGGTTCTTCATAGCAGACTTGGTCATCCTTGGTTCTTTCTTCTCTCCAGGAGGATAGCTACCCTTCTTAGGATGATCTTCTTCACTCACTTCAGATCCATCCTTCACTATCTCCTCTTCATCTCCATCCTCTTTTTGGATGGGATCTATGAGGGGCAGCTCATCTTGGCAAGTTCCACACCTTGGAGGTCATACAGATAGTAATATGTATGGAGGAGCTATCTCACTTGAACCCAATCCCTTCCTATTCTGATAAAAAACCTTTGCATGCATGGATTAAGATATGATGTTCTTAAAGGTTTTCTCTTTAAGAACATACTTTTTTTGCCTTGGCTTTGCTGATCACAAGCTCAGCCTGGCATTTAGTTAACTTATTAATAAGATCCTTGATTTGAGTCCTGTAATTTGTGTCCTCATGCTTAAAAGTTGAAATTGTTTTCTCTAAATCTTCTATTCTAAGTTTATAGTCATTTTCAGCTCTTTTTTAAATTAGCTTTTAAAATGTTCAAGGACTCAAGGTCAGATCTCACTTCCAAGTTGTAGGACTTATACATGTTAACTTTAGCAATGCATTCAGGTGTCCAAAGATGTTCTAGTACCTTAGATTCTTCATGGTCAGCCATTAGTGCTTGGTTGGGAGAAATATCTTCAACCTGAAAGCTCCAGTCAAAGCCTCCTTCTTTAACAGCAACAGCAGTTTGTTTTTTTGGTTGGCTTGGCTTCTCAGTTCTAGGAGCAGCAACAGTGCAGTTCGACCTGGATTGTGTTTGGCTGCCATTAGTCCTTGGTGCCTTGCACTCCCTAGCAAAGTGTCACATCTGGTTACAGTTGTAGCACTTCACTTTGCTTTTATCCAGACCAAACTTTCCACTGGATACATTACTGGGAAACTTCCTTCCAATTCTCTTGTAGAACTTATTGGCTCTATGAGTGAGAAGAGCCATTTGTTGTACTATCTCCATATACTCCAGGTCATCTGGATGGATACAATCCAAGTCTTCAAGAGTGAAGAGAAAGTTGTCATAACTTTCATCAGCAGACACAAAGGCTTAAGAATAGCTTGTCTCTTGAATGGGCTTCCTTGGATGTAGCTCTCCCTTTGTGTCTTAGGGAAGGTGATGAAAGGACCCTTTTGTGAGTTTTCAGGGTAGCAGATTAGATGATGTTATGGTTCTCTACTATCCCTTTCAACCACATGGAGGGCTGAAATCTGATGATTGCTGAAAGAGCTGCTTGATGGATTTTATATGTTCATCTCCATCTGGTAACCACTAAGGATACCATACAACTTTATAAGAGTTAGGGTAGAGAGGTTTTCAGTTATCTTAATGGCCATACAGTAGTATGTCCATTGTCTGTAAAGAGAGAACATGCACTTCCTCATAATGTCCCTGTTCTCAAGCTTTACTCTAACATCCATGAGAGTATCTACAATCTCAACATACCTAAAGTATTATTGAGTCATAGTTTCACCTGACTTGCAGGCAAAGTTCTCAAACTGCTACTTCATAAGGTTTTTTTTTGATTTCTTTGGCTTCCTCAGACCCCTTATACATAAGCTTCAGTGCATCCCAGAGCTGCTAGCAGTTTTACACTTCTTAAAGCCTCTGTATATAGAGTTTGGAAGAGCAGTTTAGAGAGCGTTCATGGCCTTCTAATCTACATCAATTTTCTTCCAATCTTCCTCAGAATAGTCAACCATTTCCTTTGGAATCATCCCACCTCTAGTAGTGGCTGAAGAGGTGCTTGGGATGTGAGGTCCTTTAATAACAGATCTCCACATCCTACTGTCTTGAGACTTGATGAACCCTTCCATACATTGGCACCAAGTATCAAAGTCATCAGGAGTGAGCAATGGAGACTTTGTCATGGTACTGGTTTCCATATCAGCCTTTGAGAGAGCTGCCATTTGAGATGGTAAGTGTTTTGTGAAACTGAAGAGATCTAAGATGGTGAGATCTTACAATCAAGAGCCTGAAAAGCTCTGATACAAATTGCAGGACCGGTGAAGGGGTCAATGCAACAGTTTTATAGTGTTAGGAGAGTGTTAGAACACTTAACAGATCAAATAGGGAACCGGCTTATAATGAAACAAAGAACACAAGTAAAGAACAGAACAAGAACAAGAACACACTAATACGGTTTTCAAGAATGATGTATATTGCTCTCAAGTTCTTACAAAGTGTTACAAAGCTTAAAGGAAAATGACAAGTACTTGAGACACTTTATATTACATCCTACAGCTGGCCATACTTTGAAGGCCAGCTGGAAACACTAATCTAGACAACAAGATCAATGTAGCGCCAAAATACAGATTGTCTTTTGACTGGTGACTATGATATGCCATAGCTCACATCCTTATCTAATACAAAAAGGATAAAAGTAAAAAAGTAGAAAGTTATAGACATAAGACCTTAATCTATAGTTTGATAAGAGTATGGACTTTTCATCAACTTATCTAAGTTGGTGAGTCTTCAAATATGGTAGCAAAAAGTAGTCAGCTTTTATCAAAAGGTGATTTAGAAAAAGCAGTCTTCTCTGTCTTCGGAAGAAATCAGTCTTTGGCTTCGAAAGACTTCATCTTTGGCTTCGGAAGATTTGATCTTTTGACTTCGGAAGATTTGATACTTAGCATAATTCACTGAGTTATATCAAATCTTCCGAAGTAACTTCCTTGTACTTCATATGTGCATGCTGAGAGCTCTTTGGTTGCATCAGCCTCTAAGTATAGTCCTTACAGTTATATTATGAATAAATAGGGCATATAACTGAAGAGACAAATAAAAGTGAATTTTCTCCGTCAAACGATGAATCAGCAGGTGATGTCCTTGTCCCTGCCATCATCAAACCAATACAATTCTAAAGTTCATCTAGGATTCTCTTTTAGTTGATTATTCCAATGCGAAAAAGAGTGAACAAGTTATCTTTTTTAACATCAAATATTACTCTACTCCTAACTACACCACAATTAAATTACATAATCTGTCTTAAAAGGGACTCGAACTCATGACCTCAAGGGGAGCTAGACCATTCTAACTCTAATAGCTATGTCATTGGACCCAGATCCTACCCGGGTGAAGAGATTATCTGCCTATCAATCTTGATAAATATGACATGGACATATGGAATGAAGCATTAAATTAATTTTGTCCTGGTGTGTTCTTCATATCAAGAGATAATGTGATATCCAAAGTTCACAAGTGGAACGTGGCTTGTAACACGAAGCTTATAGTGGTGGATAGCAAACCACCCTTATGAAAAACAAAAAGCTACATAAAAAAGCTAGACAAAAACCAAAACTCTTCGTGTTGTTGGGCTGTAACGGCCTCAAAGAAAAGAAATCACCACTTGTGGCAATCACTCGATGAAGTACTACACATAGTTGCTATTTCCTCGTAATATGTTAGTTCTCTAAGATACAAAGATGTTGCTTCTCACAAATTCTTATAGATTTTATCTTTTTCATAAAACACATTCAAGCTTTATCAACAAGACAATGTCAGTTGCGTCATCCTCACGGCTCACCTCAATGTGCTATGTTAAAATGTGTCTTTTGTACATTTGGTCCATGTATTAGAGCTTTCACCTTTGCTAGCATATTATCTATACAGATGCCAATCTGACGTTATAGGGTAAGCTGTTGTTGTAGCTTTTAAAATGTAAACAATTACATATTGTCGGTGACTTATGCAATTGTCGACAAAGACACATATAACTGTTGAGTTGGTTTTCTCAACAGTTTCATGGGTATGTGGCAAATGACAACATGAGCAAGTTGTGTATTATCTACTATCGACGTATAGGAATAGCGAATGCAATGGAGAATCTAGAAGGGTGGAATGAGCCTAATATTAGAAATAGGTTTTTATCACGGTTAATTCAATTCTCCATGAAACCTTCCAAATCTTGGACACCTTAATGAAATACGTCCATAATCAAATCTAGAAATACAACAAAAGATCTATACACACACAGGCAGAGAATGTAACATGTTTAGAATAACATAGAATAATTTATGATTACATCCATGGCTAAAGTTAGATTTAGATTACATATTTATGGCGATATACAAAAGTAAAACGCGGTCTAGTTTTGATCCAACACCTGGCCAGGATTCTATACAGCGCTAGTGAGCATCTATCTTTACTCTAAACCGGGTGGTCAATATATTTCCCGATTTGGGAGATGAATAATGCAACCACGTGCCACAATCATCTTGGCTTCATCTTAATATATCATCAAGTTGCTACTACTAGTTATGGTTATTTCACGTAAAACTTCAATGATGATGCATATTTGACTTAAATCTTCTTTGTATAATATTATTTTGATTTTAGTTAATAGTATTACAAGTGTCATGTATGAGAGTAATATCATTGACGCTAACTTCTACATTAGTTAATGCACATAGAGCTATATAACAAAGTAACATCATTGATGATTTCTTTATTCGTATAACCGCTATGTTCTCATAGGAAGAGTAAAGGTCGAAGATGCCCTCATGAACAATCAAATGAGGAGTGCAGAATTAGATGCCATCAAAAAGGCGAAAACCACAACCACATAACTACTTAACGAGTAGTGACAAATTTGTTTATCGCTTCTTTCACCTCATGCTACGACATAATTGCATATACCTATGCACATTCTATGTGGGGCGCAACTCTTAGCAATCACACGCAAAGAACAAATAATGGTACGAAAAGAGGAATGTAACATCGATTTCTATAAATGATTCTGAACAACATAAGTCCTTAAAAATATTATGCATCTACTCCGGTGCACATAAGTCAAAGTAGCGCATACTGTCGAAGAAAACCCATTTGCTTGAAACTTGTAGCTGGAAAAGGTTTTGATCGTTAAAATTCGTTTTCATGGTAGTGTATTACACCGACCATCAGTTATTTCTATTATCTCAACTAAGATAGAAACCTTATTTTTATGGTCACTCGAAAAGAGAAACTCATCAAATCATCGACTCAACTAAGTGGGAAAACAAGTGTATTAATCATCTTTAATACCAACTTAAATATTTATTGAGCGCTTACAAAACGATTTATAATAGTTGTCATAGTGACTAGCTTGTTGTTACACATTATTTCAGCTGGAACATTTCAGCATAGATCAAGCATAACCTAAATCATCTTATTCGTAAGTATATGAGTTGAAACTGCTATCTCACATGAAATTGCATCACAATCAATACCGTCGGCTATTACTAATTTTTGTCGTAATGGAACTTCTAACAAAATTCCAACACAATGAATCTACTAGAGAAAATTAAAACATTGGTATAGTAATCCATTTGTGCTTTGTTATTGACATTTAAAGCACTTTACTTAAAGCAGTCGTTTTTGTCATCAGGCATCAATTTGAGAACTTTTTGCAAACCTCCCTCTTACTCGAGGCCTAGTCCGTGCGTATGTTTTCCTTGATGAATGTATTACTTTCTTCTCGTATTTTCTTGATTTCTTTTTCTCAAAATAGCGTAAGATTCTCTCTTGCCTGCTCATTGGAGGGTATTGAAATGGCCTTTTTATATCGTCTCTTGAATTTAGTTGTTGTGTCCCTTGTGAGGATACTTTTGTTGAGTATGAATGGCTTCCAACTGTTTCTTGTACTAGATTTCCAGGTTGAAAAGGCAAAAATGGGAACTGGTTTAGCCCCCATTTATGTGGCAAATTCATGGTGCCAAAAGCTGCCTCCGGTACGATGCCAGCACCAGTTGGTTGGAGTGATGCCTGAGGCTTTGTTAAAAAAGAAGAAATACGTTATTAGATGTGACAAGGGTAAGTTGGGTAACGGGTAAAATTGGGCTCGAGTTGATTAGTATATCACCCACTAAAATTTTCTTTTGTCCTTGTATTGATGAATCGAAAACAATAATATTACAATACAAATCTATATTTTCGAACAAAATAATTTAGTATGGTGACTTTAGGTAACTTTCAACCCATTTTACCCGTTCCCATTTTGAGTGCAATTTGACTCGGTCGTAAGTTATCCTACGCTAAAATAGTTAGGAAATCATAAAAAATGTAAGCTTAAAAAATGATTGAAGCAGTCATGAAGCCAAAACAAAGAAGTAGATCCTCACATAACAACAATAAAACATAGTGATGATCCAGATATATGTAACGGTTATTTTACCTGCATGCACGGCTATAAAATTATATCATTAGAGTGAAAATTTCAGAGGACATCCTCATGAATCTCTAGAATGATTGAATCTTATTACATTACATGTAAAGGCAAGTCCTTACATACCTCTTCTGCCATATGTGATATGCCCATGATAGATGGAAGACTCTTAAATGCCCAAATTGGCGATTAGATATTATGTAACGCGTACAAGTTTATTGACATATGCTCTTCAACTCCCTGGCATAACGCACGATGAAATACGAAATAAAGCCAAAAAGGAATCAAGGAACCTCACGGGGCTGGCGGATCCATGCTGCGTGTGGCATGAAAACATCACTCTATGGATAAGAGTTAAAGTCACCAAATTTAAAAGGGGTCTTCTGTTTTATGATGAATATCCATGGTCCATTGTATTCATTTAAACATGAAATTTTATAATAAAAAAATTTTGGTTTTATTACATCCAAAGTGACAATCTTTTCATTTGTGTTATTATTTTGTGCCACCAGCAACAAAAAATTATGGATCCGCCACATACTAATGCAAAGAGCAAATAAAAATTAAAAGAAAACCATAGATATGATCTCTAAGAGATGAAGTAAAGAGAATCATGAGTTAGTCTTTTAGAGTATTAAATTAGATTTTCATAAAAGAGTGGTAAAACCTTACATAAAATAAACTTGCAGATGTTGAATAATCATTCTGAATTCCCTGGGAAAACTCTAATGTATGTTCTTTTTGCTCCACCAGCCCTTCTCTAGAAGATTGACCATAATATTCATTGCAACTTACCTCATGAATCCCCTGAGGCTGCATGTGATGATCAAACTGACCACGGTCCTGACTTCCAGCCCAGGCACCGTAACTTGCAACATTTAAGGACCCATCAATCTGATCATTGCAAGGATCGGGCAGCAACCAAGAATCGATTTCTTTTGTCTCCATTTGCTCACCGGCTTCCCGATCATTTTCAACATGAAAAAGAGGATTAACAGGATTGCTAGCATGAGAAAAACTATAGATGGTACTTTGATCAGGGGCGCTTTGGTAATTTAGGAAACTAGTTGAGCTCAACTGTACATTGTTGTACCAGTAGGGGGTCATGGGGTTGGTGCATAAACAAGGCACCAAGTCTGTGTGACACATACAATGACTATTGGAACAAAGGCCACAAGCAGTTGAGTTATGGCTCCACATTTTGTTTGACTGTTTTAAAAATGTTTCTTGTTTGGGGTCTTTATATATGCATGTAAAGTATGTACTAAAGAGTGAATCCAAGAAAAGCGAAGAATGACTTGGTGAGGCGGAAGAGGGGGGGGGGGGTGGTAGAGACACTACTAAATATTCTCGTGGCTACAAACGCTTGGCGTGGGGTAACGATACAAGAAGCCACTAATGCTTTTGAAGGGCCCATAGCCACAGCCTCTTTGGAAGCAAAACATAGGATAGGTTGCTGGTAAGACCAATAGTCCATTAGATGGATACCGAGGCAAAACCGGTAATCCTTTGTCCAAAATCCTCTCGGATTATTGAATAAAAGTAACAACTTACTAACGTTATCAGTTCTCTCGAATGATAAAACTCCATGCAACTTTCATCAAACAATGAAACAATGTCTAGTGTATAACAAACAAGGAGAGATTTTTATGTCTAAAGTTTTCAGGTTTCCAACTCTAACCGTTTATTAAGTAAAATTTATAGATATTCATGGGTTTTTGAGATGTTGGAGCACATCAGTGCCTTTAAATGTTGCAAGGGGACTTGGACCAATTCATAGGGATTTGACGTCAAATAAAAGAGTTCCTTGCACCCCAAAACCACTGCATTCATTTGTGTCAACAATAGAGGAACTTTTTGCCAATACAGATTCACTGTTCAATGAGTTGCTACTGTTGATTCAACATTGGAATCTCAGTCTAGAACTTGATCAATTTTTTCCTGTTGGTGGTGATGAAATCATGGGTGGAATCTCATCCAGAATTGATCAATTTTTGTTAGTTGAAACTCGTACTTTTGTCAAACACGGATGAAAATCGATTGAATTCTAAGAAAATTAATGTCAATAAACAAATATTTCTTTCATCTGACCATTTGTATTTGGAGCAAGAATAAGTTTGAAAAGAGGGTAAGGTTGGTCCTTCAGCAGATATGAATCTGATGTGGACCAGGATGCCATTCCAACTATAAAAAAGGAAAAAGGGTATACAATGAGTCTCTTATCATTTATGTCCATAACAATCACAAACTTTAATATTATCCAATCAAAAGAGAACAAGTTGACCTGACCACAACAAAGTTGACCAGCACAATTTCACATGAACACATCATATTATTTATGTCCATAGCAATTACAAACTTAATAGTAAACTGGTCATTGCATATGTATGATAACTGCAATACTAACTAAGCATGTTTATAGGAACTGTCATCTATAGTTTAAAGAGAAAACTTTAAAATCAGCTTGTCAACATGAATGATGATGTCATCTATACGTGGTCGAACAGTTGCTTGAGGCTGGAGCATCCATGATACAAACTGGTGTAGGGCTTCTGGATATGGCGGTTTTGGGCCTGCTGGCCACTTTATCTGTCCGTTTATTACAGCCAACTGTAAGCTTCCACCTGATTCCCCTAGTGCATACTCAAACGGAGATGACCCATACCTGTTGAATACGTGTATAAGTGATTTGCATGTTTCTATGCTGCAAATTTTTAGAACATTTTTATCGATAATCATGTGTTAAAATACAATAACAAAAAAGATATATATTATTATAATGCATTTGACACGTATAATTTTAAGCTAAATCAATGCATCCATCAATAGTGAAAAGAGATATGCAATTTCTATTTATTTAACTAGTGGTTGCTTGGTTGAATTTTCAGTGGTTATGAAGAGCATCAATAGCATAACTGATGGTGTATCCTAGTTTTTGATGCATGAGAAGCAAATTAATTGCAAAATTTCTTACATTATGGCGAACAGAGTGCAACCCAGTGACCATACATCAGTTCGTTCATCAATGTCTGTTTGGCTGGGGCAATCCCACAATTCAGGAGCTCTGAAGGGTGCTGAAACATGCTCTGATGCCCATTCCTGACCGAAATTCAAAGTTCAAACAAAGTTATAATCAGCAAAAGGTTATTAAAAAATTTATAAATCATAAATTTCATGTCACCATATTAATAAAAAAAAAATCACCTGTAATTGCAGTGCCTCTGAGCGAGAGCGAATTTGTCTTCTAGCAGGGCGAGCACTTCCAAAATCCATTAGTATTGCTAGAGGTGGTTGTCCTTTACGATGTGTTAAAAGGACATTTCCTGGTTTTACATCATTATGTGCGTATGGGGGATCAAGGGTGTGCAAATGCTTCAGTCCTGCACAAAGCTGCAACCCAGTTTTTTCCTTAGTGGGACACTTTGTGGATGAATATTGATTCAAAATGTTCTGAAATGACTTTTACTCCAATTAGAAATCATTATTTTATAATTAGTTCATATGCATTTTTTTATCGCTATGTGCGTTTTTGTTTTACTCTTTGGCTCTTTTGCATGTGGCTAACTTTTTTAAGGACAACTAGAAAACATGAGCATTTCAAATAAAATTCACAAAGCTCTTATAGGGAAAACTCGACCCATTTACATATGAAAGAATTGGTTTGGACTTTTGGTTTGGTTTTATATCAAACGGGAATAAAAAAAGATTAGCTAAAGGGGACGGGTCAGATGGGTGAGTCGGCTACTTTTCAAGCATACAACTTCCTAAATCAACTTATTCAAACATAGCTTATTATCCAATGATATTGTCTTCCAAACACACTTAACGAAATAATTATCTATAAAATAATAGACTAAAAAGTGCTTGTGGCTCAACTCAGCCCGACCCAGACTGTTTCAACCATAATGAACAATGACCCTGTTTAACTGTTTTGGACATGTTTCTAGACCCGTCCTTGCCACATTCACATGAAAAAGTGTCTCAGGTTTCATACATGCCGATCCATTAGTTACCTGTGTGAAAATTTGAAGAACATCAGAAGTAGAAAAGAATTCCTTTTTAGATTTCATTGTTATTGAATTGTCCAACAACGTCCCATCCAAATGAACCGGAAACAACAGGTATGCTTCATGCGTCCAACTTTGTTCTGGTGTGCCCTGTCCAACAAAATCGAAGCTTTTTCAGGAATAAGCAAATCCTGCCTCAATTAATCTTAACAAAGTGAAGGCACAAATCCATAATTTTTTTCCCAGGGAATATCAGTTACTGTCGTCAACATCTTACTCCACATTTTTGTGCATACTAGACAAATCAATGTGAAGAAACATTGAAGTTTGGATCTCCTGTTAAACTTTCCTATAATGCATCTTTATCGAAGAAACTGTTGATTTCATATGCTGAGTTCTTAAATCTACAAGACCAGAAGAAACCATAGTCTTGGTGCATATATTGAACAAGAATTAGATATCTATGTAACTACTAACTAGAATTATAAGGGATTAAGATCTTATAAACCATAAATGCTTAATTTTTTTGAGGACTTCGAACATAAGTGTTGTAAGACATGCAGCAGCTAAATTGAAGAAAGTGAATACTTCAAGAATTTGCTTGTAATTTAGCAATTCATATAACTGAAACAACTTCTATCATTAACATCATATGTTCAAGTTTTAGAACTTAGGTGAAAATAAGATTAATGAGAGTGTTACGATTGAAAGTGCCAATTTCACCATTTACAAATCAATGGGTCAATTTAGGTGTGTTTAATCTCAAACGAGTCAAATAAAAAATAGCTAAAAGGAGAACGGGTCAACTGAGTTGTGTTGCAAGCACCCAATGTCTAACGCTAAGGCATACAACCTCCTAAGTCACTTTAGTCAAATAGTTTACTATTGTAATAAAGTGTTTATCTAATCGAATTAATGCATTAAACTTTTATGAAAGTTAAAAAATAATAATAATAATATTAATAATAATAATAATGCTACTAATAATAATAATAATAATAGATAAAACGAGCTTACAGGTTAACCGTTAACCCAATCCGACCCAGACCCATACCAAATAAGACCTATAACCTTATTGACAGTTTGACACACTACCAACCCGAAACCACCAATCTTGCCACCACTAAATCCACAATCCCTCAGGCTGGTGCTCTTACCAATTCACAAATATTTTCTACTTAAAACACCAAAATAACCTGAGCGTGAATCTTTCACCACACAATCCATGAACCCTATGATCTTTACTTAAGTTTGTAACACATTTCATATAATCAAAAACATGAAAATAAACCCAAAAAGACAAATAACCTTCACTGGAATAATAGCATGATCGAGCAACGGTAGCAAATTCGGATGGCAAAACAGCGCAGATACACGGATCTCCTCCTTCACCAGCTCCAACTGATCATTATTCTGAATCAACACTTTCTTCATAGCATAAGTCCCATCCTCTGCACATAAACCATCAATCATCCTCACTTGTATTACAACAATATCACTACATCTCACTCCAAACAGAAGTGCAAATCAATTAACACAATGCAAATTGTTCAAAAATTGAAACCCTAACATGGATTTTAAAATTGGGGGTTTCGAATTTACCGGCGATGTGAGAGGGGTCTTTGAACTTGGTCGATACACCACCACCGGAGGCGTCGGTGATGACCTCCTTAACGAGGAAGACGTAGGCGAAACCACCTTCACCGAGCTGCCGGACGACCTTAAAGCGGTTGTCGTTGATCCAAACATCGGCGCCACCGTTCACGGCGTCGTATAGGGCGTTGAGTCCCGAAAACGAACACCCCATCTTCTGCACCGATCAATGGCGGATGGTGGTGGTGTATCGTCAGAGGAAAACTCTTTAACGATTGTTGGAAGGGATGAATTGAATCGAAGGTTTTGGATCATTGGATGTACCAGTAGTAGTGTTATTATATTTATAGTGTTCAAACTTTATAGGTTGAGATCTGAAGATGATATTGGTTGGTGAGTCTGCGTAATCATGGTAAAATTTAGATGGGAAGGGTCAGCCAGCGGTGAAAAAGTGAGAAACTTAACTAAATTAATTAGTTAATTATGTAAACGTTGTTTTAATCGTACTCGTCTATCTATTTTGCGATTTGAATCAAACTTTTAATTCTCTCAAGAGAAGCCCAAAACTAAAAAAAATATTTATGCTCAGAGTAAGACTTAAATCAAAACCATTTCATATTTACATGTCTTGAGTACCTCATCTTAACCACTTAGTTAAAATCATTGGTAATTATGAAGGTTATCTATGTTGCACTTGTACCTCTCAATTTTCAAGTTCATAGTCATTATAGTTTACTAATTGGTAATTAGGTTCTTCTTACAATGAATGGATGAACGTTAGTTTTTGAAGAGAATTGAACTTCTAATCACCTGAAATTACGACAATTGAAAACAACTAGAATTTGAAGACTTCAAAATAATCACATCAAAGTCATATTCTTGATGATGGGTGACGAACTTTCTAGGCATCATAGTTTCAAGTTCAAGCGATTGAAAAAGCTTCTACTTCTTGCCTCCAAAAGTTCAACCTGTTATAGTATCTGTAGACTCGGATATTAAAAGATGATTGATTTAAGACCATTCACATTAATGAACTTTTTGCTTAGGTTGGTCGCACTTTTTTTCAAAAAATATATATAAAAAATCTTAAGGTTGCGACCAACCTAGGTCACCACTCATCCGCTTTTTCTTAATTTTAATAGAACCAATGGTATCTTGACATCTAAACATATCTTTTTTGATTATTTATTGCTGGATTTAATTTAACATTTAAATTGGTTTTTTTGATAACTCTTACACGTTACCTTATCTTAAATAAAAATGTAAGTTTTTCATTATCAAATAAATATTAACCATTTGATGAATGTATCATAATAGAAAAAAAAATTATTGTTTTAATAGAATAAAAAATAATCATAAAAGTTATATTTATTTAATAATACTTTGATTTGGGTTGGGTTGTGAATAAGTGTAAAATATAAGGTTGGTTGGGTTTTGTAGGTGAAAGAGAGATAAATTAATTTTTTAATAGAATATTAGGTTGAGTTAGGTTGTGAACGAGGATAGTCTAAGTGGTTACCTATATACGTTGATTTGGATGTTGTTAGAAGAACCACAACTTGCATTGATCATGATCCAGTCCAACTTCGTTCCGCTTTACCTAACAACTTCACTACTTGGGTATATGAATACGAATAAGAAGGAAAAAAGCAACAAATGTGGTGGCTGACAATGGCAATCACAGTTGGGGGTGGTGATGGGCGATAATAAAATAACGAACATGGAAGGAGTTTCCCTGTGTAATTTTGTTTTTATTTTATTTTAAAAGGTCAATTTCATATATATCATTATAAAGTTTTAAAATATTATATATATCCTTGTAAAAATTAATATATCATATATACTTTTATATAGTATTGTAAATATATGTCCAATTCATTAAATTTTTATTAAGAAATGACTATTTTATCCTTATTCTTTATAAATCTCTATTTTTCATATATGCCCATATATAAAATAAACTTTCTTTTTTAACTCATTTGTTACAATACTTTCTTTTTTAACCCACTATTCACTAAAAAAAATTTTAACCATTTTTAACCAAAACTTTTTTTAACTTTTGTTTAAATAAACTTTATTTTATAATCTATTTTTAACGATAAAAACTAAAGACATTTTTTGCTATTATAGAACAACAAATGCGAAAAATCATATTTAATAGTAGCAAAAAAACCATTATAAATGAGACATAAAAAATCATTCTAAAAGTAACCAAAAACCATTACAAATGAAATCATCAATCTTCAGGACATTTTACTCTCTTTCCACGTCCCTTTTTATCGATTGATGTTTGATCGTCATTAGAAGCTTGAGATGCGGAATTCTTGCATGTCTTTGCATGATGTCCATACTCATCACAACGCGAACATTTATGTCTTTTTTTGGACTCATCATGTGATTTTATCCTATTCTTTCTTGGTCTCTCGGATGGAAGTTTGATAGTAGGTGGGTATATCTTCTCATCTGTGTTGATGCGAACCCACTCATCCTTCACCGGCATTGGAGCAATTTCCGAATCGTAAGTGATTTATATTTTTCAATAGTAAAATCCGGATCAACATACCAATCCCAGTTATCCCTTGTGAAAGCAATAAAAGTGGTAGTATGGTAACATGGAACACCTTTAACTTGCCAAACCCGACAAGTGCATTGTTGTTCATCAAGCAATACCTCCAAATGTCTTCCCTTGTATTTCACTTCAGCTCGATATTCTCTACTTCTTGAAATCTCATATTCACCCAAGTTCTACATATAATATGGCACCAGATCAAAGATTATCTTTAACAAAACGATAAACATACATGTATTAAACTATAAAGAATAAACATTTACCTTAGAGATTTTGTTGAGATAACGCTTGACATTAGGTACTATTGTTCCCTTCCACGTTTTCAGAATCGTTCATTTTTATCAAATCGTGCCATTATCTTTTCTCTAATGGAATCAAGAAGATCAAGTACAGGTTGATAACGTAATTCACCTATCCAAGAGTTACATGCTTCTGAGATATTGTTAGTAATGTATTCACATTTGGATTTTGTTCTAAACCTGTTACGACTCCATATCTTTGTATGATTTTCATTAATATACGTCAATGCATCTTCACGTACATTAGCAATCTCATCCAATAATCTCTTATACGTAGTTACACGGTAGGCTCTAGCAGCTTGCCATAAATTGTCACTAAAGAACACTCCATGAAAATGTTTCTTGAAGTTACTGTATAAGTGTCAAACACATACTCTATGTTCAACATTAGGATAAACCTGTGATATTGCCACTTCTAGACCTTTTTGCATGTCCGAAGATATTACAAGTCCATTAGGCGTACCTATTGCTTTTTTAAGCAATTCAAGAAACCATGACCATGAATTTTTGTTCTCGGATTCAAGTACACCGTAAGCTACCGGAAAAATGGAATTATTTCCGCCAACACCGGTTGCTGCAACGAGAAGCCCATGGAACTTCCCTTTCAGATGACATCCATCAAGAGCAATGTAAGGACAACATCCATTAAGAAACCCTCTCGAGCAAGCTGCTAATGAGATAAAAACGTAAAAAAATGTTTATTTTTGTTGTTTGCCTCAAAGTCAATGTCAACAACACTTCCCGGGTTTATATTAAGTAATTCCTCCTTAAAATCATTCATCTTCATGAATGAGTCTTCCTATTTTCCATAGATTTCAATTTTTGCTTGCTCTTTACCTCTTAACACTCGAAGATATGGAACATCCACATTGTAGGTTTTCATAATCCACTTCTTGAGAACCGAAACAGATACATCTCCATTAGATTTTAGCCTGTCGGTTACCACACTAGCAACCCACCCTTGACTTGCAAGCCTATTACCACCCTTATTACTCCGTGTGCAAGAATGAATATCTACGAATGCCTTAACCTGAACAATTATATATAACAATACACTTAATTAGTTAACAATTAAAAAGTAGCAAACTCATTTGGAATGTAACCGAATCTTACTTGGAATGTAACCGAATCTTACTTAGAATGTAACCGAATCTTGCATTAAGGAAGCATGAATTCTCCATTTGCACTCCTTGCTTGTACATTTTGCTATGAATCTTGTTAGGTCACTTTTCTCTATAAAGTACTCAAATTCATTTACAATTGCATAATGGCTCAAGGCTTTTTTAAACTCGACCACATTTGAAAATGTTGAATTTTTATTCATAGTTGGAGTTTTCTTAGTTTGTGAATGAGTTTCCCCTTCAAGAAAATTTTCATCACTTATATATTCAAATTCATCATCGGTACTGAACTTGCTATGATAACTTTCATCACTTAGACAGTACTCTGAATCTTCATCCTCATTGGGTTCGTGAACAGGTTTGTGAACAGATTCATGCACAACTTCATCAACCACTTCAAACTGATAGTTGTACGAGACAAACTAATGACATGAACTTAGGTATAAGAAAGAAATATTGTCGTAAAAAAACTTCAAATTTATACCTTTGTACTATCGAGTTGGTGTCATTATCATCAGCCCTCGTCACGTAAATAGTTACATCTTTCTCTAACTCGTACATAATAAGCATCAACTTAAAATCATCCATAGTTACAATCTGAATGAAATGGCGTTCTAAGACACTCTTGTCAACAAACCACTTTGAGAAAACTAAACCCCTATTTGACGGATAACGATTCTTAACCTCTTCAATTAAATCTTCAATCATGTATGTGGACGTGTCGATGTAAACACATTTTTGATATCCAAAACAGTAGCGTTTTCTAGATGAGTTCTTAACTTTGTAAAGTAACCTCCATATTTTAGTTTCAACTTATACTTAGATGATGCACTCTTTACAATATCCATATTGTATAATCTGCAACTAATCAAGAAGTATGAGAAGCAAATAATAAACTCTACTCAATTAGTATGCAAATAATTCTCAAGAAGTGCATATAAAAAACAATTTAGTAGGCAAATAATTCTCAAGAAAGTGCATATAAACAACAATATATACAGTGAAGTTACAACATCAAGTTACAACATCAAGAAATACAATTACAAGAAAGCTTCTGTATCTTTGCAACAAAAAATAAAATTACAACATCAAGAACCCATTAAAATTGCACCATCAAAGGAGGGACATAACAGTGAAGTTATGTAACACTCGAAATTTTGTCAAAATAAAAAGAAAAGAAAATAAAAGTATCTTGAAGAAAACAAAAGGAGCCAAAGAAGAGGGAGCCAAATTGTAAAGAGTACAAAACTCAAATATTTTAATGTATTTGAGAATATGGCCGCCCAATCTTACACAGGCAACCTGCTGGCTTTTTTCGACAGAAGAAGAAGAACTGAAGTGCTCTCTCGGTTTTTGCAAGAAGAAAGGCTGATTTTCGTAATTGGTGAGTGTTTTATGTGAATATTTGTTCGGTTTTGTTGGGTGTTAACCTTGAAATTGATTTTAAGTGTTCTATGTGTTCGGTTGTTTGTTTTGGCTTGTTTTAGGTGTTTGAACTCTTGTGCACGCAAGTTTGGAGGAGTTTTACTTGTCGATTGCAATTGGTGAGTTCTAGACCCCGGTTTTAAGTGTTTTTAAACTTTTTAGGGCTGAAAATGCATGATTTAAAATGTTTTACAACTGTTTATTATGTATCCGTACGTATATGTGCATGTATGATTGTGTTTTATGGATGTATATGTGTTGGGGATGTTTAGAATGCTAGTTATAAGCTTAGAACATGTTAGAATGCAGATTGGGTTTGAATTTGATTCTGAAAAATGAACAACAGTTGGTTATGCGCCCAAACAGGGCCCATGCGCCTTGAATTTGCTATAGAAAATCCTTAAGTGAGGGTCATGCGCCCCAATAGTGCTTATGCGCCCAGAAATTGTCTGAAAACACTAAGTGTTAACCCATGCGCCTAAATAGTACCCCATGCGCCCAACTATTTTGCTCAGGCGCCTAAGTGTTAGTCATGAGCCTGAACAGTACCTCATGCGCCCAAAGTTAGTGCTCAGACGCCTAAGTGTTGGCTCATGCGCCCACATAGTGAGAATGCGCCCGAGCAGGACTCATGCGCCTGCATAGTGCTCATGCGCCTAGAACACTTAGAAAATTTTTTTGAAATTTTGGGAAATCAGAATTTTAGGGTTTGACCCTGGATTGATTTGATGGTTGTATTTGTTCATTCCATGTATGTTTATGGCCTGTCCTTGTGTTTCATATTATGTATTGTAATGCGGCTTCATGTGGTGTGATTATACTCATAAGTATCATTACTAATCAAGTGAAAGATTAATATTAATGAAAAGTGGAACATAAAGAATGAATGAAAGTTTTGCAAGCAAAATGAAAGGAGGTTCACAGCCACAAGTTGTCAGCTCAACTGTGTGCGGGTTAGCTACCCCATAAGGATGCATGCAGGGTCAATCTTTGAGATTGACGGGGACCTTTGTTGCTTGCCTCAGGTGACTGGGTCAGCTTCGTGCACAATGTTCGGGGTCTATTTATAGACCTCAGGCCCAGCACCAGCTTCGTGCACAATGTCGGGTTATTGCACATTGGTCCGGTAGAAAGTGAAAGATAATAATGAAAGTACGGAAAGAAAGAGATGAATGATGAAAAATAATAATGAATATTATCTGGTTGTACGTATGATGTATGATCACGTATGAAAGTAACAAATTTTATGAAAAAGAAGTACTTTAAGAAAAATGATATTTTCGTATATAAATAAAGGTATTTTAATGTTTTAAAACTAGGACTCGTTCAGCAACGCTGGCTTTTATGCATTTTCAGTTGGCAGGTAAATATTACTTAGGATGGCACTCGGGAAAGTTACTTGTCAGGGCAAGACTGGCATCTGTTCATGCTTAATGATTTTGTTGTATTGTAATGCAACTAATTGATTATTTTGTAACCCTAACCTACAACGATTTATTATTTTGCAATATTAATTATATGCATGAATGGTTTTTGTTAACTTAATTCCGCTGCAATATTTTATGAAATGTGTATTGTTTAATATAATAATGCTATGATTGTCCAACTGTGAGGTCTCCGGAAACGGGGCCTTACAAGTTGGTATCAGAGCCAAAGTTTAAGAGAAATAGGTAAATCTTTTCAAAAACCTAAACTTAAACTGAGAATGGGACCGAATGGAGGGATGCCAGCCCGAGTAGCTACGTGCCATCAGGTATTTCTTTTCTTAATGTTAATCGGTATTATGTGCGTCTGCTATCTGATTTTATGTTCCCTTAGTAGATTTAAGTACTGATGTAGTCAGGATAGGAAATGCTCGAGGGATGAAGAGTAAAGTAAGTGGCTAATCACAACTAGCCACTGTAATTAGGGATTTACTATACTTAACATAAACTGAGCTATTACCTTAAATGACCGTGTTAGTGTTTGAATCTTATAGTGTTAGAGTATGACTGGTGGTAGACCATCGAAGGCTTCTAGAGGAGGAGTACGGGGTGGTCGTGGTGCTGGGCCACGTGCCACAAGGAACAAGAAAAGGACTGCAGAGACGGCTCCCGCTGAGCCTAGGCTTCATCATCCAGAGGGTGTGGATGAAAGTGCTAACTTAAGAGCCTCAGTAAAGGAGGCGGTTGTGGAGGAAGTGCATCAGGTCATGCAGACGATCCTACCGTCTGTGGTGACCGAGGTCGTCCGTGTTGTGAAAGAGGATGAGAGAAAGGAGAAAGAGGAGGAAAGAAGGACTACGACTGGGAGAAGGAGGAATGAGAGGAGTTGTGATGAAGAGGAGGAACTAAACGCTGGAATGGCGGCCTCCAGTGATGAAGAGGAGGTGGAAGTACGGGAAACCACGAAAGGATGTAGTTATGGGTCATTCCAACGATGCAAACCCCCAACTTTCGATGGCAACGGTAATACTGCAGCTGCTTACCGCTGGGTAAGAGAGATGGAAGCGGTGTTGGAGATTAGTGAGTGTAGGGAGGACCAGAAGGTGAAGTTCGCCACTTACTCGTTTGTAGACTCGGCTTTGTGTTGGTGGGACAATATTGTCCATGCCGAAGGCAGTACAGCCATCGGAAAGATGAGATGGAGAGAGTTGAAGAAGATGGTAATCGAGGAGTTCTGTCCTCACAGAGAGCTTGATAAGATTGAGATGGACTTCCTACAGCTTGAGGTGGGAACCATGACCCACCAGCAATACACCACCAAGTTCAATGAAATAGCGAGGCTGGTAACGGATCAGGTGACACCGGTGTCAAGGAAGATTAAGAGGTATGTGCAGGGATTGCCGGCTGATATCCGCAGGCACTTGATTGCTGCCCGACCAAGTACCTTTAGATCGGCAGTGGATCTGGCAGGAAGACACTATGATGAGAGGGAAGTGACTGTGGTTGAGGTGAGCAAGACGGGTGGTGGTGATAAGAACTGGAAAGGGAAACAGTTTGGGTGTGGTGGTTACACTCCAAACAACAAGAGGATCAGGATGGATGACCAAAGAGTGGGGTCATCAAGCTCGGGGATGAAGAAGTGTGGCAAATGCGGGAAGGAGCACACTGGTGAGTGCAAGTGGGGATCGAATGTATGCTTCAAGTTTGGGAAGCCTGGTCACATTGCGAAGGATTGTAGGGTGTTGAGGTGCTATAACTGTGGTGAGGAGGGGCATGTGAGCAAGGATTGCAAGAAGCAAAGGGCAGAGAGTCCCGAGGCGAGGAAGAGGACGGAGGAAGGAGGATAGAGGGCAAGTGCTACAGCCTTCACAATGACGCGGGAGGAGGCCCGGGTAGACCCCGATGTCTTGTCAGGTATGTTTCTAGTAAACCAAACTTGTGCCTCTGTGTTGTTTGATTCTGGTGCTAGTAGGAGTTTCATTTCTGCTATTTTCTGTGCTAAGTTGCTTGTTAGTAGTAGAAGTATTGATGAGCCATTTGATGTAGAAACTGCTATTGGTAAGTCTACCAGAATTTCTGATATGATAGAGGGCTGCGACATAGAACTAGAAGGCGATAGGTTCTCTGCTAAACTATTTATGATGCCCCTAGGCGGATTTGATGTAGTTCTAGGGATGGATTGGTTAGCAGCCTATGAGGCAAATATTATGTGTCGTAAGAAGATGATTCAATTAATTGCGCCCGATGGAAGTTCGGTGACGGTCTACGGTGATCGCGTTACTACTGTTCTGAAGGTGATTTCGATGGCTGTGGCAGAGAAGTGCATGAAGCGAGGATGTAGTGCCTGCCTGGCTTACGTAAAGGATGTGGACGCGTCAGTACCACAATTGTCTGATGTACCAGTTGTGTGTGACTTTCCGGACGTGTTCCCGGAAGACTTACCAGGCGTGCCACCAGATCGCGAGATTGAGTTTCAGATTGATCTAATACCCAGTGCTCAACCCGTTGCCAAAGCACCGTATCGATTAGCTCCGACCGAGATGAAAGAACTAATGGTTCAACTGCAGGAGTTGATGGATAAAGGATTTATTCGACCGAGTATCTCTCCCTGAGATGCTCCGGTCCTGTTTGTTAAGAAGAAAGACGGTAGTATGAGGATGTGCATAGACTACCGGGAGTTAAACAAGTTAACGGTGAAGAACCGATATCCCCTGCCCAGAATAGATGACTTGTTTGACCAGCTCCAAGGTGCCAGTTGGTTCTCAAGGATAGATCTCCGATCTGGCTACCATCAATTGAAGGTGAAGGAGCAAGACATTCCTAAGATAGCTTTTTGCATGCGTTACGGACACTACAAGTTTCTTGGTATGTCTTTTGGTCTAACTAACACGCCAGCTGCCTTTATGGATTTGATGAACCGTTTGTGTCGGCCAATGTTGGATAAATCAGTGATCGTGTTTATTGATGATATCTTGATTTATTCAAAGAGCGAAGAAGAACAAGCCGACCACATACGCGAAGTGTTGGAGACACTCAGAAGGGAGAAGCTATATACTAAATTCTCTAAGTGTGCTTTTTGGCTGCGCGAAGTTCAATTTTTAGTGAATTCTGAAGGAATTATGGTGGACCCGGCAAAGATTGAGGCGGTAATGCAATGGAAGTCTCCAAGACGCCATCTGAGATTTGTAGTTTCTAGGGTTTGGCGGGCTACTACAGAAGGTTTATCCAAGACTTTTCCAAGGTAGCCTCACCTTTGACTAAATTGACGTGCAAGGATGTGAAGTTTGTGTGGGGTCGAGAACATGAGGATGCTTTTGAGGAGTTAAAGGCAAGATTAACTCAAGCTCCTGTTTTGACATTACCCGAGGGGAGTGAAGACTTAGTGGTGTATTCGGATGCTTCTTACTCGGGACTGGGTTATGTATTAATGCAACGTGGGAGAGTAATAGCCTACGCGTCCCGACAGTTGAAAACTCACGAGGTCAATTATCCCACCCATGATTTGGAGCTAGCGGCTGTCGTTTTCGCACTAAAGATTTGGAGGCACTACCTGTACGGGGCAAAGTGCACAATCTTCACGGACCATAAAAGCTTAAAGTATTTCTTCGAGCAAAAGGATCTCAACATGAGGCAGAGAAGGTGTTTAGAGTTGATCAAGGACTATGATTATGAGATCCACTACCATCCGAGTAAGGCCAATATAGTGGCTGATGCCCTCAGCCGAAAGGAGAGACCTAAGCCAATCCGGGTGAAAGCTTATCAGTTGGTGATGACCTATGACGTGATGACCCAAGTTAAAGAATTTCAAAATGAGGCATTGAAAGAAGATCGCCTTAACTCTGAAAGGATGAGAGGTCTGGTCACGGAGTTGGGAGAAAATACCCACGGAGTTAGAACCCGCTTTGGGCGGATGTGGATCCCTCGTTACGGAGACCTACGGGGACGAATCATGGATGAAGCTTACAAGACTCGATACTCCATTAATCCTGGTGCTACCAAGATGTATAAAGACATGAAGAAAGATTACTAGTGGCCGGGAATGAAGAGCGAGGCAGTGGAGTATGTGAGTAAGTGCCTTACTTGCTTGTAAGTGAAGGCAGAGCATCAGAAGCCATACGGAAAGATCCAACCGTTGGATATACCCGAATGGAAGTGGGAGCACATCACCATGGACTTCATCACAAAGTTACCTCGTACGACAAGGGGGTACGATACCATATGGGTGATAGCTGACGAAGAGCGCTCACTTCCTACCGATCCGCTAGACATACTCATCTGAGAGACTGGCGGATCTGTTCATCAAAGAGATTGTAGCTCGTCATGGTGTGTCGGCGTCTATTGTGTCGGACCGTGACACCCGGTTCACATCAAAGTTTTAGAAAAGATTTCATGATGCGATGGGGACGAGGCTACACATTAGTACGGCTTACCATTCTCAGATAGATGGTCAGTCTGAAAGGACGATTCAGATGCTCGAGGATATGCTCCGAGCATGCGTGATCGACTTTGGAGGAAGTTTGGATGATCACCTACCGTTAGCAGAATTCTCATACAATAACAGTTATCATGCCAGCATTGGCATGCCACCATATGAGATGCTATACGGTAGAAGGTGTAGAACGCCCGTGTGTTGGGGAGATATCGGGCAGAAGGAGTTGGGAAGTCTTGAGGTGATCGAGGCTACGACGGAGAAGTTGGAAAAGATCAAAGCCTTTATGAAGGAGGCGAAGGATAAACAGAAGTCGTATGCCGACAAAAGGCGAAGACCGATTGAATTCAACGTGGGTGATAGAGTCATGTTGAAGGTCTCACCCTGGAAAGGGATCATCTAGTTCAGGAAAATGGGTAAGCTGAGCCCAAGGTACATAGGGCCTTTCCGAATCATCGCACGAGTAGGATAGGTGACCTATCGGTTAGAACTGCCTGATGAGTTAAGTGGAATTCATCCGACATTCCATATATCTCATCTGAGAAAGTGCTTGGCTGATGAAGATATAATTGTACCACTGGAGGACATCAAGGTGGATGAACGGTTTAATTATTTAGAGCAACCAGTGGCAATCATCGACCGGAAAGAGAAGAGACTGAGAAATAAAATGGTTCCACTTGTGCGGGTGCAGTGGAAACACCGGAAGGGTTCAGAGTCTACGTGGGAGACGGAAGAAGAAATGAGACAGCATTACCCACAGTTGTTTGAAGAGTGACAGGTTTTGGGGACGAAACCTCTTAAAGGGGGGTAGACTTGTAACACCCGAAATTTTATCAAAATAAAAAGAAAAGAAAATAAAAGTATCTTGAAGAAAACAAAAAGGAGCCAAAGAAGAGGGGGCCAAAGTGTAAAGAGTACAAAACTCAAATATTGTAATGTATTTGAGAGTATGGCCGCCCATTCTTACACTCACAACCTGCTGTCTTTTTTCGACAGAAGAAGAAGAAGAAGAAGAACTGAAGTGCTCTCTCGGTTTTTAGAAGAAGAAAGGCTGATTTTCGTAATTGGTGAGTGTTTTATGTGATTATTTGTTCAGTTTTGTTTGGTGTAACCTTCAAATTGATTTTTAAGTGTTCTATGTGTTCGGTTGTTTGTTTTGGCTTGTTTTAGGTGTTTGAACTCTTGTGCACGCAAGTTTGGAGGAGTTTTACTTGTCGATTGCAATTGGTGAGTTCTAGACCCCGGTTTTAAGTGTTTTTAAACTTTTTAGGGCCGAAAATGCATGATTTAAAATGTATTACAACTGTTTATTATGTATCCGTACGTATATGTGCATGTATGATTGTGTTTTATGGATGTATATGTGTTGGGGATGTTTAGAATGCTAGTTATAAGCTTAGAAAATGTTAGAATACGGATTGGGTTTGAATTTGATTCTGAAAAATGAACAACAGTTGGTTATGCACCCAAACAGGGCCCATGCGCCTTGAATATGCCTTAGAAAATCCTTAAGTGAGGGTCATGCGCCCCAATAGTGCTTATGCGCCCAGAAATTGTCTGAAAACACTAAGTGTTAACCCATGAGCCTGAACAGTACCTCATGCGCTCAACCATTTTGCTCAGGCGCCTAAGTGTTAGTCATGCGCCTGAACAGTACCTCATGCACCCAAAGTTAGTGCTCAGACGCCTAAGTTTTGGCTTATGCGCCCACATAGTGAGAATGCGCCCGAGCAGGACTCATGCGCCTGCATAGTGCTCATGCGCCTAGAACACTTAGAAAATTTTTTTGAAATTTTTGGAAATCAGAATTTTAGGGTTTGACCCTGGATTGATTTGATGGTTGTATTTGTTCATTCCATGTATGTTTATGGCCTGTCCTTGTGTTCCATGTTATGTATTGTTATGTGGCTTCATGTGGTGTGATTATGCTCATAAGTATCATTACTAATCAAGTGAAAGATTAATATTAATGAAAAGTGGAACATAAGGAATGAATGAAAGTCTTGCAAGCAAAATGAAAGGAGGTTCACAGCCACGGGTTGTCAACTCAACTGTGTGCGGGTTAGCTACCCCATGAGGATGCACGCAGGGTCCATCTTTGAGATTGACGGGGACCTTTGTTGCTTGCCTCAGGTGACTGGGTCAGCTTCGTGCACAATGTTTGGGGTCTATTTACAGACCTCAGGCCCAGCACCAGCTTCGTGCACAATGTCGGGGGTATTGCACATTGGTCCGGTAGAAAGTGAAAGATAATAATGAAAGTACGGAATGAAAGAGATGAATGATGAAAGATAATAATGAATACTATATGGTTGTACGTATGATGTGTGATCACGTACGAAAGTAATAAATTTTATGAAAAAGAAGTACTTTAAGAAAAATGATATTTTCGTATATAAATAAAGGTATTTTAATGTTTTAAAACTAGGACTCACTCAGCAACGCTGACTTTTATGCATTTTCAGTTGGCAGGTAAATATTGCTGAGGATGGCACTCGGGAAAGCTACTTGTTGGGGCAAGACTGTATCCGTTCATGCTTAATGATTCTGTTGTATTGTAATGCAACTAATTGATTATTTTGTAACCCTAACCTACAACGATGTATTATTTTACAACATTAATTATATGCATGAATGGTTTTTGTTAACTTAATTCCGCTGTAATATTTTATGAAATGTGTATTGTTTAATATAATAATGCTATGATTGTCCAACTGTGAGGTCTCCGGGAACGGGGCCTTACAAGTTACAACATAAAGATATACAATTACAACATCAACAGCCCCATCGAAACTACCCTAAGCCCAATATGATGGTCGGAATCGAAACTACCCTAAGCCCCGATTGCTCACCCTAAGCACCTGCGAATTACCTACCTTGATTGATCAGGTGATCGATTGCAGGTTGAAGAGCCGGCCATGGATGATCGATTGCAGGTTGAAGAGCCGGCCATGGATGATCGATTGCAGGTTGAAGAGCCGGCTATGGATTCACCCTCTGATGGAGAAGAAGTTGACGTTCGATGTTGGAGAAGAAGTCGACGTTCGATGTTTGAAGAAAACCTTTCAGTTTTACAACCCGTCGAGAAGAAGTCGTTCTTTGATGTTTGAGGAAAACCTTTTAGTTTCACAAAATTAAGGGTAGGATGGTATTATATTTTACGAGGGTAGGATGGTAATTTTGTTACTTTTGGGTATATATGATTATTTGTAATTTTTTTTGGTATATATGATATAATTAAACTTTAGAAGGGTAAATATGAAATTAACCTTATTTTAAATGGGTTCCACAAGTTTATTTTTATGTGTTTGTTTATATACTAAAGGGAGATTCATTATTTTATAACAACTTAACTAAAAGTTTTAACGTTCATCCACTCTAATAATCATACTATCATTAAATGAGCAGTAGGCATCATGAATGTAATTTTTAAAAGTTAAAGACCACATCTGTAATATAGACATATTATAGGGCCCGTAATTAACTCTCTATTAGTTGTATAAGAGGAAACATATAAAATCAGAAACAAAAAAAAAAGGAAAAGAGAAGAGAAATTGATTTAAAGGTACAAGTAAAATTCCAATTGTAAACGCTTACAACTACTAACTAAAGAACCCAATATCATCATGTTCGAAATCATAAATAACTACTCAATAGATGTGTTTTTATAAACAAAGAACATTTAATTTTTTAAAGTTTTTATACACACTAGAATTTTATGAAACTAAACCTCTATAAAATTTAAAAATTATGTTAAAATTTTCAAAACAAATCTCTATAAACAAGTTTTTCAAACGAAAAGTACCGAACAAAAGTGAGTTTGAACAAACCGAAATATAATCAGTTACAATAAAACCAGACTTACGATCAACAATGATCATAAGCTTACCTAATTTTGATCTCTTTTCCCATATATAATATATTTTGTCAAACATAATTTTGTTTGGTTAGTGAAAAGTGAAAACTTTTATGTTTTTTAAAACAGACATAAGATCAACGATGATCATATACGATTCGACTAACAGACATAAGATCAACGATGATCATATACGATTCGACTATGACTACAGCCGTGAAATTAGATTGAAATTGGAAAACATTGCCTTTAAAGCCGTGAAAAATTGGAAAACATTGCCTTTAAATCGGTTGGTCAATGATAGAAGAAAAAAAACCTTTTTTCAATCTCTAGAATCCATTGGAATTAGAAAACTTTATTTCGATCATTGAAATCCCACTTGCCTTCCTATATGTAATGAATTGTCAACATTCAAATGGAATATGTAAAGTTTATCAAAATACAAGAATTTAAAGAAAGATTTCTATTGAGACTTTTTATAAGTTGGTAAAAATATAAGTCAAATGATTATAGGCTCAGTGAGAAGAACCAAAACTTGCATCAAGTCATGATTCAGTTAAAAACCGGTTTACTATTGTTTTCTTAAAGGAGAAGAAAGGGGTGGTGATCGGTGATGGATGTTGTGGTTAAAGGTGATGGAAGGGTTTTCCCTTTATGTAATTAGGAGAATTACAAATATCCTTTTGTTTTTTTTGTTTTATTATAAATGGGTTCCACAAGTTTACTTTTTGGTGCTTGTTATTTTATCAAAAGGGTGATTTAGTTATTTTATAACAAGTTAACTAATTATTTAATGTCCATCCATTCTAATGACCACTGACACAAAAAAATAAACTTGAGGATCACATGTGTAATATGAACGGGACCTTAATTAACTCACGTTTAGTTTTATATAAAGAAACATATAAACGTTAGAATTAAAAAAGGTACAACCGTACAAGTAAAATTCCAAATGTAAATGCCTACAACTACTAACTAAATAACCCAACATCATCATGTTAGAAGTCAAAAATAATTACTCAATTGATGTGTTTTTATAAACAAATAACATTAATTTATTTAAAGTTTTATACACACTAGAATTTTATGAAACTAAACATCTATAAAATTGAGTCAAAATTTTCCTAAACGAATTTCTATAAACAAGTTTTTCAAACGAAAAGCAGTTAACAAAAGTGGGTTTGAAAAAACCGAAAATAATCATCCAAGTTACAATAAAACAAGACCTCTTCCTTCCCGTATGAAAATATGTTTACCCAATTTGAGTATCTTTTCCCATATCTATACTTATTAATAAAACAATAACTTTAGTGTTACGTGGCATTCTTTTAAGTCTTTATTTTTTCATTTCCCGCCTAAATATATATCTGTTCTTAGTGTTAGTCTAGGAAGTCAACTTTTGATACAAGAGATATTTAGGGAAAATCTGAAAATTTAACCCTAAATTAGAGCACATCTTTTTTTGGAAATTAAATCATACCCGATATTTTTTCTTTTTTCAAATAATTCATCAACAAAAACTGTAGAAATCATTGTGTGTTTATATTTGAATCTTGACAAAAGTTACAAGATTTTTTCATCGACTCCTCTCCAATTTGAAGGAATTCATGGGTATCTTTTTTGGAAATGAAAACATACCCGATTTTAAAATATTTCTCAACCATCCTAGCTTTACGACCTTGCGATTTTTGTATTTATAAAGTCTGATGATATCGCCTTCGGTTTCATCAAGTTTTCATTTTGGCTTTGGTTTCATCAAGTTTTCTTCAACAAAATGTATTTATTTTTGTTATATTTGAGCTTTTATCCTCTGCGATTATGATTTAACCTATCATTGTCTACAATTGTGTTTTTGGATCAATATTATTTTACTTTTATTTCTTTGATTTTAAGGTGATCTACTTCAACAATCCATCTGTGAAGAGATATTACATGCTTCTACTTTTTAAATTTTTTTATTTTTTTATGTGTACTGCCATATTATTATTATGTTTGATTGGAATTCGTTTGATATGTGTGCAAATTATTTTGATGTATCTGGAAGTAATATTGAAAATCGCACTTTTATTCCACGGTTGACTTGAACACCTTTAGACAAAAGGATTTCTTTTAAATTTCAAAGAAGACAGTTCCTGTTAGAAGTGTGTTTTACAATGACAATAAACAAGAGCCAAGGACAATCGCTATCTAAAGTTGGTTTGTTTTTAAACAAGAATCATGGCCAGCTCTATGTTGCATTATCTTAAGTTAAAAGTAGATAGAGATTAAAACTATTAATATTAGATAATGATGAAAAAATCACCAACAAAACATCAAATGTTGTGTATAAATAAATTTTCGGATGTTTATGAATTTGAAATATTATTTTTCATGTTAAATTTAATTTATTTATTACTTAAAGTCTTATTTATAAGTTTATTATATTATACACTATTTAGGTGTATAAATATTAATAGAGAAAACCTACTAATATTAGATGCAACTAATGTTAAAAATTATACATAAAAGTCGATATACAAAGTATTATCAACAACATTATAACTTACAAACTTTTTTAAACAACAACAATATTTTTGGATTGAACACGTGTGTAACACGGGTCTTGAGCCTAGTGTAATATATATCGTCAAACATAATTATATTTGATTTGTGAAAGGTGAAAAGTTACTTTTTTTGCTTATTAAAACATATATAAAATCAGCAAGGATCATACAAGAGTACAAGACTATGACAACAACCGTAGTAGCCCTAATGAATTTGTCCAAACTCTTTCTAGAGCCTATTTAAAGCACTGTGCTTCCTACATTCTAAATTAATCCTTGCAAACCTTAAATCCCATGATACATTCTTAGTTCTCATACTTTTAATGAAATTCAATGAGATTGAAATTGGAAACATTGCCTTTAAAATTGTGTTCGGGTGGTCAATGATGAAATTGAAATTAAAAAAAAAAAACTTTTTTTCAATCTCTAGAATACTGTTAGAATTAGAAAACTTTCTTTTGATCAGTGAAATACCACTTCCCTTCCTATATGTGAAGGATTGTAAACATTCAAATGAAATATTTTCAGAGTACCAAAATACAAGAATTTGATAAAAGATCTTTGTTTAGGCTTTCTTATAAGTTGGTAAAAATGTAAGTCAAATGATTATAAGCAATTAGAGATCATCATCGAATAAAAAATTAAAACTCCAAAATCAACTATCAAAAATCCAAAATTATTATCACATATCGAAGTCCAAATCACAAAACCAAACTAGAATCATTAATTGAAATCAAAATCCCAAAATCAGGTTGTTATGTTCTCCAAGCTCTCGAAAACAAAAATCCAAATCAAGTTCTTTCGTTCTTCGAGTTCCATAAATTCATAGTCCAAATCAAAATGGAGATACCTGGAAAAGATAGAGAGAAGGATTTCTCGCTTCTTCGAGTTACATAAATCAATCAACCCTTAATCCCATCACTATAATTGAAACGATTGAAACAAAATGTTCGAGGAGAAATAATCGCATCAATCAAACAATAGTGATGTTTAGCGGTTCCATAGAAACACAAATCATTACTTCTGGAATCACAAATCGTTGCTATTTGAACTAGTATCGAACAAATAACAATCGCATAATTGGACAATCAATGCTATAAAAAACAAACACGTCCTAGTAAATCTCACTATAACAAAAAAAAAATTTTTGATAGGGCTCATGAGAATAAGATGAAGGCATTACATTTCTTTTGTCTAAGAGAACAAAGAAACTGTTTTACGAAACAAAATTGACATGCAAGATCACAACCAAGGAATTGAATAGAAGAACAATACACTGAATACTAGGACTTGGAAGAGGTGTTAAAAAATGTAATTTTATAGTTCAGTTTTTTAACCTTACAATTCCTTTTTATAGATTCACCAACCAAACATCATCCCAAGTTTAGATGAAATTCATTCCAATACCTACAATTTAATCCAGTTTCTTTCAAAACATTATTTGAACCAAAGAGCCCCCTTATATTCTTGAGCATCATTCACTCAATTCTTCCTCTCAAGATTATTCTGCAAGTGAAGATTAAAAGCCACATAGAGAACTTCTGATATCCATGTTATGAAATTATAATTTATGGAAACTTTTCAATTTATTAAATTATATGTTAAATATTGCACCATGTTGGCAAATTAATATAGATCAGATGAGAAAATTGGCGAATTATAACTTTCACATGGCTGGAATGTCATCACCACCACACTACACTTAGATGACCACCATCACAAAACGTATACCATTTGCCACAAAAGATCAACCGTCTCTGTCAATGAATAACCTAACTGGAGCTCCAAGTTTGGTCGATGATTCATGTTCTGAACACACAGAAACCGCTGAAGCCAACAGTGCTATTACAGGCATGCGGTGGCAACAAATACATTAAAATTGTCCAGAAATTCCATCAACTGCACTTGAGAAATAATCAATACCCAACACTTACATTATCACAATGTGTTCCAATTGTGTTCTCCCTGCAATTAACAGAAGGAAGGCAATGAAGCTATTCTACGAATTGCAAATTTTGAAAATGAAACCTGATTACAGTACATTTATTGCCATGTTAATGGCTTGTCGCAACGGTTGGTTTGTCAAAAAGGGTCTTGATTTCTTCAATCATTTTGCATGTTTAATTGACATGCTTGGACATACAAGATAATTTGATGATGTTATGATGCTTATTAACAAGATGCCTGAGGAAACTGATGGTAGAATTTGGTAATACATAGGGAGAAAGAAAAAAGTTGCATACTTGCATATAAGATATTACAGTTATAGCAAAATAAAAGCAGAAAACTTTGTGTTGTCATCCAATCGGTTTGCTCGTTAATAACCATGAAGGCAACCTAGCAGTTAAACAATTATAGAAATTAAACAAACCCATGTAACAAATCACTTAAATCACCATGCTACAGAACTCAATGAGAGGAACTTCAACTTCTCTCAAGAACAATATCAATATCTACATTTCACATACTAATACTAAAACATTAAAACCATACTAACCTTCCCACTTTTCAGTGAGCATTAGCAACTCTTTCAGCTTTTCTGCATTCATAATTAGGATCATCAGTTGGCAGCTCATGACGACAAACAGGACAGGTGTTGCGTAGACACAGCCAAGGAACAATACAATCCCCATGGTAACGGTGAGTACATGGAAGCTGTTTAGACATTTCCCCTGCACCAATTTCATCCTTGCAAACGGCACAATGCGTCTTGTTGTTCTCAACATCTTCAGTGGTCATTACCACAGTCAAAAGATTTTCAACAACCCGTTTGGAAGCAGGAGGTTGAACCAAAGCCGAACCACCATTATCCACAAACTGCCCAAACAACATCTCATGCTCTGCATCATTATAATCTTCAAACTGATCTGCTAAATCCGGATTTCCTTCAAGATTATTAACATTCAAGAAAACTTCCCACTCCAAATCATCAGCAGAAGCATAGATGCCCGTCTCTGCATCGGCAGAATTCGCTTCAAGGTTGTGAGAATCCAAGAAAACTTCCCAATTGTCGGCCTCTGGCTCGACAACAGCAGACATATTCAAGACTTCCCTTACATGGACCCGATCATCCACTTCCTCCCACCCAAGATCTTGATGCACAGGCCCACCCCATCTAATATTATCATCATCATCATCATCATCCACCGGGAAAGCATCCCAACAAAGATTAACACTTGGTTCATCATCACAAACATCATTAACACCAAAATCATCATCCACACCAACAATCTCATTCTCCCGATCCTCATCCGACTCCGTCACACTAAACCCACCCATGAAATACGTCTCCGATCGATCCCCATTGCCCCTTGCAACCCTGGACACAAAGAACTCATCCCCACCATCAGCAACCATAAACCCACAATCATCATCTCCATCACCATCACCATCACCATCATCATAATTAGGATCTTCCAAAGAAAACCCTAACCCTAACCCTAACCCTAAATCAATCTCTTCATCATCCCCTACACCAATCCTAACCTTCCGATCAAAATCGACCAAATCTTTCTCCACCATCACACGCGACGAAGAACACGATCGCTCAACGCGATCAGAAACCACATCGAAGTCGAAATTCACCTGGGTTTCTTGATCCAACAGATTAGAAGAAGTAATCCGCAAAGGGTTTCGATCTGAAACGCGTTGGTGGCGGCAAAAGCAGTGTTCCGGCGACGGAAAGTCGAGATCTGAAGGGGGAACATCGAAACCGTCGAGATCTTGAGACCAATCATGGGTGTGAGGGGAAAAGGAGGGTAGAAAGTCGTCGTTTTGATGATCTTCATCGTCTTCATGGGCGTGAAGACAGAAAACCTCCGCCATTGATGAAGAAAGATTTGTGGAATCGTAAAGGTTTCTTCTTCTGTTGTTCTTCAGCATTGGAATTTGGAACCCTATATTTTTCAGGTGAGGGAAAAACGGACTGTTTATTGTCAGGACGTAAGAAATCCGTTTCAGAAGTATTACTCAAACAAATATCTTTTTTTTAATGACTTTTGTAACTACCCTTTAAGACTAATCCTACTGGTGTCCTTAAGGCTGTTGATGTGAATATAATTTACTACGTCATAGTTAAATGAGGACCATTGATCTCGTTCTAGCCAAATCTTTAACTATATCTTTTTAACGATGTTTGTAACTACCTTAATACTCGAGTTACTTAACCTGAGACGCGATGTCAATTGTCATACTGTTTTTGATGATCCAGGTCTGACTTACTCGAAACCACTATGAATGAGGAAACCCACCGTTATAGAAAAACATCATTGAGTCAAGTTTGAACCTAAGACGTAAAAGATTTAAAGCTCAAAACATCATCCTCGTATTATTAGACAAGAAGACTTTGGTACTCAAACAAATGTATTTTAACATTAAATAAGTTATAGACTCGTGAATTATATGGGATTGAATAATTTGAATTATATAAGACATAACTTTATATATAAAAAATGTATAAATGAAATTACAAATTATATAATATATTACTCCCAGCCTCTCTAACCGTTTTTTCCTTCAATCCTCACCATCTAAACTCATGTAACCAACCTAGATAGTTCTTCATCACTTCTTATTGATCTCACAAATTATTATTATCTATCTTGATAATATTACTATATATTTATTAATAACTAGCATGATACCCATGCGCGTTGCCGTGCGAACATCACATCGATCGACGATCTTTTTTTTGGGATTTTAGATTGAAAATACAATTTGTATCTAACAAAATCTATGCAACAACTATTATTTGTTATACTAACATATAATTTTTTGATGTTCTGAGTTCAAATTGTAGACCGATGAAGATGTACGGAAATTCAACATATCAATGTATACATAAAATCAAGCAAAATAGACCATGTGTGTGTATATAAATATATCATATCCATTAAATGTACTAAATTTTGATGGTTTGGGAACCATTTTAGTCAACCTCCTTACTTATGAAGTGCCTGCAACTCAACTCATAAACAATCAAAATTCAACTCATCCAACAATTTAAAACGAACTAATAAGCTAAATCAGCATTAAAGAGGCTGGGAGGGCTCCCGCCTTCTCTTTTTTTCGTTAATAGTGTTAATTTTTGGTCCGGTAATGTAAATATTTTTATATATAACGAGTTCAACCCCTTTAAAAAAAATTAATTTCGCCCCAGGCCAAGCGGAAAAACTAACTCATATTACAAAAATATATAATTAGCACCATAAATTGTGAATAAGAGTCGGAAATTGAGGCCCTAAAAACCTTGAAGCCTTTAATACTGAATCAAATCGAAGGTAGTTAACCATAAAATAACAAGACATCAGTATAAAGTAAGTAGAAAATCAGAATTGGAATCAAAATCTAAAGGAATAAAATCGCCTTTGTAGATTTCTTGATAAAAACATCCTGAAAGACCTTTGAGTTTAGAATGTGCAAAAAAAACTATGAAACTCAAATTAGTATGAAATCAGACATGGTCTCATTCAAAAGCACACAGATTTAACACATTTCCTAAGATTTAAAGTTTCAATGGAACTCACATTAATTTAAACTTCCCATTACCTTTACGAACCGACGGGTCTCATAATATTCCATGTCACCGGAAAAAGAGAAAAACACGTGATTTTAAAGATGCCATTCTTTTACCGAAAGAAATTTCAAACACAAAACATAAATTCGGGAGTAACGATAATTAATCAAATAATAATGTTAAATCAATCTCGGGACCAAGACTAGCATCTACCGTTAGGTATTCCGTTGATTCGATTTCTTCTGACCGAAGAGCTTCTTCCTGTAATTCTTCCACTTGCAATTGCTTTGTAAGAGATTTCTAAAAATAACTTGCCAAATTCTTTGTAAGACGCTACACCTACCGATCAAATGTTTTAATTTATAGTTTAATTTGCGGTTTATCTTGTAAAGGTATTGAAACAAAGCTTGTTTAAAGTCATGCTTGTAAATCTTTGTCTTCAATTACCAGCATATTTCACTAACAACAATTTTCATACCGACAACGCTACTATCAACTACACATATCATAGTGGTCTTTGACATATTCAACTATGGCTTAAAATGATGCTTTAAATTTGAGTAGTTGTATATTTCTGGCAAACAAAAAATAACGATCTTTACCAACTCATCCAAGACCATAGTTAATATCTTTAGTTAGTGAAAGAATGATACAAAAGAATACTTAAATCTTCCGAAGTAATTTCCTTGTAATTCACATATGCATATTGAAAACTATTTGGTTGCATCAGCCTCTAAGTGTAATCCTAACACTCATGTTAGCGGTTTAGCCTGCATCTACTTTTTCGGCTTAGCTGGCTCTTTATGTTTCTCACATCCTGTCAGGAGATTTGGTAAGTCTTGTAGGCTAAGCTTGTATCTCTTAGTTGAAGGCTTAGCAGGCGCGTGTTTTTGTTTGTCATTTTTAATTTTTTAATGTATATTTTTTTAAATCCAAGGTGCTTCCCATCATTTTCTTTCCTTTTATGTACTATCTAATCTTTTTTGCGAAAAAATTGTTGAGAATGGATTCTGTGAATGTCGTAGTTTTTATCGGTGGAAAATGGAAATGTGTTAATGGAGCTCTTCAATACGTTCCTGCCGACTGCATGAAGCACGGTTTATGTCTGCCTAAAAAATTAGCTCTTCTGATTTAATGGCTTTTATTTATCAACGTTATGCGCTTCTAAACATCACATGATTGTCTTATCAAATGTCATATTTATTGATCCAATTGATTTATATGATGACTTAGATGTTTTATTTTTTTTATGCAAATGGCTGAAAAAATCTGTATGAAATTTATAAGTTATACGTTCTTTAGGAAACTGATGTTGGTTCATCAAGTTAGAAACATCCTTCTATTGGTTCTACGGGTAATATACATGTTTCTGGTTGTTCTACCGGTCATATACCTGTTCCTAAACAAGAATGTGATGGTTTTTCTTTTGATTTAAATATTCCAACGGATGAAGTTTTTGGTCAGAAGTTAGTTCCAAATCCCACACATAATAAACTTCATTTAAGTATAAGGGATTTGGTACTGATATCTATTCGATGCTAGAGTCAGTGCAAAAGGAGTTACAAGATCCAATTCCTACTGTTTCACCCACTACAACTAAAAGCGAAGCTAAAAAATCAAAATCAATAAAGGTATTTGTTTCAAAGATAAGCAAGCTTCAAAGCTAGAACCGGGGGAAATGTGTATGGTTGAAAATTTTGAATACAAAGTTGAAGTGTGTCACGCCCTCTAAATCCGCGTGCGGGGTTTTACCGCGAGGCGCGTGACATACCAGGATCTCAGTCATTAGTTACCAAGAACGACTCTATATGATTAATAAACAAAACCAGAGTTAACGTTTAAAATACTGCGGAAGCGTTTTTAAAACTAGAAAACTCAAAACAAGTAGTATTTAAAGAGAATGCGCAAAACATACGCGCCCCAAACACAATTGTTTAATATGAAAATAATCCCAAATTTGTAAACAAGGCAAATGTAGACAACTCAACAATGCTGACGTGCGTGCTCCTAGGCAACTGGCAACCTTAACCTGAGAATAGCATACTAAACAAGTCAACACATGGTTGGTGGGTTCAAGAGTTTGCGTTAATAGATAAACCGATAAACAGTTTTCAATTCATAAGTAGTGTATTGCAATAGATAGCTAGTCTATTAACATAAAAATATTAATCATAGTGATTTCGCGATTGAAGCTGACTGTGATAGTTTGTGCCTCCCGTCACGACTTACCAGGTCGTGACGAATATAGGTTAGGACAAAATTGCACCCGTATGACCTCGAGTCACACAGGTGGGGCTCGTCAGACCCAGTAGTACTACCCAAAATTTCCCCGCTAGTCGATATTAACAATCCGAAAGTGTGAGGACTTCCCATGGTAAACAGCACTATATCAATATTATACACACTCATATATAAAAGCGTTTGTGATCAACAGTATGCTATCTCCCCCAAAAGAGATTATGTAAAATGAGTGGGGCAAGAACTCACCTGATGCGCGCAAGAATTAACTTAGAGCTTAACTTGAAAGAAAGAGGAGAAAGACAACCTTCAAAGGTCACCTAGAACACATGAGTACATAAGTACGTGTACACAGAATCAATATGAAACCCTAAGTGCTTTACAACCCAAAGAACTCAAGGTTTTAGAAAGACAAGACACATTTGACCCAGTTGACCCGTTTGACCCGTTGGTGACATTATAGGTGATAATTCGTTAATACTAACACAACAGCATATCATACATGATCAACATACAACTTGATTACATATAGCACTTCATTAACCACATGTACTACCTAGATCATCATACAACTAGATATCATACAAGTCGTGCGAATCTCAACTATTATCTTGCTCATAACATCTAAAATGTTCATTCTTAATCAATCATCAATCCACAAAAGTCCTAGCTTACCTATATGACTCGTACCATGATTTTTCCACAAACAGGCCAAAACAGGTAACAAATCAAATCAACATTCATACAACCTAAACAACACATTTAATTACCTTAGAAACCATCCATGAACACACTAGCATGGTCCTAATATCCCAAACATGCTCAAATCATCCAATTCAAGGATTTGCACAAATAAAGTTTCCCTTTTGGGAAAGTTCATCCCAAATTCATCAAACTCACACTACATTCATGAATTCATCAATTATATACCAATTCAAGTCCATGACAACATCTAAACATGATCAACAACACCTAATCATCACGATTCATCAACATTCAACACCAAAAGTTACTATTTTTAGCAATGTATGAACTATAAGACATCTTCTCGATTTTAAATTGTTCATATCATCAACCTAGCATCTAATCATCATCACAAACACATCCATAACATTCATACATCATCAAATCATCAATTCATGCAAAATAAAGTTACTATTCTTAGTAACCTATGAACCATGAATCAAAATCGAAGCTTTCTTGCATAATCGACGTTAACTAGCATCTATACAATCCAACTAACATAATAGCATCAACAAACAACCAACAACTAACATCCAATTTCAGATTTTCGAATTAGGGTTTCAGCCCTAATGTAAATCCCATAAGAACTTGTAAAAATCCAACCTTTATTGCATACTTGACGTTAATTAACATGTAATCTACCCAACAAACACATTAACAACAACAAACAAGCATCAATCGACCATCAATTGCAAACAAATAGGTTATTGGTCATGGAATTTTACATACACTAAAAGATACCGGAGGTATATACTGTTAAAAAAGATAATGAAAGATCTTTGTCATATATCTAATGTTGATATTTCATACTTACAAGCTTGACGTGAAAAAACTTATGATTTGTTGACTTGAGCAGTGACACTTATTCTCAAATTCACACTAAACTACACTGCTAACAAAGAAGTATAGTACGATTAATTCTGGTGTAAGCATGTTTGAAAATGGATATTATTAATATGATTCTACAATTCTACTACACTGCTAACAAAGAAGTATGGTACGATTAATATGATTTTTTGTTTGAAAATGGATATTATAAATTTCTTATGTTATCTTTTAGGTTGAGTTTCTAGTCAAATCAGTCTATAATTCTACTACTTCAGTATAAAATTCTACTACTTCTAAAAGAAAAAGATTGCAATATTTGAACAACTTGGATTAAGGAGTTACGTACATAGGCCATGACATGAATTGCAGTGATCTGTTTATACATAGCCTATGCAATTACAAATATTCTCTAGGGTCACTCTGTCCCATAAAACATTTGTACCTGGGCCTTTCAACTTGGGCTGGTATAGTGGTGTTATTGGTTGGATATCTGGGTCATTACAAATCTCAATATTCTTTACGGATTCCTTTTAAGTAGTCCTTTTGTTACTTTAGAAGTCTATACATCCACAATCGGAGTTGCTAATTCTTACAAAAGCACATGTTCGAACCTTTTTATCTCCATCCGTCACCGACGGAACCAGAACTTTTCCTACCGTGGTCACTTCTTAGGTACCTATATTTCTATTTAAACTCGATAAACGAACTTGATAAATAAACAAAAAAAATTTAGTATGCGGGGGGATTATTTTTAAGATTTTACCATTAGGACAGTTAATCGATTCTTAAATGTTTCCTTCAAATTGTTTTTATGCGGTCAATTTATGAGAATCTATGGGGTCAAATAAATTCTCTATATATAAAACGTAAAATTCAATGAGTTCACTTGACCCAATTTTAAATTTGTAGTTCCGCCAATGCATCCGATCCGGATAAACTCTACCTTATTTTGGATGATGATCTGTAAATGGTATCAGGCTCTAATGGAGATGATGTTTTGTCCCTCATGGCACTGTTTTCCCTCTACAAGCCTCCTACCAGTTGTTTTCGACATCAAGTCTTCAGCTATTCAGCTCTTCATCGGATCATATATGAGACATTGGTGTTTTTTTTCACTCGAGCTTCCTATTTAGTCATGACTGTGTCTTTCATCGGTGTGTGCAATCTTGTCACTTCGGTTGGAGTTTTCAGATTGTTAAAACGTATGTAAAAACCACTCTTCATAGGAAGTCTTTCGTATATGTGTTACAATTTAACTTAAAATTTGATAGTAAAAACCACTCCACATAAGTTGTGAAAATATATCATATTGATTTTTGTTTGATAAAATCCTTGCACTTTTGGGTTAGCAGTTTATATTTTGTTGTTAATAGTACTATACATGTGTAACAAACCTGTCGTTGTAAGGGTTACAATATCAAGTGATAAATAAAATCCAAAAAAGCGAAAACATCTAAAGACTAAAAGGATGTAAATCTTCAAATACGACCGTTCAAATAGCTCGCTGCTTGGAAGTTGATCAAAGTTCGCTAGGAAAAGGCTCGAAAAAAGCTCGCTTGAAATGGCTCGGTTTTAAACTGAACCGAACCAAGGCAGCTCGGTATGAAAAAAACAAGCTAAACTCAGCTCTGTTCATGACGAGCCGAGTCGGCTTGGTTTAGCTAGTTTGTTAGCTTGGCTCGATACGCCTCGGATTATTTTTCTTGTAATCTATATTATTTTTATGTACATAACATATATAATTGTATTTGCTCATTTGTTAAGAATATAATATATTTTTTAGCTATTTTATGTCAAATATCAAACAATAATGTTTGTATTAGATAGTTTCATATGATGCTCTTATAGTTTTGTATACTAGAATGAATTATTCAAATACTTTCAAGTTATTTAGTAAAAAGCTGACTACCGGATGTTATATAGCATTGCGGGTTTTCTTCTTTCGATTCAGATAATAATAAAGTTACTAGTAATTTTGTTGAAGTTGAACTTAGTTTCTTTAAACTAATTTATAGTTTATGAAACTTGATACAAACCGGCTATTAGTAATGTAGTATGTTGAATTTATTATGTATTTGATTTTTTAAATTGTGTTCATGAAATAAAACCGAGCTGAGCCAGCTCAGTTAAAAATCGAGGCTAGATTTTCAGCTCGGTTTTAAAAGCGAACCAAGCTGAGCTGGATCGGTTTAAATTCAAGCCGAGTTTGAGCTTGGCTTGGCTCGGTTCGGTTTGGCTCGTGAATAACCCTATTTTCAAGTGCAAAAACTGTAAGTTTATGTGAAATATTATAGGATGCGGAAACTTTTAGAATTTTTCTCATGAAGTCTCTTATGTATAAATATTTGTTTTTGCTTTGTAATTTTGATGTGTGTTTTATTTGTGAAAGTGATCTGAGAGTGAGAGAGCAAAGAGTTGTGTGATATGTCGTCCGATGAGAGCTCACCTCGGGTGGATTTAGCTTAAACGACGTAAACTTCTTTGAGATCACAATCGTTTCGTTAATAATGTCCGATTGAATTTGTTTAATATTTGTTGATATCACACACGCACACTTCCATCGTAATTTGATTATTAAGTGCAATCCTTTGTGAATTCGACAGTTATAAAGACTTTACAACCGTAAAGTGCATCAAAACCAACTAGTTAAGCTATACACTTTACATAATCAAACTTGACCTCGAAAGTAATCATTCTTTCTTATCTTATTTTCTTCGTAGAATCACAGTTTTGTTTAATGTTAGTTTAAGTCAACTTTAGTCAAAACCTTTAAACTTGTTTTTACAATCAAATAAACTATGTAATACCAATCATAAGCTTATGATATATACAATCCTCAACTTAGTTATGTTTATATTTTGTTATTTGAATCCAAAGTTTTCACTTAAATTATCATTTGAATCAATTTGAGTACTATAGTTGATTATCACCATTAACATTTTTCACCAGTAACTTGCTTACATGAGAGGCCTTTTGGTTAAAATAGAGAATCAGCTCTAAGTGAGAGGTTTATGCGTGTAGTTTTTTTTAATAATCACAATTATAATTTGACTTCACAATAATCTTTTGTTGTTTTGTCTTATTAGAGTCTTTTGGTTTAATAACATGTTACTTTTGCTTGTTTTGTTATATCACATAAGTCTTTGGTTTATAGATTAATTATGATTTTGATGATTGGTGTTTTATAATTATTATGTGTGGACTGTTAATTTATATTATACTAATCACCAACTTTGTATATGTATAAGAGTGGTATATTGGGCTTAAATAGTTGTACTTATAATTAGCCTAGACTTTATAGTGGTACATTAAGCTTAAATAGTTATGCTCATAATCGGTCTAGACTTTATAGTGGTACATTGAGCTTAAATAGTTGTGCTCATAATTGGCCTAGACTTTATTTAATATATATATATATATATATATTAATTATTAACTTATTTGTGTATTATGAGTTGTACATAGGTTGTAACCATTTTTTTTTTTTTCTTTTCTTTTCTAGTTTTCTTACTTTTAAGTTTTAACCTAACATTTTTACGTCTTTCACAACTTAACCCTTAAATATTTTCACATTCCACTTTTGTTTCCTATACATTCATCATTTACAAAATTTTCGTTTTACGTTTCGGTTTAAATTTTACGAGTTAACACGCTACAACGTGCGCGTGTGGTTTAACGTTTTTACGCCTACATTTTTTCGTTTAATGCCCCCTTTACAACGCACAAGTATTGGATCAATTTAGTTATTCTTTTTACTGTTTTACGTTTCACGTGCGGGGTTCAACGTTTTTACAGTTACTTTCTGTTTGATTTTATTTTTCCCGTTCTTATTTATTTTTTAATACGAGTTTTTCCGGTGTTTGTGATCGTTGTTGATTGTGTGAAATTGATACTACTTGGCACAGTTTTACGCCTCCCGTCGCAACGTGTGTGACTTAATACTAGTTAGTGTCATATTGTTTATTATTTTTTTACTTTTATGATGATTTTTTATTTTATGGTTATGATTCAAACAGTTGTTGTCATAAGACTTAATAATAATAATATTATTATTATTATTAATAAATAATAATATTAATGTTACCGGTGTCGCTGCCGCTGCCTTTATTGTTGTTGTTGTTTTTGTTGTTGTGAAGTAAGAAAATAGTCAGTTTAAGTGGTTATTCTTAGAATTTATTTTATCTAACATGTATAGTCAAATGCAATTATGATTACTAAAAGAGATTGAATATATAAAACGTCTCTCGTGAGGTTGGTACTTTTATTTTGTAATTGTTTTGATATGCCACTAATGTAGGAAAGTTAACAGAAATTGTTAACGTTATTAATTAGGTGGAGATAAATAGATTCAAATGATAATTTTATTGAATCCTTTTGATTCAAATGATAAAATTTAAAAATTGGTTCAAATAAAAATTTGGGTAGAGTTATAGTAAAAATGGTATTTAATATAAAAAATCTAATAAGTATTGTGAGCTTGACATGTGTCCTTCTATTGTTTTAGAAAGGAGAACATTTTGGTCACTGTGTGAAATAGATCAACTCATTGTGTCATATACATTCATTGTTAATTGATTTTACGTTTTATAAGTATTTATCATTGTATTTTACATTTTAGATCATTATATGTTATTATTGTCATTGTTTCTATCAATTATATAAACTTGTTATTTATCATTGTGTTTACAATTAGAAGTGCACAATAATATACTTTCAATAATATATTTATAAAAACTCATAGTGTTGAAAATAACAATGTGTTATTTTTGTCATTGTTTTTTATACATTATATAAATTTGTTGTTATTAATCACTGTGTTTTACAATCAGAAGTACACAATGATGTTATTTCACCAACGTATTTGTCAAAACTCATAGTGTTTTAGATTACAAAATGATGATAAAAAACAAAATGAGAGATTGTTTTATTTTGTCATTGTTTTAAATGTATTAGATTAATTAATTTTTAATTTATTATTGTGTTTTACATATTAGAGATATACAACAATATTATTCTATCATTATACTCTTTTAAATTTTATCTTTTTAAAAAACAGAATAGTTTTTAAAAAAACACAAGAACTATCAAAAAGACACAATGAACTGCGTTAAAAGATAAAATGACGAGATATGAGCTTAAAAATATTTAAAAAATATATTAAAATTTTATATAACAATATGGTACTTGTTTTAAAGATAAAAAACGCTCATTTTATGATTTAATTTTTATAAAAAAATAATGTCATACATAAATGTTATGAAAGTTAAAAAAAAATAGAACTTGCAAAAAGTCAACAAAATAACTATTACTAAAATACCCCTTTAACAAACTTTTCCCAATAAATTGATCTCAACCATTGATTAAGGAGATGGATGATTGAGATTACTTGTTAAACTTTTTAGTATTAGAGTCCTTTTTATTTGAATATTTCACTAATATTTTTTGTAAAACCACAAGGATGATAAAAACACTTAACTTATTTTTTATTAATTTTTTAAAACAGATTAACTCACAAACTTATTAAATTTTACTTCTAAAGGTACATATTGTTAATCATAACATTCTTGTGCATGCAACTTGAGAGCTAATAATAAAGGAAAACATTATATGTGTGAAGTAATAAGCAAAACATGTTTTTACTTCAGTAGCAAACAATATAAGATCTTGCAACTGCATATCCATTTTAGATAGATAAATCAATAAAAAAATCCTTAAAATACATAGAAAATCTTACTACAATCATTATAAAATAACATATCTTCATGTTTCTAATCATAAATTGGTATGTGTAACACAGGGTGGGACATGTTGGATTAGCGTCAGCTAGGGTTGTTGGTCCGTTTAGGTTTTTGAAAATATCTTTAGTTGAAATCGAAAATCACCGAACCAAATTTAGATGGTTCTTCGGTTTTAATCGGATAAACCAAATTAAGTTTATCGGATTTATTCAGCTAAATATGAAATTGGTTTGCTCGGTATATATGATATGAGTCAAAAAATATAAAATTAGTTACTTGAGTTATTTGGTTAAAGTGAATTTAGCTTTTAAAAACTGACAGAGAAAAAAGAATAAGAAAATATAAAATATTATTTAGTTGAATAAGGATGAGCAAAAATAATGACACGTAGGAGGTTTATAAAATATAAACAAATCTGAAGCATAAATATATATTTTTAGTTAAATTATAGAGACATAAATGAAAATTTTATTATAAATATTACCAGTTATTAGTCGTTGTGAGATAACTTTTAAAAATTAAATGTTGATATTATTTTCATAATGCCCACTATATTGAAATGAAAAAGTAACTAATAATCTAATACTAATCAATGTTCGGGTTGTTCAAATTCGGATATCCGAATTTCGGATATCCGAAAATTTCGGATATCCGAAAATTTCGGATAGTGAATTTTACTATCCGAATCCCAATGCGAATCCGAAATTTCGGATATCTGAATTTCGGATATCCGAAATTTCGGATTTCCGAAATTTCGGATTCGGATAAATTTTATAAAAGTATAATAGTTTTTATTGAAATTTTTTAGATATTCGAAGTTTTTTATTAAAATATCCGAAATATCTAAAAACATCCGAAATGTTTAATTAATATTTAATATTTTAATATTTTTATAATTTTATAAAAATATTTTGGATATTTCGGATATCTGAAATATCCAAAAATTCTCAGAATCACTATCCAAATCCAAATCCGAATCCAAAAATTCGGATATCCGAATTTTCGGATATCCGAATTTCAGATTTTCGAATATTTCGGATTCAGATTCGGATATTTTTGAACACCCCTAGTCAAGACTCTTCTTCGAAAGTACTATATTTTGGAAGCTTTTATTTGTACATCCTCCTGTGTAAGCTATATAGATACTATGTGTTACGTATGGTTGTTTGATACAAAATTGATGTTAAGTAAACAATTATAAGAACCACATAAATACATGTATTTATTGTTTTTCATGTAATATATAAAAAAATATTTAACCCACACTTTTTTAAAATCAAACCGAACATCAAACTAGCTGCACTATTGGTTCACAATTGGACCAGCGAAATCGGTCTTAAAAAGCGGAGAAACTATTAGTCAAGATCAATTTTAATTTTACTAAAATATTAAAATAATACATAAAATTTAAATGCTAGATTAAGTGAAGAGTTAAAATAATTATAATTTTATTTTGTTATATTTAAGAAACATACATATATTGTTTACCTAAATAAAATGTTCCTACTCAAATAAAATGTTCATACTTTAATAAAATAGTAACTTGAGATGGCACGTGGCAGCACCACAATCATTCTCACCAAAATTTTCTCGCATCTCTCTTCTTTTAAATAATTATCTTAATTACTAATAATATTATTTAACACTCTTTTACATTTAAAAAATTAAAAAAATCTATTTATTAATGTTATTTCTAAATAAGCAAATCTTCCTATCTTTCTATTCTAATAAAAGAGTAACTTGAGTTGTCACGTGACAACAACACAATCATTTTCACCAAAATTTTTCCTGCTCTTTCTGCTCTTGAAATATTACCTTAATTACTAAAAATATTATTTAACATTTTTTTACATTTAATAAATTAAAAAGATATCTATTTATTAATGTTATTTCTAAATAAATAATTTTCTAAAGCATAAAACTTTTTTTAAAAATACAAAATATTTTAAAATTGGTATTTTTAAAAATTCAATTTTTTAAAACTAAAAATAATTAAATTTGGGAGTTATAATAAGGAAATTTTTAAAAATGACATTTTTGTACGCTTTGTATTAGAAAAAAATGTTTATTTCTTTTGGAAAAAATTTAAAAACAAAAATTTTAAAAAGTTGATATCACTGTTTTATTAGTTATAGTCATTTTTCATACGTAATTTAAGTCATATCATATCTTAGAATATCATTTAATAATTAATAAATTTTATTATATTAATATTTTATTTATGCAACTCGTGTAATATAAGCTAATTAGAAAATAAGAGACTAAAGAAGATAGTTAAAGAGTTGGCATATTACTTGATTTAACTATTTTGAAATACAACATTAACATCTTTGTTAGACCATATATCTTGATCACATACTCAACTCTCTTTCTTATCTCATTATACACGGTCAATATTACGTTCAATATTTTTATTTAAAACTTTATGTAACGTTCACTCGAGGAAGAGGTATAGTGGAGTCCATTAGGTTTTACAATAACAACTTGTCAACATATGTTAATAATGTATTGTTCATCATGGGCCCTATGTGTTCAAGATTGCGACTGAAAATTGGACCCCCACCCACCCCCTGGCCCCTATATATCATTCATTCTCTCTAGTTAGAGGGATGACTCGATGCTTGTATGGCACCCTCCCTTAAACACTAAACCAAAGTGGGCCTATTCCCAATTTCGCTTTTGATGGTGACCTCCATTAAAATGTATATCAACATTACTTGCATCCAAACATTCAACACACTAATATTGTACAACATATCTTTTCCATATCTTATAGACTTAGTTAGATGTACAATATATAATTAAGTTTGTATCAAGTTTGTTTCAAGTATCTCAAAGTTTTTAATACTCAATCAAGGAAACAACATTTTATTAAATGATAAGCACGATGAATGTGAGAGGAAATGGTATGTTGTTGCATATCTTTTGAAATGGACTTCGTTGATTTGTAAAATAATAAAGTCTAAAATGGCACGTACGTGGACGTGTCATGATTGGAGTCAAACCATTTAAAAATATATAAAGTAGATTCGGTTCGCACTTATTGGAAGAGTTTTTTATGGAAGAAGAACAAGTTTTTTCCTTAACCTTTCCAAGAGTTTCTTCTATTTTGCTTGTATGCCCGAGATTTAAAAATAGGGATTTAAGTGAAATATTTTATATATCAGTTTTCAAATGCAAAAGGATGTTTGGCCTACTAGGGATATGCTACAACACGATAGATCAATAGTTCCGCAACGTTTTGTTGCTATTTTATGATAATTTTGTTGTATAAATGCGCGGTCATTATAAGAACCACGTTTTTTCTATACATGAGGCCAAAAAATGGACCATATTTGATGTTTGTTCATGGGTCCAAAACGACAACGAACTCTCTGTTTTATATTTTAAACTTCAAATGATACCATTTTAGCTTTCATTTTTAAACTAAAAGAGCTACGTCTATAATCTTTGAGTTCCATACGAGACAAATGCATTCTAATAGAAACCGACGAGCAACATTACATTCATATTCGGATCTCGATCTTGTAAGCCTCACTCATCTCTCAACCTTAAAATACACAAAAAGAAATAACATGATGATAATATGATTTCAATATGATGACATATTACAACCATCACATAAATATACCCATTCAAGATTTTTAGTAGGAGATGTGGACAAGTACCAGAAGGCCTAATTTGGAGCCCCCACTTACTCCATGTGCATGTGAATGTGTTCCCATCATGCACCAGTGCACTCAAGCTATCAACATCCAATTCAATGGTCTCTTTTCCTTGCAATTTTGGGCTACCTTACATTTTAGACCCACACTCATACATCATTCAAAGATTTATATTTTATATTTATTTTTATATATGTATGCTTATTTTTAACTAATTAAGTAAGGACAAAATATGTATTAGTCAAAATGGGAAGTTTTGATTTCTCTTAACATAGAAAGTGACAAATTAGTTGGGTTTTAGGGATGTTTACATCCTAATTATGCTATAAAATATAGATACATGATAAGTGATGTATAGTTACAATAGAACTTTTGGAGATGGAGTATTAGGTCAATATAAGCACTCACTAATTCTACATGTGCTTAAATTATATATTGTTATATTCGTTTCATTGGTTGTAATCCTTTAAATAAAATTGAATAAGACATACTTAAGATAGAATTATAGGATACAAAATGTTCATATATTTATTATTAAAAATAATGATAATAAAAATACTCAATTTCTATAATTTTTAGGGGGGTTTTACATCTGTATCTATCTATCAAATTCAAGATTAAAATTTATGTATGTGATGGGTATAGCAAAATCGCAAATTACTTTCAAGAACACAATATTTAACCTAGTTACCTATGCCTTATAACTTAGTATGCTTGTGCCATGTGTTATTATTCTATAGCCTACTATTATTTTTTCTCTACTCTCTTTTATTAAGCCATTAGCAACCGTCTCGTTTTCTCCATTATCCTCGTTTGACACATCAGCGGCACATAAGATTTTCTCATTTTCTCGTTTTACATGGCGTCGGCATAGTTTTTTCCCGTTTCCTTTTTTTCCAATTTAATTTAAATTAACATCTACAAAAAACAAAAAAAAAATACATCTAAAAAATACTAATGGTTTGTTTGGTTCGATTGATACAAATGCTCGATAAGATCTTCTCGAAGGTTATCATGGGTTGTGCGTTATCATGTTCTACCAGTTCATTGCTTGCAAGATCTTCAATGTAATCTGTAGATATTGTTGTACCATCACTCTTTAAAATCATATTGTGTAAGATAATACACGTGTACATGATTTTTCTGATTCTTCGTGGATGTAGTTGTTTTGTGGGTTGTTGAAGTATTTGTCATTTATCTTTTATGAACTCGGAACGCTCATTCAATGTCCTTTCTTGCCGCTTCTTATGCTCTTTTGAATCGTTGTCGTTTAAGATCGTTCTCCGGTGGGAACGAGAACGTTTAAACTATCGTTGCCCAGTTTAGGATATATCCCATCAGCTAAGTAGTATCCAAATTTCTATTTTGCATGATTTATTATAAATGGATACTCCAGGACAGTTCCACTAATAACACCGTTGAACAAATACGATCGGTTAAGGACGTTGATGTCGTTGTTAGCTCAGGGAGTCCCAAAAAATACATGCCAAATCTATAAATCCGCAAACGCCAGCGCTTCAAACGTTATTGCCAAATGCTTGTGATCATCCCTCATGTATTACCCTCGTCACTCGATTGGATAATTTTTTTCAAGCCCAATGCATACAATCTAAGCTCCCCAACATCCCCAGAAAACCATGGGTTGCTCAGGTGCGGCATGTAATAGTTGTATGTCGGTCTATAAATATATTCTTTCAAATATAAAGTAATTACAACATCACTAAAATGTTATAAGCAATTGCGTGATATTTTCTTGGACATATTAAATACTCGTCAAACAAATCTGAAACACTCTCGTATGCTAGTTGTCATATAGTGATAGTGTGTTTTTATAGCGAAGTTAAACTATGACGACCCTACGTGTCTAAAGGATTCGAAAGAACTCAAAAATCGTTTCCAATTTATCAGCCATCATAAAAAATAGATCTTTGTCCATTCAAAACCTTCTTTAGAATACTTCTAAAAAAACATGGATTATTATCAATAAAGTATTGTGCACCTAATCATTTAAGAGCATTCATATTAGTTTCTCCATTCCCATCCTCATATTTATATTAAAAACATTATTTTTTACTTTATCTTTCAATTAATAATATTTTTTTATATTTTTATTATTACATTTATTTTTTTTTTTTCACTCACAACCATTTTAAAAATTTTAAAATTTTGTTTGATACCTTAATTGCGGTTCAATGGCTTTGGTTGTAATTTTTCACTTGCGACAGTGTTGTTCCCGTAATTCATGGAAACACTCCATTTTATTCTTAGGCTATTAGGTACACTAATTCATGGAAACACTCCATTTTATTCTTAGGCTATTAGGTACACTCTCATGCGGCTTCACTTCATGTTAGCATCACATAACCTATTTCACCCTCTTTCACTTTGCTTCACCAACAAGGAAATGACCTCACTCTCTTTCACATCACTCAATTTATTATAAATTTTTCGGCTCTAATAAAATAGTAAATGGATGTGTCATGTGTCAGTATCACATTTATTTTTATCAAATTTTTTTTGTTTTTCTCTCCTATTAAATAATCATATTTATTACTAATAATATTATTTATTTATTTGTACATTATAATTAATTTTTTAATAAATTAAGAATGAGAACTTTTTATTAATGTTATTTCTATAGAGATAGTTTTTATAGAAAGAATTTTTTCTAAAAAAACAAACTATTTTTACGTAATATTTTAAAATTAATTTTTTAAAGCAAGTTTTTAATAAAACAAAAATAATTAAAATAGGGAGTTATAATAAGGAAATTTTTAAAAATGAAAAATTTTAAAAACGTTATTTTAAAACAAAATGTTAATTTATCTTTGAACAAAACAAAAAAAATTAAAATGTTCATATTATTTTTTTATTACTTATAGTTATTACTTATACATAGTTTCAATCATATCATGTCTTGGTCTATCGTTTTATAATTAATAGTTTTTATTTTATTTAATATTTTATTTATTCAATCAGTGTAATACACGGGTTTACTAAAGCTAGTATAAACCATGTTTTTTCCTATGTGATGCATCATCGTCGCATAAGCTTTTCTTAATTTCTCCAGCTTTTTCTCATTTTACATGGTATCATCTTTGTGTTTTCCTCGTTTCCTTGTTTCAGAGGCACAAGGAGGCAAAAAAAAAAAAGTTTCAAAAATAGATGGTGCTACCAGTATATCCCGGTGAAAATTCACCAAGCAGAGACAAAAAAGCCAGATCCGGGATCATGATTTTCCCACCAGATTTTTCCCCAGCAATCCCTTACTTTTTTCGTCCTCTGACTCCGTCCCCCGTAATTTCTTATTTCTTCATGTTCTTTAACCCACTCATATCCATCCTTTTGACGCTCCTTCACTCTGGGTGTAACTGTGTGGAACCCCCGTTAAGTGCCAACTTAACCACTCAAGGCCATTAAGCATAATAATAATAATACTCCACTCTTTGTGTAGTACAGATATTTCATAATCACTCTCTCACACACATATTCTTATAGAGAGAGAGAAACAAATTCAGCAAATGTGAGCTCAATTCCTCAAAATCCACTCTCAAATCATTCTTTTACATCACATTTCTTCAACTTCTACAAAAGTTGTTGCTACTTCTTTGCTCAAATGCAGGATATACGTTCAATCACCAGCGGTGGTGGTGGTCGGAGCTTGTTCGGCGGCAGCGGCGGAGATCGGCGGTTGAGGCACCACAACCACCACCAAGGTAACGGTCCACAGGCGTTGAAATGCCCCCGTTGTGAGTCGTTGAACACCAAATTCTGTTACTACAACAACTACAACCTCTCTCAGCCGCGTTACTTCTGCAAAAGCTGTCGGAGATACTGGACCAAAGGCGGAGTCCTCCGTAACGTCCCCGTCGGCGGTGGTTGCCGGAAGAAAAAGCGATCGAAACCTAAGTCGACTTGCAGAAACCCTAAATCGTCAAATTCACACAATTCGAGTAGCGACAGCGACAGTAGCCTCACCACCACCACGGCGGCGAATATGACGGCAACCGCACCTCTCACCGCCGTGGAGGCGTCGTCAGGTGTTAATTCGACGAAATCCGTACCGACGGTGCTTCATCGAAACCTTAGCTTCGATCCACCGCTACCGGACCACTCATCCGCCGGAAACAGCATATTTCCGGAGATCGACGCGTTAACGAGCTTGATAACCTCATCGTCGGCTTACTTACCGGTGGAATACAACGTCTCCGCCGGAGTTTCGCCCTTCCGGTTGCATCACGCCGGACGCATTGCAGATCACACCGTCGGAGATGATTCGCAGGTTCAGGAAACGATTCCGTTAGGGTTCATGGATGCTCAAACGCCACCGGCTGTATTCTCCGGCTTGCCGGAGAAGACGACCGACGGTGGATTCTGTACGGTGGATTGGAGTAGTTGTACGGATCAAGCATTGTTTGATCTAACAGGTACCGTTGATCAATCATACTGGAATCAAACTCATTGGGATCAATGATGATGATGATCATCATCATCATGATCAATTGATCATTATCATGAGCATGATCATGAGGTTAATTACCTTCTTTAACATCTCCAATGGTACTGAATCAGTCACAAGAATATATATTTCCTACCTAAAAAGATAACAGAAACAGAAGATAGAGGTATGAAGGTTTGAATGTCTTATGTAAATCTATATATTTCACCTAAAATATTCTGATTTATGATCTTGAGGGATGTTTCGGATTTGGTGTTCTCCGAAACTAGCTCTTGTTACTTCTTTTTTTCTTGGTTGTGAAGTTTTAGTATCAGATTGATCAAGGAAAAGAATATATTAGTATTTGGTTTACGTTTTTGGATTGATAATCAGTGCTACTTTTGTTATTATTGAAATGGTTTTATGTGAGAACTATAGTTTTATACGAGAGTTATTAATAATATTAAATCTTTTAGCGACTGGCCACGTATTGTATAATATATAATATATATATATATATATATATATATATATATATATATATATATATTATTTTTTTTTTAAGCTAGCTCTTATTATGCTAGCGCATTTGGGTTTCGTTTGCTTCAGCTTTAGTAGTTCATTGTCACACGCATGACGCCCAGGGAGGTATTTCAAGGGAACAAGCCAACATCTCAATTCTTAAAAACCAAGATAATGACGGTTCTGATTATCTCGATTTCTCAATATGTCGGAACAAGTGAACTAAGAACATTTAAGAGGGGTGGGGGCGCCCACGCCAAGCGCCAACAGCGCCGCCCACCTCTACGCCGCATTTTTTCAATTTCTCAGCATGTAGACGTCGTGAAGTTTTGTGTGTGGTACTGTGGTGTTGTGTGGTGTGGCATGGTATGATAATATCACCGTCATCAAATTTGAGTTTGTGGTGTAATATAATATGGTGTGACATGACAAAATGTAATTAGTGAGTGTGTTGTGGTGTGGTGTATGGTGTGGGCATCCCTCACACCCAAACATTTATGTGATAATCTTATTTCTTTCATCCTAAAGACTTTAAACTCTCATTCGAATCCACATTTAAGTGACAACTAGTATGTTCCCCACGCTAGGCGATGGCAAATAGGTTGTTTTTTGACGCTACGTTATGTTACTTTAGTCGTTATCTCGGTTCGGCTCTACTCGGCTCATTGGAAACCATAAAATTGAATATCAATACCAGTTCGGATAAAACCAATACCGAAAATGATGATATTCACTCATAATCGGTTCGGTTTGGCTCAACTCATTGGAAACCATAAAATTGAATATCAATGCCAGTTCGGATAAAACCAATACCAAAAATGATGATATTCGCTCATAATCAGTTCGGTTCATCACAATATCACAACGGTGATTGCAATCACTAAACAATACTCGATTTTTATGTTTTAAAAAAAAGTTATATCGGAACGTTGACAAAGAAAACGCACGAAAGTAATAACCCAATGCTACGTGATTGTATCTCGGTCGTTTTTCAACCACGCTAAACAATGTGAGTTTGGTCGTTATCGCCTCGGCTTGTCGAAAACCATAAAGCCGAATATTTGATTTGGTACTGACAGTATCAGATGCCAACTTTTTTTGCTCATAATCGGTTCAATTCGTCATGTTACGCAACAATAGCTTACGATGCGAAAAAATAATTTTAGAAAAACTACTCGGAGCATTTACAAAAAATAATAATAATAAAGACAACTGACTATTTCATTTCTTAAAAAAATCTACGAATATTAAAATAATTGAAACTATTAGATAATAAAACTCATTTAAATCGTAAATTATATATAGTTAAATAAAGGAGAGAATGAAAAAAAAAAAAAATACTAGTCCATTTAACTTTTATAATAAATTCATAAAATACTAATGTGTGCGGCTAAAATTACAAGTTCTTAAAACTAAATGTTAAGGATCAAAAAGCAACTCCATCAAATCTTTGTGGTCAAATTAAGAAAACTATTAAATCAACCGTAGCAATTGTGTTGTTAATTAACTTTTGTGGCCAAATTAAGAAAACTATTAAATCAACCTATTGTGTTGTTAGTTAATCTTTCTACTTTAATAAAAATATAACTAAAAGAAACAAGTGGCAGCACCACAATCTTACTCGTCAAAGTTTTTTTCACTTTTCGCTTCTATTTAATAATCACATTAATTGTTAATAATATTATTTAATTTTTTAGATTAAATTTTTTTTTTAAATAAATTAAAAAATAGATCTTTTTATTATAATAAACTTTTTCAAAACATCAATTTTTTTAAAATACAAAAATTTTAACATTGGTGTTTTTATAAATAAAACATAATTAAATTTGGGAGTTATAATAAGATTTTTTTATAAAAATGGTTTTTTAAACGCTTTATTTTTAAACAAAATGTAAAATTTTTTTATCTTATAATATCGTTTTTGTAATCAACAAATTTAATTCTATTAAATATTTTATTTATTAAACTCGTATAATACATATGTTTACTGTAACTAATATGTTATATAATCGCATAATTGTTTCTATATAAGATTCTAAAATTCGAACTCAACACCAGTGGATTAAATTGGGCCTGGCACTGTAAAAAAATTAATTTTATTCAAATTCAAACATCGTTTTGATTCATTTAATTAATTTTATTCAAATTAAATACTTTTAGATATAGATGTTTTTTAATTAATTTTTTAAGTCTTACATTCGTTGAGTGTGGAGAACGAAACATTCCTTATCAAGGGTCGAAACACTTTTTACCGGGACACGTTTTACCTCGATAAACAATAATTGGGTGAAAAGAAAACCGAGTTTTTGAACAGACAATATCCTTAAACAATTATGTTGGGCATCACAGGTTGTATTAGAGACAGGGGGCCGGTCCAATATATCAACGACAACGTTAGATTTCCTAAAAGTGACACAGATGTAAGTCTCACATCGATTAAGAGAAATATCTAACCGTATACTTATCTTTGTCTTTCTTCATACTGTTTCATCAAATATTCTACGTTAAATTATGTACATTTTGATGGGTTTTAGGGAAATAGAAATTGATAATAGGCATTCTTTAGCAAGTAATCATTCTTAAAGGGTGGAACAATTGATAATACACATCTTTCCACACCATATTCGTCTGACTCAAAATTGAAACATTCAGCCTTTCATACCAATAAATAATAACTAATGTTTGTTTTCCTCACATGGAGTGCACATATTTGTGTGGTTGTATGGGTGGAGAATGCAAAGGATGTCTTCTCTTTTAGTTGCAAGTTTTACCTTCCAAACATGATTAACTATAAAATCTTTATCATTCTTAGTTAATATACTCAAAACGTATTAATGATCCATCCAATGATTTAAGGTAAAATACCAAATCATTCTTTTCTCAATCTAGTTTGAGATATAGTAACACCTTTTGATGTTTATCTCTGTTTTCCAAATAAAATTTATCTACAAGTTTTTAAATAATCATGATTTCTTAAACACAAAAACAATGAAACAAGTGTTTCACATTGTGTTGTATCACCAATAAACAAGTTACTTCGCGAGGTTAAAAGGGTAAACTTCTAAATGTGAGCATGTTAAGCATTATAGTTGGATAGGGGGTCCACAAGGTGATATATACCTTAGCCAATTCAAACCAATACATGACATGTGGGGCTAGGATTAGGAGAAGTGGTCTCATCTCTAGTTCTACCCCTATGTTGCAACCGACTATTCATATTCATGACCATTGTACTTTGCATCACATGCAATTAATCTGTGAATACAGTTGTTTTGAATAGTTTTTTTAAACTACTCTTCTTTTAGTTTTATTTGTTGTATCAAAGGCGGGATAGGCCCGAAGGAGTATTGAAGATCGTCATAAGTAACACGCACATGACTCTTTGCAACCTTTTGGCACAAAATTATTGACAACATGTTAATCATAAATAAAATATGTGTCTAAGTAAGTGAATACGTGTCGCTATAAAATAAAGTTGGGATTGAAATAATATGAATGCACATCATACTAAATATTATTGATGGGTAAAAACTGAATCAGAAATTAATTTATCATCTAAACTGAGATATTAATCAATTTGTGCTTGATACAAAATGCATACACATAATATTGATTTCTTAATTATAATTAAAGGTTAATTATAATATTGAGAAATTGAACAATATGTTTGGAGACAAATGTCTCAATAGCAGCGGTCTCTACTTTTCTATCATAGAGAAAATATTTGACTCAACACTATAAATAGTAGTTACTATAGTTGAATTGGATATGTTTTTTTAATTATAATTAGAGGTTCATTTCTTAGTTTTAATATCCCCAGTTTACAGACATTATATAGATTTGTTTACATATAACATCTCCCACTTTTTATTTAAACATAACGAATTATTTGAATTATTCATTCTATAATTTAAAACTTTAAATATATTCTGGAAACATTAATACTATTTATCAAATGAAATTGAGAATTATTTAAATGGCCTTAACTCTTCAATTTGCTGAACCATGCACCCTTTTTGTATTTTTGTATTGTTTTGTTTTTTTCTTTAATGTAACCAATTAGATAGTGTTTAGTATGTAGGAATGAGAGCTTTAATGAAATAAACCATTGAGTGTGAATGAAAAAAAATTTGTTGCTTGTTGAATGGAATGAAATGAACCATTCCAAAGGTAATTTCATTTCCTTTAAATACATCAAATTCATTTCTTTCATCCCCTTCTTTGTTTTCATTGCATTCCTTCTTCCATCCTTAGTCATCACCACCGCCCACTCACCCACCACCACCCCGCCGCCGCTATTGCCACCGACCACCATCGCGACTCACCACCGCGCCCACCACCACCAACCACCATGGCCTCCATCACTGCCAACCACCACCACCATAGCCACCACCACCGACCACCACCGCCAACCACCACCGTACACCACCACCGGTCACCACCACCACCGGTCACCACCACCACCCACCACCATTGACAACCACTATCGTTAACCACCACCACCGGGAACCATCGACCATCTGGCCGCCGCCACCACCGGGAACCATCGACCATCGACCATCACCACTGACCGCCACCACCACCAGTCACCACCAACAACTACCACCGGCCACCACCACCAACCACCACCGGCCACCATTGAAAACCACCACCGCGCGCCACCCACCACTGCCTGGTAACCTACACTGGCCACTACCGCCAGCCGCCACCATTAGGAACCACCATCGGTCACCACAAGCCACCACCCACCACAAGTCATCACCACCATGACTAGTCTTGTATTCTACTCCTTCTTTTTCAACCTAACAAACAACGCAAAATATGAATTCATTTCATTCTCATAGGTAACCAACAGTATAATGGAATGTAATGATTTATTTCATCCGTTCATCCCTTCTGTTTCCTCATCAATTCCATTTTTTCGTTCATTGCGTTAGCCCATACCAAATAGACCCTTAGAGTTCACATTCATCGAATGTAATAATGTGAAGATCGAATGAGTGTAGTATGCCATCGATCACTATCACAGAATGAGCAATTTGTTAGATATTTTAGTGTAATTGGATTGACTAATGACCAACGTTATCATAATATCCATCAAACAAGCCAGGGGCTCTGCCCCTTGGACCCCGCTCCTAAGGGCGCTGCCCTCGAACCCCCGCCAAGGGGCATTGCCCCCTTGGAACCCCCATTGTTTAGAGGCTTAAGGTTTTCAAATTCGAAAATCGAATTTTAGTGCATTTTTGATATAGTGTAAAATTTACATATGAAAATTGCCTTCGGCAGTTTTCATCACTTCCCTACAAATGTTAATTTCGGATTAATTTTGGTCACTCTTAATTTTCTCTGTTCACGAATTCTTACACTCATATCCATAGTTGTTCTTGGAATTGAGTTTTATCCGATTGGAAATTTGGTGTGAACCCAAATAGTTTCAATCTAATAGTGTTTCGTAACTCTCAATTTATCATGGTAATTCTCAACACAATGTAGATTAACTTTAATTTAAATATCTCACTCTTTTATAGTTAGGAGGTTACCATTTGATTTGCATTTCAAACAACACTGTATTTTGCAACTCATTAAATCAAATATACTTCAACTTTATGAGCATTTGTATCTCATTCACTTGTTCATCAAACATAGTTGTGTCTATTGATTCAAAAAGTAAATAGATATTCCGCATCTATTAACTGTATTTCACAAATTTCTTGTTAAGTAATCATTCTCGATCCAACAGTGTTCTTTAACATTGTTAGGTTGCTTTACAATATTTTTAACATTGTTAGGATGCTTTACAATATCATAATATGAGAATAATTATATGTTAAAGTTCATGTGATACTAACATGTTATAGATATTACTAATGGTGTTACTAATAACATGTTATTTTTTAAGGAGATAAATAAGCTTAGACCCTTGGCTTATTTTGTGACACGTGAAAATACTGAATAGCATATATGAGAGCTGAAAAAGATACACGTGAAAATGTTGAATAACATAAGAAGGAAATCTCAAAAAAGAAATCATGACAATAAACTCAAATAATGTGGTATAGATACAGTTCATTCCTTCCTTTGGGAAATTCTTAATCACTGATTCCAGAACGAACTAAAAAGTTATTGAACTATTTATTCCAAATTTATCCATAAAGGTGGACATGTCTTTCTTAAACACAATCGAATACTTATAAAAAATGTTATAACTTTACTCTTGAAATTCAACCATAGAAACAATAAGGTTTAAAACTATAGAAATTTTTCAAAAGTTTGTGTGACAGAAACAATTAAAGTTCCAAGAAGTAGTGTACTATCCGCAAGAACTCAAGAAGCATGTTATATTGTTTTTCATATAAGTTCCTTAATCCACAAGATTAATGGCCAATAAAGTGCATTTTTGAAAGTATATTAACAATGGGCTCAGCCTAAAAAAACATATATGGTCCACTTAGGCGTAACAACATATATATTATATGCGACTATGGGAGTAAGATTCATATTGTTTAAACTTAAATAATTATATATAGATGATAGATAACTCCAACAATTTGATTTGATTTTCACGCGGATTTCATTATAATTCGTTAGTATTGATCACTGCTCATGTCAAATCAATATACTAGTATGACATGCAAATATCATTTCCATGAAATTAGAAACAATTATTGCAATATCGTTTAGTTTTGATAAGTTGATAGCATAAGTCACCTTATCAAAGTACCTACCTAAATTGGAAGTTAAAAGCAATACGCTAATACGATTAACTTTGACCGTTGTGTTTCAAAGAAGGTTAATCTGTAAAATTTAAAATTTGATTTTCAATATCAATGTGATGTTCAACTTGTTTTCTCATCAGGAAGCGAATTACTATATTTATTTGTGTGTAAGACCTCAAATGCAAAAGTAATAGAATGCCTCGTGACATCAAATTCAACTTAAAACTATGGTAGTATAAATTGATAGCTCACATCATACTAAAGCCAATGAGAAATTTTCTTCTTTTGTGTAACTTCATTTAAAGCATATTTTTTACTCACATCAAAATCAATATATTCCTTTCAATCACTTATAAATTCACGTGAGCAATTTTCTTGGTTGCGTAATTTAAAAGCTTTTAAGTTAAACATAAGGACTAGTGAATTCATGACTTTCATGGTAAGATGATATCAAGAGCTCACGTAGAACTTCTCGTCTATCCCACTTCTTGTTTAGAAATGGGTGATGACAGAAACTCTAAACACATAGAATTATAGATGGAACAAACTTATACTAGATATTAGTTTCTAGTATAGATGTCAAGATTATGTTAGGTGTTGTGTATATTAACCTTACAGAATATTAGTGAACGTCACAAAGTTATTACCTTAGCATTATGTACGCTCATCTTGAAAAGAGAGGGTGAAAGGCACTGTGTGAATCAGTGTATTTAAAAATACGTTAAAGTATAATTACTCACTAACCTTATGTCTGGTGTCTGTATAATGAAAGTGTAAAATGTATGTCGAAGTGTTTACACATTGACCAACATGACTGAGTAGTTGGTTTTCTCTTAACTAGCGAGACGTAAATTCTATTACGTGTTTATGCGTGACCTTGCTAAGAGTTAGTGTATGTGTTATCTATGTTAGTTAGTCTAGACATGTTAGAGTTATCGAAGTAACATCCCACTATAACCATATGTTGGTGAATGCAAATCACCAACTTAGAAAAAGTTTTTAAGGACCAGGTCCTATGTATAACATAAAATTCAAGTACATACAATGATGACTACAAAAATCAAGCACTTCAATTGATATACCAGTATTTTTTTATCAATTTTTTTTTAATTTATTAGTAGTAATAACGTTAGTAATAATGGTAGTAGTGGTGGTGGTCGTGGTAATGATAGTAGTAGTAGGAGTGATAGTGGTAATGGTGGTAGTGGTAGTCATGGTGGTAGTAATAGTACGAGTAGAAGTAAGTATGAGTGGCTGTGGTAGACTGGTAGTGGAAGTAGTAGCAGTAGTAGTATCGATGACGGAGGCGGCAACGACAGTGGCGGTAGCGGAAGCGGTATAGGTGCAGTAGTAGTAGCAGCAGCAACAACAGTACTACTTATAGTAAATACCTATAGAGAGTGTGAATATTGTATAAAAACAGAAGGATGGTGATGAAGCGAAAATGTTATTAGATGTTTGGGTTTCCTAATTAAATGAGTCTTTGGCGTTTAAAAAGTGTATGTTTTTTTTTCTAATATGACTCGCACGTTATGTTTTTAGGTTACCTTTGAGTCTTTATCATCTAGTAATAAGTTTATATATAAATATACTAGACTAAAGATCCATATAATACACGGGTTCAATCCAAAAACATTCTTGTTGATTAAAATAGATTTGTAAGTTATAATGTTGTTGTTAATACTAGTATATTGATTTTTATGTTTAATTTTTAGCATTATCTATATCTAATATTACTAGGTTTTCTCTATTAATACTTATACGTTCAAATAATGTATAATATGGAATGAAATGAACTTATAAATATGAATTTTAATTAATAAACAAATTACATTGAACATGACAATAATACTTCGTACTCATAAACATCTGAAATTTTTTTTGTATACAACATTTGATGTTCCATTGGTAAATTTACTATCATTATCTAATATTAATAATTTAATCATTGTCTACTGTTAACTAGAGATAATGCAACATAGAATTGATCATGTGTGAACACTGGTTGTTTTAAAAACAAAGCAACTTTGGATAGCGATTGTCATTGGGTCTTGTTTATTGTCATTGCAAAACACACTGCTAGCGGGAACTGTCTTCTTCGAAATTTAAAAGGAATCATTTTGTCTGAAGGTGTTAAAGTCAACCGTGGAATAGAAGTGTGATTTCCATTATTACTTTCAGATATGATTTCAGCTTTTATAACACACGATTGCCCAAAGCTATTACTTATGGTCTTGTTCCACCGCACAAACCATTTTTTATCAATGTTCCTTAATAGCATCACTGGAACACTAACTTTTAATACTAACTTATGATTTGGCGGACCAAATACTTTAAGCCCATTTAGAACATCAGGTGAATATACACTTTCATTAAAGTTGTTATGAAGATACTCTGACTAAGATAGACTATCAGAACTAAAAATTTTCTTTTCATCTCCGGCAAACATGGATAACAAATGATCATTTATCTCTTGAACAACTTCATTTGTCGGTGTAAGTATAACTTTTTCTTGAAAAAATTTCGATTATTGACATTTTGAAGAAAAGAAGGGTAAACGAAGTTAATTAAATTGGCTATAGGATCAAACAAATCGATAATGAGAAGATTCTCTAGTATATCAATTATTGCCTCTCCACCATTCGATCCACCTACGTTTCCTTCTCCTTCATCCAGAAGCCATTTTGCAAATTTCTTAGTTTGTTTTATTTTAGATTGTTCACTTCCAACAGCTAACCTCATGTTTTTTGTTAGTCTAAGAACCTTACAGTTTGCCAAAATGTATGAGGAACTTCAGAAGGCATCAACGATGTCACGTCTAGTTCCATTGGGAAGAACAGGGAGAATTTATCTAAAATCTCCTCTAAAAACAATTATTTTACTTCCAATGGTAAATCTGAGTTGTTACAATTATCACATGTGAGTATATCTTTCAAAGTTCTATCCAATGCTTCAAAAGCATGCTTGTGAATCATAGGTGCTTCATTCCAAATAATCAATGTTGTCCTTTTTAATAAACATGCAACGCCATATTATGCTTTATATGGCATAAAGAATCCCTGTTGAGATTTAAAGGAATTAGAAATCTAGATTGTGTCGTTCTACCACTGGTTAATAATAATGACGCGGTTCTACTCGAAGCAACATTTAAAACAATCTACCTTTCAACCTTAATGCTATAAATAATGTCTTCCACAAAAAGATCTTCCCTGTTCCAGCATAACCATAAATAACGTCTCCTTTTTTTTTATCATCAACTGCTTTCATTATATCATCAAAATTGCCTCTATATCGATTGTTAATGAAGATAAAAGACTATCACAGTCGTTTATCAGGTTGATTAGTCATAAGATAGCTCCTCGGTAATAAAACGATTATTCGAAGAACAGACTGAGTCATGATCAGGGTAAGGAATCATTGGAAAGTTTCTTACGGTCGAACTATTACAAACTAAAATATTTTCTTAATTTTAAAGAAAGTCAAATTCTTAATTTGATCTTCAGAAAGATAAACCTGAAAATTATTTTAAATATATTTAAATAATAAATACATCCAAATTAAATAAAATACGAGTAATAAATGTTATTATTATATTTTAAGATTATTAAAGTAGACAATATTAATTTAACGTGTGCATATAGTAATAATGATAAAAGTTATTAACACCTGGAGACTTTATTAGATGTTATTATTTATAAAGAATGTCGTCTGATAAGTACTTTTATGTATTCTCTCATGCAAAATGTGGTCGAGACATACTATTAGACATTAGCATTGTTGCAAACAAAACTCGAAGATAATAACGAGAACCCGAGTAACTTGCCTCTTCAATGGCTTTTATATACTCCTTGTCATCATCTAGAAGACCAAGTGCATAACATACATCTCTAAAAATAGGATGCTTGCATCCATTAATTGTAAGAATTTTTTCAAATGATCTTGAACCTTTGACATTTAAAAGAATTCTTAAAAAGTACGCTTCACCAAGAGATGAAGAAACAGAATGAATTCTACCGATCGCAAACCCTCTTTTTCTTGGTACCCAAGAATACTTTTTCAATTTCCAAACAAATTTCGTAGGAAATTCAACATAACTAAGTGTTCGTACTTTCGAATAAGCTTCATTACATTTCACCCAAGATAAGAAAATTGTAGAAGCCACAGAATGTTTGTCGAGGACATGACAGGATCAATGTCATCATCTGCACAATATACGACTTGTATTTGTCCCGGAAGATGAAAAGGAAGCCTTGTGACCAAAGGACTCCTATAATGAACATCATATTCAAATATCCGCTATGATGCTTCACATGCAGAAAGATATCGACAGTCATAATACTCTTTTATTTCATTTATTACATTGTGATCACCATCATCTTCTTTTTTACTTTCTACAACTGCAAGTGTAGCTCTGTCAAGTTCTTTATTAATGTATTTAAACAAATCAACTTGATTGCACCACTCAGCATTTATATGTGTATGATAATTTTTTAAGAGCACTTTGTGGTACAGAACTACACTTTTGTTGTCTAACTTAACCCCATATTTTTCAACAAATAATCCAGAATTCGTCTTCTATATAACGGAAAGCCATCTGAATCAACAGAAGTGTGCTCTGAAAATTTTTTTGGAACGTTTTTTGAACATTTCTTATCAACCATTCAAGGACAATTAACAACTTGTAGATATATGTGTGATAATGTTTTCAACTTGCACATACATAACAATTAACACCTAAAATATTGGACCAGAGAAGTCCTTCGAATAAAACAGGTTAAGAATTAAAAATGTTAAAATTTAAGAAAATCAAATAAAACAAACTACTTGCCAATGAAAAGAGATACTAAAATTGGAAAAGTTGATTATTTTTCGCAAGCATGTGATTACCTATTCAATGTATTTGTTTAACAAACTCTATTAATTCAATTAGACTAAACAATAGATAGAGTAGGAATGAAAGTTGTATATCATTAAACAATTTGAATACAAGTCAATAAAGTAAGCATTTAAAACAACAATTTGGTCATAGAATTGAACAATCTATAGTAATATATAACTAAAGGAACGAGGACTTGGCAATTGCACTTAGTACAATCAATTGGGATGCAAGTCGAAAAAATTTAGAATCAAGGCAATTGTTAGACAAAATAATTTTTTTTTATCAAAAGTATGTCATTATAGACATCAAGTAATAGAAGTAATATAAAATTTGTAAGAATAAGAAAGAACATCATAAACACAATAGACTTTATAAATGATAATAACAACATTTGTTCTACTTGCATCCTAATTTCAGCCAAATAAACTTGACTTTAACATTATGCAGCAACTGAAGATTAAAAATTTAGAAATTGAGTATCTGGTAGAAGCTCATCTATTGAATCGTAACCCTTGAGTTGTTTAAGCAAAAGATAACTAGATTTGAGCAACAACCGTGAAGGTGGTATTAGGGCCGTAAACAAACCGAACGTTCAACGAACAGCTCATGAACCGTTCGGGGGGAAGTTCATTTATGTTTGTTTGTTTAATAAATAAACGAACACGAATAAGAAATTCCGTTCGTTGTGTTCGTGAACGTTTGATAATGTGTTCGTTAAAGTTCGTTTGTGTTTGTTCGTCTAAAAGTTATGTTTGTTATAATTATGTTAAATGCTTGCTTATATTTGGTGGATATTACATGATGTTTGTGATTTTAATTATAAAATCAATATATGATAGTTTGTATTTGTTTGTTTTAGGAAATATTCATTTTTATTTGTATTTGTTCATGAATATTATGCGTGTCCACTTGTCTTCTTAATGAACGATTAACAATGCCACATTCATGTTCGTTCGGTTCGTTTACAGCCATAGGTGGGATCGTGCACAAATATGAATCTATGAACATATATATAACGGGTTTCTTGGCTCGTCTATAAATTGACAGATTTGAAATTATTCAAAATTTGGTAGATTGATTTCATTTCCAAATAGAAATAAGCAATCATCGCACATGGTTGCAATATATAAAAGGAAGAGCTTCCACAATTACTGCCGAATTTCCAAACCCAAGCAAGTGTAATATGGAAAGAAATCATCAGGGATGAAAAGACTTTAGATAATTGCGCTAGAAATACAAGATTAAGGTATCATTTCTTCCAATTTTGACCGAAATTAAGAAAGGAGTTGAAAATTATTATTAGGGCTTTGTTTCACCGCCCCATTACATATGTGTGTATTATTGCAAGGGAAATTGATATTTAAAGAATTTATATAATATGAAATTTAAGAGGAAAAAGTAAAATCATAAAATATATAAATAAAATCAAAAATTAATTTAAGGTCAGCCTCTGCTGCCTTTAAAGTTCAAATCTCCAATCTCTCTTTATTAATTCTAAAAAGTTTAAAAAACCTTAATAGAAGGAAATAAGTAGTAATTTTAAAAAACTTGAAAATAAGAAGTATTAAATACGAAGAAAATATAACTCTTTTAAACTTTTAAACATTTTAAAATAATAAGTGTTTTGGTGAAAAAATTTACAAGGTAATTAATGAACAAATTAGTCAAGTGAGGTAGTAGGCTATATCAGAATACTAACTGAAATATCTGACCAACACCGGAATATCGATCAGGATATTACAGAAATGAACAATCAAATCAAGTAAGAACAAAGTCAACGAATTTTTGAAGGGGAAAAAGCCCTTGATCAAAGTGATCTCCGGCACAAAAAAACCCCTTGGCGCCTGACAAAATGTCGGGCGCCGGTCCTTTGATTAATAACGAAAAACAAGTACAACTCGAGAGCTTGAATGATCGTATCTAAGTGTTACATTGATTATTTGAGCGTGTTTGAGTGTTTGTGAACAGAGATCAGGTGTGTGAACGTGAATAATTGACTTAAAACGATCAGCCAAGCCTCATTTTATAGTTAAACCTAGCTGCTATGGTCAACCGATATCCTCCGCCATATCCCGGATATCTCGGGATTCTTCAGAGAATGAGTCTTCCTGAACGTTGCAAGCCTCTTTGAACGTGTTTAACCGTTGCCTAACGTCTTCTTCAACTTCTGGGTGTTGACTCCATCAATTATACATGTGCTTATCACAACAAAACGTGTATACCAAGAATTGTTAGCATAAATTTAAGGATACAGCTCGAGATGTCAAACCTGCGTGCATATCCTGAGTTGCATATCCTGAGCTCTAGAATACTGATCAGAATATGAGCAAAATTTTCACCCATAACAATTGTCCCAAAAAATAGGATATCCATGAGAGATTTCCAGAATATATCCTATTTTTCAATTCTGAAATCATCCATGACGATTGGAACTCTTATCCTTTTAATTCTTGCAGATAATTCCCAAAATTTCAAACAAACTCAAGTGCATTCAGTTGATTAGACGTCTACCCCGATTTTCAAGGCTAATTTCCATCCATTAACTCAGTTTAAACCGCCTATAATATCCCCATCAATATTTTCTATTTAATCCATATCTAGCAATGAAGATCGTCAAGTAATTCTCTCCATCTTCTTCGCTCTCTTCTTCTTGCAATTTCTCCCTCTCATCCATGGCTAAACTCACCAGAGCATCCCTCTCGTTAAACCATTTTGTTGTCGATGACTTTAATGACCAACAACTGATTGATCGTCCTCAGTATGAAACCTGCTCATTCTCGAACTTGGAGATTTCACAACTACTTTCTTCTGGTCGCTTTCCTTCTAAAGCAGTCATTCGCACATTCGATCACGAGATGCACGCTGACTTTTGTTCAGAATCATGGGTCTGTTTCTATGCTTTTCCATTTTCCATTGGACTTTCATACCCATTCCATCCATTCATCATGGAATTTTTCAGGGTTACTGGCCTGAGTTTTGCTCAGGCCATGCCTGCAATATGGAGAATTCTGTCCGTCATTTGCAAATTGATCGATACCCACGGTCTATCCTTAGAGGTTGCTGACCTTTCCACCGTTTACAACCTCCAAACCCATGGTTCATCCCGGTTTGTACTCAAACTGATCAGCAGTAAAAACCCCTTCATCTTGAACACCACGAAAAATGAAGAAAGCTGGAAAAAGAAATTCTTCTTCGTCAAAAGAGAATCGATCCCTGGTGGCACTGAACTGCCATTAAAATAGGTTGTCAAGGGTTGGATTTAGGGTTTTAGGTTTAATATTCTCAACCATATTCTGACTAATATTCTGATTTATATCTTTGTAGTGAAATTCTTTGACGTAGCTCCCCCTTCACCCCAAGCTCTTGAAAGGATCTCAGCCATCCTGAATTTACCAGCAGCAGAAAGGACCTACCATCTTGAAAACTCATAATCCTCAACAATTAGTCATTCATCAGCTACACCAATGTCGGGAAAGTCAATGAATTCGCCTATTAGTATTTTATAACAAATATATATGAAAATTATAAGGAAAACTAAGAATACATAACCTGTCTCGTAGGCTTTACCAAGGCTACCCCGGAAATCGTCTTGGATGACATCGACAACTATATCAACATCAAAGAGGAACCATCCCAGGAAAAGCCCAAGGCCTCTGTTGTCGCCCCGGATTCTAAGGTTGCCCTGGCCAGTGCCTAGAAGAAGAGGAAAACTCCCGAGCCTTCCTTGTATGATGGTTGAGCCCTGATGAAATTCACAGCAGGATGCTCTCCTTGGTTGGTATGGTAAGGATTTTTCTAAGAATATTCAGTATTTTTTGTAGATATTCTGCCTAGTATTCTGATAATTATTCTAATACAGGGATGTCAGGTGCTGATAAAAGGTCTTCAGGATGCCAACCACACTATTGCCCAGATGAAAAAGGCCATTCACGCCAAAGACCTCTACATCAACAACCTGCATCACGACCTGGATTCTCAAAGGGGAGAACTGGCAGCCACCAAAGCCAATCATGCCGAGGAGCTTGCTCTGTTCTAGGGTTCCAATTGATCAGAATATTAATAGTTATGACTTGGGATATCCTGTCAAGGATATCGGCTTTTTGCTGACATCCTGGGTGGATGCGCTCTTTTTTAGGGTGAAACCCAGGGTGTTAGATATATAATATCTTTTGCTTTTATCTTATGTTTTTGTGTTCTTACTTCGAAACTATTTGCTTGTTGTGAATGATGCTTTGAGGTTGGATATTCTGAAAAACCTTTCAAAAATGCTTAGAAAAATTTGAGAATACCTTCGATTCATAGGTTAACAATATCCAAAAATAAACAAGTAGGAGAATCATACCAGAAATCTTTGACTTAGTCAATTAATAGGATTCAGTATAACCTTTGAGTCTTTAAATACCCTTCGGGATATTGTCCCCAATATTGTCTAGGAATATGCTTCAGGATATAGATTGGTAATCCAGCATGTATTAATTCTGCAAAAACATAAGCGAATGGACAAAACCCATTCTTAAGTATTTCAACGTAGGCAATGCCATTTTAAACGTAAGCCAACCCAGAATATCGTGGGCCAAGCCAGAATAACGTGGGCCAAGCCAGAATAACATGGGCCAAGCAAGAATAACGTGGGCCAAGCCAGAATGACGTGGGCCAAGCCAGAATAACGTGGGCTAAGCCAGAATATCATGGGTCAAGCCAGAATAACATGGGCCAAGCCAGAATAATGTGGGCCAAGCCAGAATAACACGGGCCAAGCCAGATTAACGTGGGCCAAGCCAGACTTAGGATATATCTTGGGACAAGCCACGAATGAAAGGTGAATACCTTTAAGCCTTAAGTTAACACGTAAGTGTTAAAACCAATAGATAACATGTTCAAACGTTATTCGTCCAATTCAAAATATAAGTGAGGATCATGAATTTGCCAGCCACTAAAGCGTGAACTGATTCCACAATCTCAAATACACCCAAATATTCGTGTGCTCCAGGCGGAGTGTTTAAACTCAATTTCTGAGAAAGGTGAAAACCTTTAAACCTTGAGAAGATATCTAGGATATCTTAAACTAGAGAGGGGGGGCAATCCTCTAATCTTTTGCACTGGTATATTGAGCAAAATCCTTAGGAATTTTCTACAAAACACTTCAAACCTTGGTGAGGTGGGTGTTAGCCAGGCTAACACCCCTCCGATGCTTAAGTCAGTAATGATTTTGAGAATAATAATCAAAAATTAAAATTGAATATACATCAGGATATAGCAAGAATATGATGAGAATATTGGTAAGGATAGCAAACGTACCAGTCTTGAATCCAAAGAATCTTGGTTAACCTCACATGAAATATGCTTTTAGATGAATTGCATTCCAAGATCTAAGAAGAATATCTCCTTCCAAGGTAGCCAACCAATATGCTCTTTTTCCAGCCTCAGAACCAATCATGTAAGGGCCTTCCCACTTCGGTGCCAACTTCCCATCACTTGCCTTAGTAGTATTCTGGAATGATTTTCTTAACACCAAATCACCTACTTGGAATCTTTTGATTCTCAAGTTCTTATTGTAAGCTCTTGCAATTCTTTGCTAGCTGCTATTTTGACTTTAGCAGTATCTCTAAGCTCATCCAGGGTTTCCAAATCATCAATCATATTCTGGTCATTATCCTGAGTGGATTGCAGGCTGGATCTTGATGTTGGGATGGTCATTTCAGTCGGGATCGTGGCCTCAGCCCCAAATACCAATGAGAATGGGGTTTGGCCTGTTGCATTCTTGGATGTAGTTCTATCAGACCAAAGTACAAATGATAATTCTTCTGCCTGTTTTCCTTTTTTTCTCCTTCAATCTCTTTTTCAAGTTATTGAAGATGATCTTGTTTGAGGATTATGCTTGTCCATTAGCCTGAGGATGGACTGGAGTTGAAGTTATCATCTTTATTCCCCAGCTTACACAGAAACTTGTTGTTCTCTTGCCTATAAATTAGGACCCATTATCATAGGTTATCTCTGTCGGGATTCCGAATCTTGTCAGGATATTTCATTTGAGGAAAGACACCACTTCTATTTTGGTAACCTGAGAAAATGCCTCTGCCTCAATCCATTTAGAGAAGTAATCTGTAATTGCAAGCATAAACACCTTTCCTCCTGGAGCTTTCGGTAACTTTCCTACAATATCCATTCCCCATTTCATGAAAGGCCATGGGGATACAATCGGGTACATAGGCTCAGCAGGCTGATGAAGAATGTTACTATGCCTTTGACAAGCATTACATTTTTGAGCATATATCATGGAATCCTTCCTCATAGTAGGCTAGTAATACCTTGTTCACAATACCTTGAGGAATAATGACCTGCCTCCAGAATGATTCCCACAGTCACCTTTGTGGATATCCTTAAGCACTTCATTGGTTTCAGGATCCTCCAAGCATCTCAGATAAGGACCTACAAGAGATTTCTTATATAGTATATTATTAATAATGGTGTATCGGGACACCTTGGCTCTAAAGGCTCTTGGGTTTTCTTCCTTCGGGATGTCCCCATTCCTTATGTAGTTCAGGATTGGATGAGTCTAGGATTTGGTATCCTGACCAGGATCCTGAAGCTCTTCATCCTCAGTGGTCTTCACCCCCTGAACATCTTCAGCAACAAGTTCATCATTATTTATAGCTGATTTTAGGATATGGGTGATAGGTATCTTTACCCCTTCTGGTATCCTGACAGTCGATCCAAGATAGGCCAAAGAATCCGCTTCAGCATTATCTTCTCTTGGTACTCGTTCTATGGAGAATATTTCAAAACACTTTGCTAATCTCTTAACAATTTGGAGATATTTAACTAACTTATTCCCTTTTGCAGCATATGATCCATTAAAATGGTTAGTTAATAATAAGGAATCAACATAAACATGCAAGTATTTGATATCCATATTTTTAGCTAATTGTAATCCTCCTATAAGGGCCTCATATTCCAACTTATTATTCGTAGCCTGGAATTCACATCTAATGGCTTGGGGTAGTATGTCCCCCTGTGGCGATTTTAGGATGATTCCTAGTCCTATTCCTCTTATACTAGATGCTCCATCAGTATGCAAGATTAGATTCCAAGTTCTAAACTTCTAAGTCTACTTGCAATTGGATATCCTGACTAAAATCTACCACAAAATCAGCTAAGGCTTGGGATTTTATAGCAGTCCAAGGCTCATATATTATATCAATGGCACTAAGCTTTACAGATCCTTTAGCCATCCTACCCGACATTTCAGGTTTTCTAAGCACATTTTTAATCGGATAATTTGTTTTAATACATATCCTATGTGTTTCAAAATAATGCCTAAGCTTAGTAGAAGCCATTATCAAAGCTAAAGTAAGTTTTTCCAAATAAGAATACCTAGTTTCAGCATCAAGTAGACTTTTGCTCACATAATACATAGGATGCTGATTTCCATTATGATCCTTAACAAGAATAGCACTTACAGTGGTCCGGGATACTACCAGGTATAATGACAGTTGCTCTCCATCTTTGGGCTTCATCAATAGAGGGGCTGAGGCAAGGTATTCTTTAAGAGCTTGAAGTGCCTCTTCATGTTTCTGTCCCCACTCATACTTCTTATTCTTTTTCAGGATATCATAGAATTATTTGCATCTCTCGGAGAATTTTGATATAAATCTGTTTAGGGCTGCAACTCTCCCGGTTAACCTTTGGATATCCTTAACATTAGTTGGGGATTTCAGGTTCATGATAGCTTTGATCTGCTCCAGGCTGTCCTCTATCCCCCTTTTGGTGACCATGTATCCCAAGAACTTTCCTGCCCCCACACCAAAATGACAATTGGCAGGATTCAGCTTCATACTAAATTGGTCAAGGATATCGAAAGCTTCTTCAACATCCCGAAGGTAATCCTTAGCTTTCTTTGACTTGACTACCATATCATCAATATAGACCTCCATGGTGTCCCCCAGCTTGCTTTTGAACATCATGTTGACCAGCCTTTGGTATGTAGAACCTGCATTTTTAAGACCAAAAGGCATGGCAATATAACAAAAAATACCTGTTGGGGTCATGAAGGCTGTGTCTTCTTAATCCGAGGGCTCTATTTGGATTTGTTGAAATCCTGATGAAGCATCCATGAAAGTCAGCATTTTATTGCCAGCAGTAGCATCTACCATGGAGTCATTGTGTGGCAATGGGAATGGGTCTTTTGGACAAGCTTTGTTGAGGTCGTATAATCCACCCACACACTCCATTTTCCATTCTTTTTTTGGACCACTACCATATTTGCAAGCCACCTTGGAAACTCACTTCTCTAATCATCTTGGATTTTAGTAGTCTTTCCACCTCTTCTTGGATGATTCAATTTCTTTCGGTTGCAAACTTCCTCCTCTTTTGGTGAATCGGCCTGTAATTTTCATCCAAACCAAGTTTATAAGTTATAATATCCTTAGAGATACCTGTCATGTCTTCATGTCTCCAAGCAAATGTGCTTTTTCTTTTCTTTCGGAAGGAGATCATATCCTGCTCAATATCCTGAGGGATATTTGCTCCTATCAACACTTTTATCTTTGGGTCTTCGGGATCTAAGGCTACTTTTTTCACATCTTGCTAGATATCCTACTCAGCATTCTCTAACACATCCCGAAGTTTATTCTGTAATTGCTATGCTCCCTTATTCTGAGCTGATTCTTTCATTGAGGATGTATAACAGTCCTTGGCCTCCTGCTGGTAACTTTTAATTTTGATCACACCCCAAGGTGTTGGGAGCTTTACATACTGGTGGTATGTTGAAGGTATGACTTTTATCTCATGGATCCAAGGCCTACCTAAAATGATGTTATAACAAGACAAACAATCCATTACACAAAATTTTTGCATAGAATTTACTCCCTTTGCATAGACTGGAAGCTTGATTTCTCTAATAGTACTCTTTGTTTCACCACTGAATATCATAAGGATCAAGGATTTTATGGTGATTTCTATGTCTGGGATGTTCATCTTCTTTAGAGTTTGTAGCTAGATTACGTTCACAAAACTCCCACCATCTATCAATATCCTACGCACAAAATGGTTAGCAACATATAGAGTTATAACTAAACCATCATGATGAGGATCCTGCACATTATCCATGTCATCATCATCAAAGGATATGGTTTTTCCTTGAGTTAAAGTAGCTTTAGAGTTCAGCCTATCTCCTTTCTCTGATTTGGCTTCTTTCGCATGTCTCTTGGCAGCAGAGTATGATGTTTCGCATATGTTAGATCCACCTGAAATAAAGTAAACAATTGAAGCATCTGGGGGAGGAGATGCAACTCTCTTAGGATTTCCTTCAGGATTTCTTTCATGATTCCTATCAGTATCCTGGTGCTTAGCCTTTTTCTTTCCCAGCAGTTCTTTCAGGTGTCCTTTACACAACAACTAACTTATTTCATTGCTCAGAGCAATACAATCCTCAGTGATATTCCCAAAGTCTTCATGGAATGCATACCTTAGACTTGTCTTTCCAGCCAGGATTCTTCTCATTCTTCCGAGGCTACCTAGCTTTCTCTTCGAGACCCTGCATAGCATATATTAATTCTAAATTAGACACCGAGAAACAGTAATCAGCAAGTTTAGGATACTCCTTATCATCTTCATCATCTTCAACAAAGTTTACTTTCTTTCCATCATCGCGGGAATATGGTTTGGGACGATAATATTTGAAGAGGATTCCGATTTCCTGTTGGGATTCTCATATTCTAAGGATCCATCGATCCTCTACTGGATCTTTTGATCTTCCTTAAGTCTTATAAACCTCAGAGCCTTGTTTCTGACTTCATCCAAATTCCTGCAAGGATTCATCACAAGATCCTTGTAGAATGCAAAATCCTTCAGCAATCCCATTTTGAAAGCCTGCACTGCCGTCGGCATATCAAGGTTCGAGATGTCTAGAGCCTCCTTACTGAACCTGTTGACATAATCTATTAAAGATTCTCCTAGATTGCGGACCACCCTATATAGATTAGTTGTTAGTCTTTCAAATTCTCTACTAAAAGAAAATTGATTGTTAAACAAATTGATTAAATGAGCAAATGAGGTAATAGAATAAGGTGGAAGATTAAGCAGCCATTTCAGGGTTGGCCCTATTAATGTTGATCTGAATCCCTTGCACAAACAGGCTTATTTCATGTGTGCAGGGACAGGGTTAATCTCCATCCTCTCCCCATACTGGGCAATATGCTCCTCAAGATCAGTTGAACCATTATAGAGCTTCACGCTAGGAGTTTGGAATCTCTTCGGGATTTCAGCATCACAAATTGGTGGTACAAAGCGGGATATCCTGTGACTAGCATCGGATACTTCAGGGATGGGGCTTTATCACACCCGGCACACTAGAGATCATATCCTTAAGTTTCTTGATTTCTCTAGCAACAGCAGTACTCATCCTCGTATCCTGCACAGTTTGAAAGTTATTAGTAACTGAAGGGTTTCTGTTTGTAAGAATATCATCAGTAAAGGTTCCAGAAAAAGATCCTGTAGGATATCCTGAGGATAATCCTGAGGTAAGTCCTGAGGAGAATCCTGAGGAAAATCCCATTTCCCTTGTCGCTGTAGTCTTGGTTGAAATAGATGGTCCAGCCACGCTATTCTGCATCTAGATTATATCATCATCCTGCACCCTATAGGATCCTATAGAATCAAAGTTAAGTATCATAGGGTGCAATGATGTTTTCTCATTTTGGGCTGGCTTTTTGGATGCTGACTTCAACTCCATAAGTTGACTCATCACCAATTTGTTGGTCTGTTGCTGCTGCTCCATATGTTGCTTTATCATGGACATTACCGAGCGGAATTCTTCACCAGAAACTGGAGCAAAATCCCCCAAGTATTCCTAGACCTGGGAATTTCAAAGACAGGGGTAGCAGTTTTGGTGACAACCTTATCCTTACTCCTCTGGAATGTTTCAAAATTAGGGGGAGGAGGAAGAGGCGCATTCAAAGAAGTAGAGATGGAAGAAGAGGGAGCTGAAGATGAAGATTGCTTTGATTGAGAAGACATTTTTTTGAAAAAACAAAAATGAATGAAAAACTTGAATAAACGAAAGATGTTTGGAAGGATTTTGAAGATTATAGCGACACTAGCCCCACGGTGGGCGCCAGATTGTTTTGGTCAAAAATTAACAAGGTAATTAATGAACAAATTAGTCAAGTGAAGTAGTGTGCTATATCAGAATACTAACTGAAATATCCGACCAACACCGGAATATCGATCAGGATATTACAGAAATAAACAATCAAATCAAGTAAGAACAAAGACAACGAATTTTTGAAAGGGAAAAAGCCCTTGATCAAAGTAATCTCCGACACAAAAAACCACCTGGCGCTTGACAAAATGTCGGGCGCCAGTCCTTTGATTAATAACTAAAAACAAGTACAACTCGAGAGCTTGAATGATCGTATCTAAGTGTTACAATGATTATTTGAGCGTGTTTAAGTGTTTGTGAATAGAGATCAGGTGTGTTAAGGTGAATGATTGACTTAAAATGATCAGCCAAGCCTCATTTCATAGTTAAACCTAGCTGCTATGGTCAACCGATATCCTCGACCATATCCCGGATATCTCGGGATTCTTCAGAGAATGAGTCTTCCTGAACGTTGCAAGTCTCTTTGAACGTGTTTAACCGTTGCCTAACATCTTCTCCGACTTCTGGGTGTTGACACCATCAATTATACACGTGTCTATCATAACAAAATGTGTATACCAAGAATTGTTTGCATAAATTTAAGGATATAGCTTGAGATGTCAAACCTGCCTGCATATTCTGAGCTCCAGAATACTGATCAGAATAATAAGCGAAATTTTCACCCATAACAATAAGTAGTAAATAAGAAACAACAAAAGACAATCTTTTACATTAATTTTACATAAATAAAAAATGAATCGATTATGACAAGATTTTTTTCAAAATTATAATTTTAACTTTACTTTTTGAAAGCATAAATGTGAATTGTCAAATCCAAGAACAATAATAGAGAAACCAACTACCTACAATTTTAGACGAGAAGTTTATAGAAAACTTTGGATGCAAATAGGGCATCGACCTCCTACATACTTCTTAATTGAGAAGTAGAGAGCAGATAATTATGAAATAAGAAGTATAGATTTATGTATCATTGTTTTTTGTACTTTTAATTTTGTATGAAAGATTTGTAACAAATGAGAATGGATGTTGTATAAGGATCATAGAGAATCCTTTACATGGGTATATTATTGAAACCATATAAGTTCTTCATACAATACCTTGGCTTACATATTATAAGTTTATTCCCATTAAAGTATTAAAGTAATTCGGCTTACGAATCATACAATGAGATAAAGAATAAGCTAGATTTCAACTTGTTAGTCTTTTTACATTAAAATGTTAAACTATTTCGAATTATGAATTACATGATAAAATGATATATCTTTTAAAGTTTAGCATATTATAATTAATAATGTCTCCTGCTTTTTTTTGTATTAAATTTTGTAAGTGTGTAAATTAGAAAATTACTACAATTAAAGTACCAACAAAACATCCATTAAAGTACCAACCAAACATCCATACTACATAAACAACAAATCAAAACATCCTAAATAAGTAAAAACATATCAAAACACATGTAAAATGACGATAAGAAAAAAAATTAAGTCTTTAAAGATTTAAAAAGATAGTAATTTCTCAGTCTTAGGAGTTAGAAACTTCTTGCCATTTTCTTTTCCATCTCTATTGTAATATGTAACAGATGTTGTAGATTGCTTTGTAACTGACATAGTTGTCAAATCATCCACATCATAAACATCGTCCAGGTTACTCTTTAAATTAGAGCGTGTAGAACCCGATGTAGGCTTTTTTCCACAGAGTAGGAGTAACATTATCCCCGGTGTATGAAACAACATCCTATTTGAAAAGTTAATAAATATTTTTATCACTAAAAAGTTATATCAAAAGTAATAAAATTTAAATGGATGAAAATTACAGGGCACTTTAAGATTTATTGTTTCTTGTGATAGAAAGTCTAACATTAGGACATTATATGTATGGCCAAATAACTACATTAGAAGGTATAACAGTTTATACTTAATACCATTATGATTTGAAGGAGAGACATAAAAATAGTAACTTGTTTACATAGAAACCTCTTTTCCAACTCACGGGCTGTTTGGTAGCGTTTGAATCAGCCTCTTAATGGTTCAGATCTCTGAATGGTTCAATATTTATGTTAGGTCTAGATCTTTTGTATAGGTTTAGAAGATAAATCAACTCTTGTAATAACTCATTGTAATTCTCTTTTGATAACATAATGTACTGCATGAATTATATGTTAACCCATATTATTATGTGTGTTGGTTTATGTGTCATTGCATGAAACATCAGACTTTGTAAAATTGACCAAGTGTTAGAACAATCTGCGGATGAATAAGTGTTCTTTCGTAGATGTTCTCCGGAACATAACTAAAGGCTGTGCTTCCGTAGATCTCCTACGGAAGAACAACAACTGATGAACAAATCCGAAGATCAAGTGGAGCTACTGACAAAGAGCTTGCTGCTGAAGAAGTACAAGAACTCCTGTGGAAGCACAACCATTGAAGAACAAATGTTGAAGACTAAGTGTTGCTGCGGAAGACCAATTGCTGCGGAAGAAGAACTTCCTACGGAAGACAAATTACTACGGAAGATCAAAAAGTCAACAAGTCAACATATCAAAGCAACATCATCAAATCAATGACGGCAGAAGACATTGAAGTCAAGCAAATATTCCACGTTACATCAATAACATTCTTTTTGTAATTTACAATTTCCAATCTATGCTGATAAACAAGGCAAGGATGCACACATATTGAAACAGAATAGCGAGATATTAGCAAGAAAATAGGAACAAAATAGAAAGAGATTGAGAGATATTGATACTCAAATAGGTGTATATATTGATATAAACGATATCAATCAAGAAAAAAACAAGAATAGAGAACAATGACAATATATCAATGATAAGAACATCAAGAGAATCAACATCAATTGTAATCGGTTTGTTGTGAATGAAAAGCAATTGAAAATCAGCTTTGTGTTACATTATTACATTGTGTTTTCAAGTTGTTTTATTTTGTTCATTAATTTCAATTTATAAACAATCCATTAAATAGCAAGTATTGATAGTTCCGCGATCATTACTTGTTAAAATCAAATTGATAATTCCTGCGTCGATCCTTGGATTCACAGGTGGTATCAGAGCCAAGTGCTCATTGATCTAGATCAATTGATCTATCAGTGTGATTTGTTTAATTGGTGTTTATTTTAAACAGGTTTGTTAATTTTTGATAATTAGCATAGTTAATTAACATGAGCAATTCAGTGGTTGGCGCTTATCAACCTCCGAAGTTGGAGAACAAATCTGATTTCAAAACATGAAAAATCAAATTCAGGAATCATGTTAATTATACAGATTTTGACTTATGGGTGTCTATCACTGAAGGTCCTTATATTCCACCTGCTTTAGGACCTGATTACAAAGATAATAATCAGCCTATAAGTCTGAAAAATCTATCACCTGATGATGCCAAGAAAGTCAAAGTCGACATTAAGGCCTATAGTATGCTTACTATGGCTTTACCTGAAGAACTATTAATCAAGTGTGAAGCTTACAAAACTGCTAACTCAATATGAAAAAAATTTCACACTTTGTGTGAGGGAAGTGATGAGATTAGAAGTATCAAGAAGGATACCCTGCGTTCACAATATGAAACATTCCATCACATTCAGGGTGAATCTGTTCCTCAACAACTCCAGAGGTTTATACAACTTGTTACAGAGATGAATATATTTGAACTGAAGTACAACAATGAGGAGTTAAATAAAAGGATGCTTTATTCATTATCAGAAAGCTGGACCCACACTGTGTCTATGTTCAAGAATACTCTTGATCTGAAGTCAATTGGGTTAGACACTCTCGTTGCAAAGGTTGAAGCTTTGGAGTTGGACGAGAAAACCAGAAACAAGAGTGTTAAAGCACCTATAGCACCATACCAATTCAAAGAATCTAAGGGTGTAGGAAGTGCCTTTATCTCTAATGATGATGAAGGTAACTCTTGTATTGAGAGTGATAGTGAAGAGGAAACTGGCTTCTATGCTGCCAAGCCCTCTAAATTGAACTCTTAAAACAATCAATCAAAAAAACAACAGAGAAGAACAGGACAACAACAAGAACAGAGAACAACAACAATATAGCAATCATAAGAACATCAAGAGCATCAACATCAATTGTAATCGATTCGTTGTGAATGAAAAGCAATTGAAAATCATCTTTGTGTTACATTATTACATTGTGTTTTCAAGTTGTTTTATTTTGTTTATCGATTTCAATTTATAAACAATCTATTAAACAGCAAGTATTGATAGTTCCGCGATCATTACTTGTTAAAATCAAATTGATAATTCCTATGTCGATCCTTGGATTCACAATTTAATGGTTCAGACTGTTTGTTTCGCGAGCAAATGTCTGAATGGTTCAGACATTTGTCTCTGAATGGTTAAGCATTATATTAATGTCAAATGGTTAAGAGGTTTAATGCTGAATGGTTAAGACCTCTTATCTGAATTGGTCAGACATTTGCCTTTGAATAGTTAAGCGATATACTAGCTCTTAATAGTTCAGACCTCTTAATGGTTCAACACTTAATGGTTCAGACCTCTTATTGGTTTAGCACTTAATCATTCAGAAATTGCCAAACAGTCCCTTAATATTGATTTTAGAATCACTGCACAACATCCTAATACCATATATTGGGACTTTTTTTTTCAAGTTATACCTCGTAACTTTGATTTTGAAAGCAATTTTTTTCTCAATTAGTTCATACAAAGCATTAGGATAGATGTTCGTATCACCGGCTTGTGAAATAAATGTAAATGATTATAAAGTAATGTAATTAAAGTTTCTAGGAGCATGAAAAATCATATTTTAAGGTATAAAAAGTATAATTTTTGAATATTTTCAAGAATATATTTTGCGGATAGCTTTAACAGTTTCTTAGCCTTACAATCAAACAATATCAATGACACTCCTCCAAACCAATAATAAACTATAATTTGAATCTTGAATATAAAAATAGTTTTAAAAAAAATTAGAAAATTAAAACAAACAAAATATCATGATAATGGAAATCAAATTGAGGGGATAAGATAAATTTATTAACCTTGGAATAGGAGATATTATCTTCATGTCGCATCCAGTACATTCAAAAACTTGCTTTTAATTCGCCAGGTACGTCAAGTTTATCGTTTATAAGGAAAGTACTTGAAAATGTACATGTACAATTCTTGCAACCAAGATAATACCATTTCATATCATTGCATGCACGTTTAATTATACTAAGTATGATAATTGACTTCGGCTTCAAAATTATTATAAATTATTATAAATTATATATAAAGTATACACATTTGCATATGTTAATTAAATAAATATTTTTAAGAAATTTAAAATAAAATAAAGTTATCGTATATATTTCATAGATATCTACGATAGTGTTAAAATCATTGTCAATATGAAATCATCATGTAGAGAATACATGATTGGAGGAATTACGAAGTACCAACAATGTCATTATCTAATAAACTGATCAAATAAAATATTTAAATTATTATATTTTAAATAAGTAATTATAAATAAAATAAGGGAGAGATAGAACAATACGTATGATGTAAATATCACCTTTTTTTGAATGTCATGATTTCATCAATCTCAGCATTAATGAACAACCTAGTCACACTATGAATTTAAAACATCTGGATTATTTTTTAAAATATCAAATATTAAGTAAACATTTCAAAATTTTATAAATCAAAAAACATAAAAGTAAAAGATTACAAATGTGAAATAAAAACCATTAAAAAACTTCATCTTCCCAATCTAAAGAATGATTATTATACAACATTCGTCAAGGTTATTTGAAATCTAGTCAAACATTTGTTGAGCGTACTCATCCCATAAGGTCAAGTAAATCTTTAATTCATGTATATATATATATATATATATATATATATATATATATATATATATATATATATATGGTTATAGTGAATTAGAAATAATAATAATTGGAATAGGGAAGTAACTCTAAATCTTGGAGTTGAACGGTCATTTATTGCTTTCTTTGTCTTTTTTCCGAGGGTAACTTTCCGTTTTAAAGAATCTCACAACATAACCAATAACATATGTATATTGTACGAAAGAATTCATTAGTATACTCAAATAAATTCATTTTAAATGCTATGTATTGACCTTAAGAATGACATACTCATCAATGGTTAAGTCTTCAAACAACTTCTTTTCTCAAATAGTCTTGAATGACAAAAGATTATCCATAATGCGTGCCATTGCATTGCATAATGTGTATTGCAAACAAAGTGTGTTTACATTATCCACATACTTATAACTTTGAGAGATTAAAACCAACACTGGACTTTTGAATATAGTAATCACCAAGTTCTTTAAGCAACTTGTAAAATCTGGCGACACATTTTTTTTGGGACATTAGCTTCGATTTTACTACCCTGCATTAGGGATAAAGAATACAAAATATACGATATTGATGTTATATTGTAAAGTACTTATTCGTCCACTAAAATCATCTCAATTGAATATATTTTCGTAGGGTTTCTAAGATCCTTTCTTTTCCACAAGCGAATTATTCGCGCCTTCATTGTGTAGTCAACTTTACACAACTCAACATCTTTAATTAGTATTATGTCTCTAGGATCCATGACTTTGTTGGAGAAGGTCAAAATTTAAAAAATCTAAATTGAGCAACAGTTGAAGAAATAATTGAATAAACCATACTATTTAATAAAAAATAGCAATAAAAAACAGATTTCATGGATTTTTGGTTAAGGCAAACAGACTATTTAGAATCGGTATGTTCATATAATTGATACACATATTTGAGGTTATTCACAAGATAATCGTCATTCGTTTTCGTGTAAGCCTTTAAGTTTTATAAATAGCAGATGATGAACCAATTTCATGCCTAATTAAAATGACCAATATATAGTCACAAGACAGGTTACTAAAGTTTTTAAATCTGTCTGAAAGTTCAAGACTAAAAATAAGAGATTATGTAGTGATACCTAATTAAAATAATCAAAATATTTTATGTTCATGGATTATAATACAGGCTGTAGGTTACAGGTAGCAGTATGCTTCAAACAAATTAAGAAAATAAGACTACCAAACTTGCAGGTAGATAATTAGTAACAGCTTGGAGGTATACATGTAATGACTTTTTCAACTTACACGTACACAATAATTAACAACTTGTGGTTATATGTGTGATAATTTTTTCAACTTACACATACATATATAAAGTCAGTAGATGGATTATAATGCAAGACCTATACATATATAACAAATTTAGAATCCAGGATTAAAAATTGTATATAAGTATAACAACTATATAATCCCAATAAACATAAAAAAATGCAGATATGATAAGACACCATTTCAAAATAATATGATCATTTAAAGACAGAAGATAGAATGATGCTCACATGAACCAAACAATAGAGAGATTATTTCAATAAAAATATGGCCATTATTTGTTTTTCCAACTTATGGGTGGTAATTACCCTTATATGGCCTTTGTTCTTTTTTTTTTCCTATTAATTTCACTACACATCCTTTATAGAAACTAAGGTGCTATTTGTTTTTCATGCAGCAAAATGTCTGCAGTTTGTGGATCACATCTGCAGTCTGCAAGAATAAGACTGTTTGTTTTTTAACATCCGCAGACTGCAAAGATAGGTTGTAATTAAAATAAACCTAATTTTAGATTGTTTACTTATTTGTAGTCTAGGAGAAGCAAGAAAGGTTACCCCTTTGCATTTGTTTGCATGGTGTCAATCACCCTTGAACAACAATTCAAAAGTTTCTTCATTTCATCCCAATAACTGGATGGTTGTATTGCTTCACTCATACTTCATATTTCAAAATTGCAAAGCAATAGTAGATGACTAGTACAGGTCACCCCAAAACATATCAACATTCAACACAAACCTACACTTCTACAAGCAACAATTTCATGTCCTTTTCCTAAAATCAAACATTTCACATTTCAAATATAACAAATTCATAAATAGTTATTACAAAAACAAAATCCAAATCAAAATGCTTGAACCACCAATTTTGCATCTTTAGTGTTATTTCTAAAAAACAGGTGAAAGATAGAACTCGAGGCCATTATTTCACACCAACTCGTTGAAATGCTATTATATAAACAATCATATCACGCAGATTGTCAATATATACATGAATCACCAAACAAGTGTAATAAACGAGAACCCTAATTTTCACAAAATCAATGAAATCAATAGAGGATTATAGATGAACGAAGAGGATAAAGGTTACTGTGATCTTCAATCGATGAAGAAATATGATCGTCGACGGTATAACACGGTGGCTGACAGTGGTTGTTTGGGTGTCGGAGACAGTGGCTACGGGAGGCTATAGGGGGTGACGGTAGTGGCGACGGGAGGCTGTAGGTGGCGACGGTAGGGGGGCCGGCAGTGGTGAGAGTGAAGGAGATGGGGGAAGAGGTCGATGTTTTTGAGGGAGATGGGAGAGCAGTCGATTTTTGGGGGAAGGGGAGAAATTATTAAAAGATGAGAAGAGGTTAGAAGATGTTAGAAGAGGTGGTGCAATGTCTTCTTCACGCAGACCTCAGGAAGACGTTTTTTAACGAAAAGTCTTCCAAAAACCAACAGTCTGCAGACCTCAACGTCTGCGCGTGGTCTGTGCGGCGCAAACAAAAGAGGTCAGGAAGTGCTTCTCAGGAAAAACAAACACCACCTAAGATATGCTATAAAGTATAGAACTGAACAATACAAATAAAATATACACTTCTTTTAGTTTTTCAAAATGAATCATCATATAAACATCCTATTGCTCATTTACTTTTGCATTTTATTTAAAACATTATTCAGGTTGGCTTTAGAATGTGGTACCCCATAGTTTAAAAAATATCCACAATAATTAACAGATATTAATATGAACCATAATCTATTGATACATGTGATGAGTTTTTCAAGTTGCATGTAGACAATAATTAACTGTTTGTAGGTATATGTGTAATAACTTTTTCAACTTCATATACATAACAATGAATAACTTTTAAAATATTAAACCAGATAAGTCCTTTAGATAGAAGAAATTAAGATTCAAGAACATTCAAATTTATGAAGATCAAATTTATGAAGATCAATTCTTTCCTCAAATCAAACATAATAATCAAATTGAAGTACACATAAAAGATAATTAAGAACTTTAAAGTTAGAAGAATTTAATACCTCTTAAAAAAGTTGCTTCAAATTTAATACCTTTTAAAAAAGTTGTTGAAGCTGGGCACTTTCTTCAAATATTAAAATAAAAGTAAAATAAGATTAATCCAAAAACACAATTGTAGACAATGACATGTTAAATCATAGACGTAAAGGATGGTAGCTCAATTATAAAAAAGCATAAATACTTGGTCTTGAAGAAAGCTCGATGACGTGTATTGAAGCCAATAATAGAAGCTTGATGAAGTCTATTGAAGCTGATAACACGCTTTATAAAGGCCATATGCGTCTGTCTTAAAGGTGAGAAGGAATTAAAATCATTTAAAATTGGGTATGATTTTATTTCCAAACAAAGATATGTATGAATTTCTCCAAAATTGGAGTGTACGCCATGAGGATGTCCCGTAACTATTGTCAAAATTCTAACCAAGCATACTATGGAAACAATAAATCACGAATCCGCAAGATTGAGCCTTGAAAAGTGCATATCTCAACTAAGGAACCGCAAGAGTGAGCCTTGATTTTATATCTCAACTAACTTGAGACACCCACCCATTGATATATACACGGGCAAATATGAAAACCTTATATCGATTACATAGATGAAGAGAATCAGGATTGATTTCTTCATCTTGAATAATTCGAAGAAAGAAGAACAGCAAGAACATGCAATAAGTATAGAAGAACAACAAGAACAGGATAGATACATTTTTAGGTGGAAAATTAAAAAAACAAAGGCATAAGAAAATGACATGTGACGCTAAAGATATTGCTTTATTAATAAGTATAGATATAGATTTCTTTTTATAAAAATCCATGTATATTTTTCTATCTTTACCCTCTCCCCTCTATCTCTACAAAAACCCTTCTCTTCGTCACCCGCTCATCCATACTAATAGTTATGGATGTCAGCTGTCGTTGGTCGCCTAAAACCCTTCTATCTCATCTTTATTTTACTCTTTTTCTTTCAAATGTAAAACCCAAAGGGTGTGTGTCGGAGCAATTGGTAAAGTTGCTACCTTGTGATTTTGATGTTACGGGTCAGTTCAATGCGTGGGAATCAGCCTCCTACATAAATCGTGAGGTATGGTTGCGTACATCATATAGTGAAGTGTTCCAACCCTCCCCGGACTCTAAGCAAAGCATGAGACGAGTCTAGCACCGGGCACACCATTTATGGTCTTTTTTATAAAATGCAAAACCCAATTTACTCTTTAATCTAACCCAAGCCCTTCATTTCACCCTCTTCAAACGTTTTTTTCTTTTCGACCAATGATGGCGATGGTGGCTATGGTGACTTCATTCCCAAAATCATCAAATTTGTTATGGTAGTGGTGGTGAAAAAGGAAAGAAAGAAATACATTCTATTCATAGATCTGCAATCTTTTGTTCACCGCAATATTTGTTTTCTTCAACACCCTAAAATGATGATAACAAAACCTTAGATTTGTTAAGATGGTTAATATTGGAGTATAACTTGTTCTCCGGAAGATGCATTCTTAGATGCTTGATTCATCTAATAAACTCGTTCATGCAACTTTAATCCACAGATTAATTAGACATCAAGATTAATTAGACATCAAGAGGTTAGTGAATTCAAGAATCTTGAACTAGGAATTTAGAAAGGCATCGAGGGATATAGTGAGAGAATAGAAAGAGATCATAGAAATGATAGAGAGTGGGTGGAGGGTCTTGGAACATAGATTGTAGTTGGAACACATGCAAGAAAGAGTAGGTAGGTTTTTTAATTTATGTATTAAAAGCCTTTTAAAAAAAAGTATCTGTATTGGAAAAAAGTTTATAGAGCAAAAGTAAATAAAGAGAAAGATAAAGTGTGTATATTGCAATAAAGAATGAAGATATAAACATGAAAAAAAAATATTATTAGGTGACAATATTAATTTTCTTTTTATTTTAATTTGGAGACAGTCACAATAGATTCTTTATTTAGAGCACTTCCAACCGATTCTTTAAACCCACCTTTATCTCTAAAATTTAAAGTAATTTTAAGATATTCAATAAAAATCACACTTCAACCCATTCTTTATCTCTATATCATATTTTTATAATTTTATGGTATTGAATAGTAGATCTTTATATATACGGATCTATTGTTCAAACCGTAACACCTTTTCCTTCAACAACCCTCTCTACTTCCCTCTTAATCAAGAACACAACAAAAGAATTTTTCTAATCATTGCCTCCTTCTCCATCGCGATTTCTTGATTTATATAATTCTCAATATGAAACTTTCTTGATTTCTAGAATTCCCGATCATCGTGTCCTTTGCCATCATTGTCTCCTTCTACCTCTCGATTTGTATAATTCTCAAATTTGAATCTTTTTCTTGCTTTTTAGGGCAGAATGATCCTTAGAGTTACTTCTGTATGAACATAACCTATTGGCTTCAACTTTAGGGAATTAGGGCTTAATGTATCGTTTGAAGATTTGTGATGTGTAGTATCTTGAAATTTGTTTGATAAGTTCACATGCTACTGGCATTGATCTGTAAACGATTTTCAAAACTTATTGTTTAGAAGTTGAAGGTGTGGCTTAAGTGGGCTCCAATCTTTAGTTACTAATTTCTGGTTCTTATAAGTCAAAATTGAATTAATCTGCCCAATTTATAAATAAAAATCATTCACCTATTTGCTTTTGATTTGGGTCCCTGCAACCATATCTATACTTATTAATAAAACATCTTTAGTGTCACGTGTTCTTTTCTTATATTTTTATTGTTTTGATTTCCCGCCTAAAAATGTATCTATCCTTATTATTAGTCATAATTCATTTGAACAAAACCAACTATTACTATAATTACAAAATGAGTTTTTTCCTTAAATAGTGTATATAGAAATTTTATTTACTAAAATAGGTGTTTAAGGAAGTGTTTTTTTTCTCACTATAATGGTATTGAGTAAATTTATTTTATATTAAAATAATATTATTAAATGAGTCGAGTGCAAAGGTTAATAAAATTATAAAACCATTTGATTTATATGTCGTAATTAAAAACAAAAATTTTTGTAAAACTTATTTTTGTTTTTTTAATTCACTCAGACTTAATTTTAAATAGTCTTTTCATATAGAAAACTTGAATTTTCTTTCACTATAATTTTGTTTCAATTTCATACAAAAGTAGGCATATTTGTTTTTTTAATTTTTTTAAAAAATATGTATTTTTAAAAAATGTTTTTAAGTAGCTTAAAAGATGTAATAAAAAAAAGAATAAATTACAAATATTGTCCTTTAAGTATTATCAAAATTACGAATCTTGTCCTTAAACTTTGATATTACATTGAGCGTCCTTTATTTGAAAATTTGTTACGTTTTATGTCCTTTACACTAACTGAAGTTAACTTTTTCTGTTAAGTTTTTATTAAGTGATATTTTTACCCTTAAACTTTAAAGGACAAAATATGTAATTTATATTTTTCTTGTTTCTCCTTTTCAATTCTCATCATTTTTATACAAACTATACAAACTTATTGTAAATATTATTGATTGATTAATTTTATTTTTTTTATAAAATATAAAGTTGTTTATAGAACTTTAGTTTATTATAATCTTTTTATTTGTTCGGTTTAGTAATTTACTTCTTTAAAGTTTTAATTAAATAAGTCACATAATTATTTTTTTGTAAGGAACGAAGTTATTTGAAATTATATCTTTTTTTTTATTTTAAGTTTTAGTTCAAAGGTAAACCAATTAAATTTTATAATATTATGCTATCAACTTAAACTAAAACCATAAAATCAGAAAATAAAATTTAAATGATCTGGTTTTAAATTAATTTGTTCTTTATAATTGTTATGTAACTTATTTAATTAAAATTTTAACAACTTAAACTTATTAAAAATTAGTTAACACCACATTATCAAACTTATCCAAATTATCATCGTAACATCTCATGAAACATACAATAACCCAAAAAAACATACAATGTCTAAAAAAATAATCATTATATACGCATAGTTAATTATTTATTACCTGAAATATGTCATAAGTCATACTATGATTTAAGAAACACATATGGAGAACATTTAGAAGCTTCTTAACGTTATGATGTCAACCAAAATGTGATAGCTCTGTTTTTATAGACATAAATGAATAATATTGGAATTAGTTATGTTTGATTTAATGTTTAATGGTTAGTTATGTTTATGTTTATGCTTTAATTATTATATTTTATTAATTCACGTAATTTTTGAGTTAGTTTTTGTTTTTAGTTTAAAAAAATTCTAAGTTCTCTAAATTTTATAGATTTTACTCTAATACTAAACTGAACATTATAATAAATAAAAGTTCTATAAATACAATTATATTTTATAAAATATAAAATTAATTATCAATAATATTTAAAATAAGTTTGTATAAAAAAGATAAGAATTGAAAAAGAGAAAGAAGAAAAGTATAAATTACATATTTCGTCTTTAAAGAACAAGGCAAAAATCATTTAATAGAAACTTAACAGAAAAAGTTAACATCATTAGTATAAAGGACAAAAACGTAATAAATTTTCAAATAAAGGACACTCGATGTAATTATCAAATTTTAAGGACAAAATCTATAATTTTAATAATACTTAAAGGATGATATTTGTAATTTACTCTAAGAAAAACTATTTTTAACTCATTACAAAGGGCATTTTTGATAGTTTTACCCCAAATCACGTTATGTTTCAAGTTCAACTCACCGATCCTTTTATGTCTTTATTGATCTATTTAATATCATTCACACCTCAAGTTTTAAATCACAATAGCTCTTCTACAAAGTCTAAATTCAATGCTCATATATACAAATCTCGATTGCAACAGTAGAAATGGTCCGTACGATTTAAGGATTTTGATTTTGATTTTGATTTCAAGATAAACTTTAGTATTTTGGTTTTTTACAACAGTTTGACTTATTTATGTTTTTGTTTATGAAAGCATGAAACTTTGATTTAGTTTTAGTTTATGTAAGTATGAAACTGATTTATGTTTTTGATCAACAAAAAGAGAAAATTACATATATGGTCCCTGTGGTTTAATCAAATTGCATGTTTGGTCCCCAAACTTAAAAATTACAAAGATAGTCCAAACTTTTGTATAATCATTGCATGTTTGGTCCCTGGCATCAATTCAAGCTCTATATTGCATTAGCTCAAGTTACAAGTAGACATAAATTAAAATTATTAATATGAGACAATCATGATAAAACTACAAAAAGAACATCAAATTTTGTATACGAAGAAGTTTTCGAATATTAATGGATGTTCTCATTTTAATAAATTTGTTTATTACCTAAAGTTCTTTTTTATAAGTTTATTTTATTTTATATTATACATTATTTAGACTTATAAGTATTGATAAAGAAAAACTACTAATATTAGATATAAATGATTTAAAAAAATTAAACATAAAAATCGATATACAAAGTATTAACAATAATATTATGACTTACGAACCTTTTTAATCAAAAACAATTTAATGATTGAACCCGTGTATTACATGGGTCTTTAGTCTAGTCTGTATATAATATATATATTATATATATATTAATTAGATATATATATATATATTATATATAATATATATATATATACATACTAGGTTAGTCCCGTGTATTACACGGATTTGAATAAATAAATATTAAACATTAGTACTTAAAAATTATGCATTATAAGTTATGATTGAAGATAAAATATGTTTTAAAATTCATCTGTTTATAACTTTTTTAAAAACAAAATGATTTAAATATTTTGTTTAAAAAGGTTTAGTGTGTTAGAAAATTTCATATTATATAAAATTTTAGTTTTTTATTATTTAGATTTTAATTAAAATATGTGATTTCCTATTTTTCTTATAAATCTATTTTTATAAAAGATAGTTTGATTTTAATAAGAGAGAGAAATATAGCAATTAATATAATTCATTTTTAATAAGAGATAGAATTTATTGATATTTAAATTACTATAATACCCATTTGAAGGGAAAATTGATATGTGCAGTCTAGAAGAATGACAAGTGCAAAAGAATAAGATAAGAGAATGACAAGTGGCAAAAAAAAACTTTGTTTTATTAGAGGTTATAGATATATATATTGGAATTTCAACCTAGCTTTGTTCATGGTATCAATTATTTGAATGAGCTTTAGGTATATTGTCTTAGTGTTCTTTTTGATCGGATGTTATTGTTAATCAAATGTTATAGTCTGCTGTTATAAATTGTTTTGGATCACTGGTCGGTAATTTATTATATAGTCTATCAATTATTTGATGATGTTTTCTTTCTGAATTAAAGCATTAGCTTGTTTAACTATATAGTCTGTTGTTATGAATTGTTTTGGATCATTGGCTTGTAATTTATTATATAGTCTATCAATTATTTGATGATGTTTTCTTTTTGAATTGAAGCATCAGCTTGTTTAACTATACACCATCCAATTTTAATTTTAAATGAAACATATCTCACCAACTATTGATTGAAAGTTTAGTCAACTGTTATGAATTGTTTTTTATATGTGCAATAATTTCTAGATTATTAACAAAAAATGTTTTTGACTGGATTCTATAATCAATTGTTACGAATTGTTTGTAGTTGAACCATGCTGAATTTTTATTTACAAATTGTTTGCTGCTATGTTTTTTCTTATTTGCAGAGTTATAAATCTCCTATATGGCTCAAACCTTCTTTCATAAATTGTTTATAGAAGATGATAGTGGTACCGCTCTTAATGAGGGTGGACAATCATCAAGGCATCATGAAACTTGCCAACGTCGTAAGTTTATTCGGCATCATTGTGTAGAGGGCCACAAGCGTCTATTTCGTGATTATTTTGCAGAAAAACCGGTATATCCCTCAAATCTATTTCGAAGGAGATTTCGGATGAGACGTTCTCTCTTTTCTATCCTAAATGAGGTATAGTCTAACGAGCCATACTTCGTCCAAAGAATAGATAATGTCGGAAGACTTGGTTTATCTTCTTTGCAAAAGACAATTGCAGCAAATAGAATGATGGCATATGGGGTTACGAGAGATTTTATGGATGATTACATACAAATTGGCGAAAGCATCGCAATGGAAAGCCTTAAAAAGTGAGACAATAGTAAGAATTTTTTCAAATGAATATCTGCGGTCACCAAACACCAATGATATTACTTGGTTGCTTTCTATTGGTGAGCAGTGAGGATTTCTTGGAATGCTTGGATGCATTGATTGCATGTATTGGAAGTGAAAAATTATCCCTCGGCTTGGAAAGGTATGTACTCTGTTCATATTCGTGAATCTACTATTATTTTAGAGGCGGTTGCTTCATATGATCTCTAGATATGACATGCATTTTTTGGTATGCTTGGTTCATATGATCTCTAGAATGATGGCATATGGGGTTACAACAGATTTTATGGATGATTACATACAAATTGGCAAAGGCATCACAATGGAAAGCCTTAAAAAGTGAGACAATAGTAAGAATTTTTTTTCAAATGAATATATGCGATTACCAAACACTAATGATATTACTCGGTTGCTTGCTGTTGGTGAGCAGTGAGGGTTTCCTGGAATGCTTGGAAGCATTGAGTGCATGTATTGGAAGTGGAAAATTGTCCCTTGGCCTGGAAATGTATGTACACCGGTCAAATTCGTGAACCTACTATTATTTTAAAGGTGGTTACTTCATATGATCTCTAGATGTGACATGCATTTTTTTGGTATGCGTGGTTCATATAATGACATTAATGTGCTGGGAGGTCTTTTCTTTTCACTGAACTTGCACAAGGGCATGCTCCTCCAATCCATTACACAGTCAACACCCACGAGTATATTATGGGATATTACCTTGCAAATGATATTTATCCTAAATGATGTACTTTTGTGAAGACAATTCCATCACCAAGAGAGAATAAGAATAAAAATTTTGCTAAATCACAAGAATCAGCAAGAAAAGATGTTGAGCGAGCATTTGGTGTACTTCAACAACGATTTGCAATCATTGAGGACCTTCACGAATGTTCAAAGTGAAGAAACTAACTAATATAACAAAAGCATGTGTTATTTTACATAATATGATCATTGAAGATGAGCGTGATGATGAAGACAATCTTAATTTTAAGTATGAGCAACTTAATGATCTCCTTGAATTATCACATGATCATACAACTGAGTTTATGGACTTCATTCAATGTCACGTCCATATTAGAGATAGCTCGGCACATCATCAGCTTAAAAAAGATCTAATTGAACATCAATGTTTACTTTATTCTCAACAATAAATGAAATCACATGATGTTATATTATTTCTTTCATGAATGTGTGTTGTTTACTAGTATGAATCTTAGCTATAGATTTTGATGTTTTTGGTTGATGTTTGAAATTCCAGATTATGGATGTTATTTTCTTTGGTTTTGTAATGAGTAGGTAGTCAAAACTTTATAAAATTTTACTTGAAATCAACATTTGAAATGGATCCTTCTTGACTTGAGCTCATCTTAACTCGAACTCATTCTATATAAAATGACCCAAAAATTAGATAGTCAAACTTTTATAAAAAATTAAAATTAATTTTGAAAAGAATAATAATAAGACAAAATAGTTTGTAGTTAAGATTATAGAAGGAAAAAGGGAAAGAATAAATAAAAAAATAATATAGAGATAAGTACAAGGAATAAGATGTGGAAGGTTGTTGAAAAATGAAATGTAAACATAAAAGATAATGATTATTATTTAAATTATAAAGATATGGATAAATAATGTGTTATGAATACTCTTATATTCTTATAATTTAACTATAAATCACAATCCCTTACATTTACATCTTATTTTCTAAAAATCTCACACATCTCATTTTTCATCTTTATCTTTATATGTTTTTTTTTATTAATTCTTTCTCTTCAATCTGCAATATTAACTACCAACTATTTTGTTTTATTATTATTTACTTTTAAAATTAACTTTTTAATTTTTTTGTAGAGGTTGAACTATATGTAATTTGTGGGTGTTAATCCAACATTTTTAGGTTTTGGGATTGTTGAATCAAGTTAATCGGGTATTTAGAAATAAAAAATCATTACTGGACACTTTTAGTTATATGTTCAAGCCAAAAACAAGAAAAAATTGCACATGAAATAAAAACATATGTATAACTATCATACACATACATCCATCTTAAATAGATCCACCACTCAAGAAAATATAAAACATCAAAGGCGAAATTTTAATGTTATTCCCATATGAAATTTCCTTTTTTATAGTTCTCTCACATACACATAGTTACATGCACTTGCGTATACACACATAGGTGGTGTTTTTTTTTTGTAAGAAGTATTTTCTAACCTTTTTTGTCTGCGTTGCGCGGACCACACGCATACATTGAGGTCTGCAGACTGTTTGTTTTTTGAAAGACCTTTCATTAAAAAAGGTCTTCCTGAGGTTTGTGTGGAGAAGACATTGCACATCCACTTCTAACCTCTTCTAACCTTTTATTGATACAAAACTCTCCTCCTTCCCCAAAACCATCGACCTCCCCATCTCCTTCCCCTCACCATCGCCGACCCACCCGCCACCGGCCGCAGCCAGCGCCGGCCCACCCGCCACCGCTGCAGCCACCTGTCGCACCTTCCTGGTATGCCTTCTTTCAACCTCTCACCCTTTTTCTCCATCTCTTTCAAAATCAACATATTCTATCAATTCACTTTTTGAAATTTGTTTCTTGATCCAAACCCTAATAATTCAAACTCAAATCCAAGTTTAAATCAAGAAAAATGAAGATCAAGGAATGTATCATCAGTCATCTCAACACTTCAATTTGGAGCAAGATAATGCCCCTTTGGGCTTCGGTGGTGCAGAGCAATCTTCATGGTTCAGATCTCCACCCATCTTCGCCGTCCCACCACCGTAATCTCTCCAACACCGGCAACGTCGACCGTTTTCTTTACAATGATCTCGTCCAGATCGTCCCTCTCGTTCAGCCGTTAATCGTATCTTGGGTCAGTTTTTGTGGTTCTGTGTTTGTTTAATCGATTTGATTGGTATTGTGTTCTTGGTTGATTTATGTGAATGTATAGTTTTGTAGCTACATATGATTTTGTAATTGGTCTTAAAGGGCATATAGTTTTGTGAAGGTATAATCATTTGTATAAATATGATTTGTGATTTGGTTTAAGTTTTTTGTTTGATTTGGTTTAAGGTAAAGTTTGATTTGGTTTAATTACAGACTATTTTTACAGTCTGCAGATGTTAAAAAACAAACAGTCTTTGTTTTGCAAACTACAAACGTTTGGTCCACCTCTTCTTCTGCAGATGTCAGCAGATGTGGTCCGCAGACTGCAGACATTTTGCTGCAGAAAAAACAAACAACACCATAGATGATAGATAGAGATATAAAGAGAGAGAAACATAGATATTAAGGGTGTGCAAAAAACCAAAATAACCGAGTCGCAACCGAACCAAAAAACCGAAACCATTTAGAAACCAACAGTTTGGTTTGATGGTTTTTTAAAAACCGATTTTTTCGGTTTGGTTTCGGTTTTGCTTTCAGCAGAAACCGAAAAAACCGAACCCAAACCATAAAACCAAACTTATAAATTTAGAGGTGTATTCATATATTATTAAACATGACTAGCTTATAAATTACTTATTTAACTTATCATATCTAGAATAGATTGAATATTTAGGTTTTAAAAATAATATATAAATTTTTTTTGTTTGGTAGATTAATGTGTTTTATTGATTTTTTTGTTATTGTATTTTATAAACTGCAATTAATTATAATGTCAAGTAATTGAAAAAAATATAGAGATTATGTTTAAAGATCAACAATGATGTAAACCCAAAACTTCTAGCTTAAATTAAATACTTTTGACTGATTTTTTTATTAGAAAACTTAAAGCCCAAAAAGCAAAACCAAAAAAACCGAAACCAAACTGAAACCGAAGTGAAAACCGAAAACCAAAAACCAAAAAAATCGAAACCGAATGGTTTTAAAAACCTAGAAACCGAAATATCGGTTTTTGGTTTTGGTTTAAGCTAAAACCGAATCAAACCGACTATACTCACCCCTAATAGATATGAAGTAGAGGATCAAAACCCAACAACAATATATAGTGACTAGCTTTAATAACCGGTTTATTATACGTGTTGAATAAATAAATATTAAATATAATAAAAATTTAATGATTTTAAAATGATATTCTAAGATATCAACTTTTGTTTTAAATCTTTTTGTTTTTTTATAAAAATTAAACTTTTGTTTCAAAACAAGCCGTTTAAGAAATGATATTTTTAAAGTTTTCTTTATTGTAACTCTCAATTTTAATTATTTTAGTTTATAAAAGTTTTACTTTTTAAAAACACTAAATTTAAAATACTTTATATTTTTAAAAGTTTGTTATATTAGAAAATATAATTATTTTATAAAAATTTATTTCCTTAGAAATAATATTAATAAAAAATATCTTTCTTAATCTTATTTATAAAACTATTTCAGGGTATAAAAAGAATTAAATAATATTAGTAGTAATTAATCTAAATACTTAATAAAAGAGAGAACGATAAAATTTTGATGATAATAAATATGATGTTACCAGTGTCTGTCATAATTACTATTTTATTGAAGTAGAAAGATTTGTATGTGGGAGTGATGGAGCAATCTACATGTTAAATTATTAAGATAGAGTAAGTTTCACTTTTGCTTCCGGTGTTTAGTCAAAATAACGTATTATTTTCAAATGCTTAGAAAATTTTATTTACTTCATATGGTTTGCAATTCGTCTCAATTAACTCAAACACACTAACACCGGTAAATTAGATCCGTTAGCTACAATGGTATTTTGGTCATTTTACTCAAGAGGACTAAAAATTTGTTTTGGTCTGGTTCGATCAGTTCACCGGTCCGACTTGTTACCATCTGGTTCAACCGAAAACGATTTAAATACGCATAACCAGACCGGTTTTATGACCGATCCCGGTTCGATCGATCCGGTCTGTTAATTGTGTTGGATGCAGGAGACGACACCACATCACCAATCTTGATTTTAAAAATCTTCCTTTCAAAAACTTCATCCCTCTTTAAACCCTTTCCCTCTTTCGTTATCCCCTTTCAAAATCAATCTTTTTTTCAATTTCAGTGTCTGAAACCCTTTCATTGATCCAAACCCTATCTAAAACTCACGAATCTAGTATAAATCACGAGACCGAAGATCCATCAATGCATCATCACTCATTTCAGCACTTCGATTTGAAGAACCAAAATGCTGCCATGAGCTTTAGTGGCGGAGAACCCACATCATGGCTTTCCGGCGAAGATCTCCGCCCTTCGTCGCCTTCCGACCACCGTAATCCTCCCGCATCCTCAAACTCAACCGCCAACAACGTCGACCGTCTTCTGTACAATGCCCTCGTGCAGATCGTTCCTCTCGTTCAGTCGTTGATTGTATGTTTATTCGTATTTCGAAATTGGGGTTTCTGTTGGGTTCTGTGTGTGCTTCAATTGTATTAGGGTTTGTTATATTTCGTATTTTGTTATGTGGTTATGTATGCTTTGTATCAATTAGGGTTGAAATTGGTTTCCCCCCCAATTATCTGAACCCTATATTTGAAACGGGGTATGTTTTTGTTGTAGGATCAAAAGGCAAGTAGTTCGTACACGCGCAGGGGATCGATTATTTACACCAAGAAACCTCCAAGAGAATCAATCTCTAGTAAGGTAATTCTTCTCATTTGGGATTGGATTCACTAGCACTCTATTTCCGCATAGGTTTGTGTTCATTGGCTTTGATTATCACATCTCCATAATTTGCAAGATTTATGACATAATCTTGATGTGTTTTCAGATGTATGTTCAATCGGTTCCTGGGAAAAAGCGCAGGGAAAACGTTGGAAATGAGGAAGATGGTGGTGATGACGGGGTCCCCATGGTTTCCTCAACGGAAGCATTGAGAAAAGAAAGGGAGGAATTGTGTGAATTGAGGCAGAAAGTGGAGGATTTGCAGAAACAATTGTTGGAGAAAGATGAAATCTTGAAGTCATTAGAAGCTTCAAAAAGTGAAGTTGACTCTGTTCATAGCGTGCTAGATCAAGTGAAAAGACAGGCGTCGGAAAAGGATGGTTTATTGCAGTCTACTCGAGCAGAATTAGCTGATGTAAAGGTATGTGTTTACAGGGTTGTTTTGGAAGAGATGATGTGATTTTGAATAATGAGAATTTGATAACAGTTGTGATCAAGGTTTAAAAGTACGGAATTGAGTCTCGAGGCGTTTTCCCTTCACCTCATGAGGCGTAAGTCTCGAGGCGAACCCAGGCGTAAGCCCGAGGCGGAATTAAAAAATAAATATAAAAATTATGTATCTTATAAAAAATAAAATACAAACTAATTTCATCATAGAATTCATCAAAAACATCAAAAAACACATATTAAAAAGACATGGAATGTTTGAAACTGACACAAAAAGTCTAAAACATCAAAAACAAAGTGAAAAACCCCCTGAGGCGCCTTGAGGGGCACATGAGGCGCACCCGAGGCGCACGCCTCAGTCATATGAGGCGCACGTACAAAACAATCCCCTGAGGCGGCGCCTCAGACTCGTTTTCTGGGCGCCTCGTCTCGAGGCGCACGCCTCAACCGTTTTTAAAGCCATGGTTGTGATTAAACAGGGTGTAGAAATGATGTGTGGACAGGCTTTTGTTGTCTGAAGTTCTAGTAAAAAGATGTTTGAGTAGTTTGCTAACTATGATGTTTTAAACTGTTAATAGATAAAATGACTAAAAGTTACATTTTTATGAAAACAAAGCGATGTAATTTGTAAAATGGGAACAAAAGTCTTTCAAATTAGAATTTAGATAACCTACAGCGGTAAGTGCCTGATTCGCCTCTAGCGGTAGTAATATAGCTTTTGCTAGTTTCTATCTTAGCCCCTGGGGACCACCTGCCTAGTGTGAGCTGCACGTTACCTGGTCCCACCAGGGTATTGGTGGGGCCTCGGGAGTTTCCTGCTAAAAAACACTCTGGTGGGAGTGGCTTATTCTCATGATTACTATAAAAAATTGGCTAAAATTGCTATTTGCAAATTATCATCATTACATATAAATTGATAACTTGGGTGCACATGATTTCTTTATCTGCTTTTATTGAGTGGTTTTAGGTACCTGATACCGAAATATGTAGATTTTGTTGTTGATGGCCTTCTTATCACAGATTAAACTTGCTGATAAGCAAGCATCTTTAGAGAAATTACAGTGGGAAGCGATGACTTGCAATAAAAAGGTGGAGAAACTCCAGGAAGATTTGAATGCTATTCAAGGAGAGACGTCATCATATACGCTGCTATTAGAAGGTTTGTCAACTGACAATCATACCCTTTCGCACCAAGACTGCTATGATGTCACTCCACATGGTGGTCACCTTCCTGAAATAGTAAGTTGTATGCCACCTGTAGCATCTCCATTGGTTCAAAAGTCAATGCAAAACTATGTACTTTGTTTAATCTGGTGTATAATATGCAGGATGATATGGATGAGTTGGAAATGAGCAAAATGGAAGAGGCTGAAGAAGCCTACAAGGCTGCCATTGCAGCTCTAAAAGAGAAGCAGGACGAAGAGGCGATTGATATAGCTGCCAATGCTAGGTTGCATCTGCAATCTTTTGTGTTAAGAAGTTGTCTGGTGTGAAATTTAACCGGGTCGACCTGGATATGGAAAGGAGTTTTGACCTGTTATCTGACCTCCTCATGTTGCCATCTCTTGTAATTAGATCAACTTACTCTCCTAAAATCCTAAGATTAAACAGCTGTTTCAAGTGAAGTGTGAAGTGACAAGCATTTTTGAACCATTTTATTTGAAACTAGGGTGTAAGGTGGAATGGAATGAGTCTTCAAACTGCTATGGATGAAAGATGTCAACCTTGTTTTATTAAAAATGACGTTAGAGGTTCAAAACTGAAAAACACATTTCATCGCAAATTCATTATTCCTCAAGATCGTGCTCCTCTATCCCTACAAATGTGGGTTACATAGTTACTGGCTTAATTGCAAAAGTAAAAAAGTCATGACAAAAGCTAATATTCTCACTCATTATTTTGATTGTTGAGTTGCTGGTAATGGTGGCCAAATTCAGTTTTGGATAAATACGGCACACATGGGTTAATAAAGTCCTTAGAACAAAATTTTCAGACCTCTATCATTTAGAACTAAACAAAGGATGCATCATCAGTGACAGACTCCAGTACAGGAGAGGAGGCTGCCCAGTTTCTGGTGCTTAGAACAAAATTTTCAGACCTCTTGATACATTGCAACCGGGTTACCGAACTTCATTGGCTAATGGTGCAAAACCCCCCTCTATTCGTCTTTTCAATTAGAGATCTTTTTGAGATGCACAAGCTCATGAAGACCAACTCCTTCAAATCTAAAATGGTGCAATCCATCATTCTAACATCCCACTGGGTTTTGTGGAAGGCCAGAAATAGTATACTTTTCTCCAATGAACAGCTTTGTGGTAGCACTATGTAAAGAAGTCGAGGCTATTAGCTTCACTCTTCGAAAAGGACCTTTAGTGCCATTTTAATTTTGACTTTATAATGAGCACTTTGTATTAAAACTACCTAGGAGCTAGAAAGAGAATATTAAAATAATAATAATAATAATAATAAGAAGTGACATATCAAAAGTCAAAACCAACACCATTTTGACTCATCCAAATTAGCCTTTGTTGATGGGACCACCCGATCCAACCGGTTAGACCGGAACTCAGGACTCCAACCAGCCTGGTTTGACACTTATGAGTTGCTTGCTTAAGAACCGGCCGGCCAAAGCGGTTTCACGGCTGAACTAGTAACTCGCTTGACAGGTTGAACGCATCTACAAAATGCAACATGTTTGATCTATTTATAAAGACACAAGCAGCAGTTATACATGTGTGTATTTTATATACATATATACATTATATATATTCATATAAGTATATTTGAAAATAATATATAATAAAATTCATCTAGTTCTTAAAATCTACTGATTCTACCAGTCCTACCAACACTCCGATAACACGAGCTTATTGGTTCGTCATCGCTCCGTTTTTAATCACATTGTTCCTAAAACTTTAACTTCTACTACCACTAGCTTCTATTTTTATTTTTTTTCCTACTAAAACCCTCGCCGTTAAAGGAAAGAAAAAAAAAAAGTTAGAATGTCACCGATGAGTTCCACCAATCACCGCCACCTTCTCCGGTTATCTGTATCCTGCCGGAAACTGACCGCTCAGGTGAGCAACTCCGGCACCGACTCCATCGTGGCGATGGCCTCATCCACCGAACAAGAGTTCATCCCTCACTTCCGATCCAAACTCACCACGTTTCCCAGACCCCACAGGCTTTGGGACCCCAACATCGCCTCCACAATCGGCCAAAAACTAGGGCTCCGTCTCAACAACATCGGCATCTCCCACATCGAAATCGAACAACACTCGCTTCCCATTCGTTACCGCAAAATGATCGCCTCCTTGTTACAATCCGTCAGAAGCGCTGGAATTAGCGTCTCTGGTTTGGAGAAACTCGAATCGCAGGTGTAGAACATCTGATGTGAAAGCAACTTGATTTCATGATGATGTTATGAACATCCAAACGTATGCAGTTACGATCACCAGAGAAATGTGTGCTTGTGGTAATGTGCTAATGTAAGTGTGTGTAACAGTATTTGAGACCTTCATTTCTGTCTGTGCCCATGTATTTGTCAAAGCTTAGATCTGAATAAGAATTTTATATTAGATGAGATATATACAAAAAAATATATGGTTTTGTAGATGTATGTTGGGGAATTAGTCTTATGCAAGGGTAATAATGTATGGAAATCACTTTCCGTAAGTAGTATTTTGACCCTCTACTGTCTTGGTTACATGAAATCAATTTGAGATGATATAGGTTATTGTGTATTTTATTATTACTAGTGAATTAGGTTCGTGTGAGTACACACGTGCATATGCATTTATGCATATATAGATGATTTCTAGGTTAGGGAATGAAAACAGTGTAAAGTCAGATGCTTGCTCTTTGAAAAATGAGTGGAAAATTGTGATAATATAAGCCAAATATCTTCAAGATTTGTAGGAATGGTATATAATTCACTACTTGTCTCCAAGAGTTGTTCTCGTTCGTCGTAATTACAATTTATATACACCTCAACAAAATGTGATATGACTTACATCTACTTCAGGGAACATCTTAATTTAGCCTGTTACTAGTGAAATTATGCCTGTTATTACTCGTTTATACATCCATAACTCCCAAGAACCTTGTTTTATATATAGGACTTCATATATATTATCTACTGACTCATGGATCCAATGATGCATGCTGGTCAACCGTTAATTCTGTCTCTGTGTTTCTTCTATTCCTCCATTACCTCCTGCTTAAGAATTTCTCTGTCTACATCTCACTGCATTGCATATGAATTTCATCAAATCCTGCTTTAGAAAATGGTGCTTTTTTTCTTTTGCATGCAGAGTGGGTGTCAACTATCAACACTCAGGCCATTAAGTTTCAGCTGTTACTCAAATCCTATTGTACATGACTGATTAGGTAGAAATGCATCACTATTGTTAATGCACCATCCCTTTTTACTAGAGTTGCCAATTATGACCTGTTAATAGATCCCCGAAAATGAGATCCCTGAAGAACATTCACATCCGATTTATTACCGGAAAATGGTTGTCCCATTCTTACCTTCTGTCAAAGCACTGGAGTTAGCGTCTCTGGTTCAAATAACTGGAATCACGGTCGTAAAAAAACTTGAAACTTTTGGAAGAGAAAGTAACTAAAGTTCGTACATAGAACAGTTATGTACAACTTATTTGGATTTTCAGTTGGACGTTTATTACTGCTTGTATGTTATGTTAACAAATATTAATAAGTTACATTGTTATTATTTGTTTTACTTTCTGTTCATCAAGTACACGTGAAGTGAAAACAGGCTGATATCAAAGGATGATGTGAACATTGAAACATTTGCAGAGAAGATCACTAGAAAAATGTGTGCTTGAGGTAATGTTTGTGTGTTTGATGGTATTTGAGACCTTCATTTCTGTCTGTGATGATATTGTGATCTTTTGGTATGTGCCTAAGGTGATATATTAATCAAAGCTTAAATTTGAAGGAAATTTGCATATTATATGAGATATGTACAAAAAAATGTTATAGTTATGTAGATGTATGCTGGGCAATTAGTCTTAGCAAGGTAATCATGTATGGAAATAACTTTCCATAAGTAGTGTTTTAATCCTATACTGTCTCGGTTGCACGAAATCAACTTTTGGATGATACGTGAAAGTTGAAACTAACTTTTAAGTGAAAACTCGGAAAGATATATTGCAAGATATGTTATGTGTTTCGATTGATTTCTGTGTTTCCTGTAGCTACTCAAGAAGATGAAATAGTATACATACTTAACTAATGAACCTTTTCAATCATTGCAACATACAGTTATTTACATCCTTCAAATAGAAAATATGACATTTTTTTTTTACTTTTAGTGGGGAAGATAGTGATAATTATCACAACTGTGGCTATATATACGTTATAACTGTTTTACTGAACTTACATCAAACTTGAACATCAGTTAAGACTTGCCAACATATAAGGCTTGTATAAAACCTTCTTGGAAATGTCAGACCTTTTGTTCACACTGAGCAATAAATCTGTACAATGTTGATCGTCTAACATGTTTTGGTGCTTATTAGTAAAAATGTACACAACATTCTAAACATACAAGCATGTACTCCATATCTCTAGCTTGTATTATTAACATAACTTGAATCCCTTTGGTCTTATTTACAAATCTAATTACATTAAAATATGTTGATAACACTAAATCACCAACAATGTATTTGTGTGTTTATTATGTTGTTCAGTTGTCATCTGAAACTGAAAAACCTAACGTGTCACAGATATTGCAAGAATATAACTTGCATAGCATCTGCATTATATTGAATGAAAATTTTGTCACAATAGTTTATATGGAATTTGCCTCTTATCCTAACTACTGCATCCAAAAGTCCATTCTATCCATCTTTGTCATGGCTTACATCCATCATGAGGCCTCGTTTGTGAAGTTGTGTTTTCTTGGGTATTTGTGCAGATATCTGCTCTTTTGTATTATATTATTACGAGTGAATAATGTTTGTGTGTGTACATATGTGTGTATGTATGCATGCATATGCAGGAAATGCGGTTTTAACAGTTCTAGTGCTTGATGTTATCAATGCTCTGCATATATAGATTTTCTAGTTTAGGGAAAGAAAACAGTGTAAAGGAAGATGCGTGGTCTTTGGGAAAATTAGAGATAATATAAGCCAAACTTCTTGAAAATTTGTAGAAACTGGTATATAATTCACTACTAGTATCCAACAGTTGTTCTCGTATGTCATAAGCAAATCAATTTAACATTTATTTTCTAACTTTTTATTGTCTTCCATTACAGTTTGTAAATGCTATTTGTTTTGCTTTCACAATAAATCTTTTAAGCTTCAAAAGCCATCTTGACAAGACACATGTTGTCTTCTAAATAGCAACCTTTGAAAGTTTTGTTGCTGAAATGACTAATTTCAATAATAGACACCATCAACCATACATAAGCAGATTAAGTTAATAGACTCCATGTCTGGTCCAAAATGTAAATTGCGTGACATTATTACAACTTATATACACCTCAACATGCAATACGACTTTTCATCTACTTCTGGAAATACCTTAATTTAACCTGTTCCTGGTGAAATCATGCCTGCCATTATACATGTATGCATCCACCCAAAAACCTTCTTTTAATATATAGAATTTCATATATATGATCTACTGGCTCATGCACCGAAGCATCCAACGAGGCATGTCAGTCAACAGTTGACTTTTTCTCTGTGTTTTATCTAGTTCTTCATTACCTCCTGCCTGGTACATCTCACTGCATTGCAATATGGATTTCACAAATACTGTTAGAGAAATATGTTACTTTTTTTCTTTTGCATTCAGTGGGTGTCAATTATCAACAGTCTGATACATAAATTTTCAGCTGTTACTTAAATCCTACATGGCAAGACTGACTAGGTAGAAATGCGTTACTATAGTTAATGCATTATCCCTTTTTACTAGAGTTGTTGGTTTCGACCCATTTACTTGTGAATGGATCAACCAATGGTATGTTTGATCTCAAAAAGCTCAAATTAAAAAAAAAAAAAACTAAATAGAGAACGGGTTGAAAGTTATACAAAGTTATGTGGCCAAAAGCGTGCACACCTAGGAACTCAGGTGAGGTGATTGTGCCTCAAATAAGGTGCATCTATGGCCATGTGAGGTGTGGGTGAGGGATATTGATCAGGGTGATATATATTTTTGATCTGGTGATTTTCTTTTCACTCCATATTTCATCATTAGGTTCATGATCATTAACATCAAAAGGTTGAGTACGGGGCGTGGCAGATTTTAATCATTCATCTACTTTCCTATCTACTTTTTTACATAAGGATCTAGCCACAGTTCTAATTTAGACAGCAACTTTTATACCAGTAAGATCTAGTATAAAGGCCACTATGATGAATTAATCTTAAGAACCTTACATTACACTTTGATGGCATAATTTGTATGTACACGAATTGCTGTTTCATTTATCGTAGCATGTGTTTGTTATAAACTACTATTGTAAGATGCTATCAAGGTTTGGCTAAAAAAATTGAGAATGAGATCAGAGGCTAACCCGAGGTTTAATTGAAATGAGGAAATGTTCTTGTGAGTTTGTTGGTCCACAAGATGTTGCCGGGTTAGTTCTTCCTCCTTTTCTTTAATCTGCTTAGTTTTAACAAGCATCATTTCCCTGGAATTAGTTAACAGGTAATGCGGAAAACACTGTAATTTATTTGAATAATTGAAGGGCAAGTATTGTTACCTCCTTCAAGAGCAATCTATTTTGATCCTGCAAAGTCTTGTCCTGTGGGTATTTTTATTTTGGTCAAAATTCATATGATCATGTTAACCCCATTTTGATGCAAATGACACATTTTTTTAATTAACCGAGAGAACCCGTCATCAGTAGGGCCTTTAAGGTGTTATAGGCACAAACTAGTGGAAGCTGGATTTGAACCCGAGCTCTTATCATAGCGCCACCCCTTAAGGTTCAAGTTACACATTTAGTTCCGACTTAGTGTACTTTTATAGTAGCGTGAAAAGTGTAGGAATTCACTGAAGTGCCCTTAAGTTCCCACATAAGCGGATTTGATTACATGTATTAAGTCAAGTCTGATTATGGAATCTGAATACGTTTCTAGAAATTTGGCATACCTGCTTTTGTAGCTCAGAAATTGATTCTAGTATCAACTGGTTCTGCAGATAAATACACATTCTAAATTCAGGTATGTAAACTTACCTCTAAGATTTTTTTAAGGGGATGTTTGAGATTGTTCTTTGAACATTTTGAAATGAACTTCAAAGTTTTCAAATAATCAGATAAGCAATCAACAGTTTTAATAAGAAATCCCAAACACCCCCTTACAGATGAAATATTTGTACCTTTCTCAATCTAAGGCGTCTAAGAGCCGTTTCAAGTTGCTGCTCTATGTTCTGAAGTTCCTTGAGACTAAAGGAATCGAGGTCTTCTCCCATGAAAGTCCTATGATGACCAAACATGATATGCATCTTTTATGGAGCACTTTTTTCAAAACAAGAAACTAGAGGTGGCAAGATTAACTAGCCAAGTGGTTTGAGTAACAGACCAAAATAGTAAAACAGTTGCTTATTAGTACCAACTGGGACGGGACGGTTAGTCAAAATACATTTTTTGACCTTTATATTTTTTCATAAACAATTAATGCATTAATTAGATTAGAAAAACATTTTTGACCCATTTGACACATTCACTTCTCAATGTTTTTTTATTTGACCCGTTTGCTATCTTTCAAAGGTGCATTCTCACATACTACAAATTATGATTATACACCTTTAGTTTTGAACCTTCTGGGTACATACCTCTGGTTTTTCTGCAACTGCTCTATTCTAGCCTTCAGATTTGCATGTTCCAAACTCCAGCTTGCCTAAAATTATTTCGAACATCCACTTTTAAGTCGTCTTATAAGTAACATAATGCTGGCAAGAAAAGAAATGTTGCGACTTGTAATAACAAGTCATATAACATATAACCATGACGTACCTGAGATTGATGAGTGGTCCTATTAAGCTCCCTTTCTGTGCATGTGTGTCTTTTATACCTCTCAAGGATCCTTGCCATTCTGTTATCAATAGTTTGCGTAAATCTCTAAGCACATCTTACAAGCAATTCTCAAACCTTGACATACAACCAGTTGACTACAGAAGATAATTTTGACCCATTTACTTGTCGATCGCTTGGATTTATATTTTATATATCATCTTTGAGAATTCCCTTGTCATTGTAAGCAAAATTGTAATGATGATTACTACAATATTTTTGTGGCCCATTTTGATTCTATCTGAAAATATGATATTTTAACTTTCAAGGGGTTCATGAAAGAAAAAATAAACTAAAATCATCAATTTACTCTAAGGATCATAAAATTACCATCTGCAAGTTGATTTATCTACTGTTGCATACGTTACTTTTCCCATAAAGAAAAGTATGTGTCCATAAATATATTCTATGTAAAATCGATAACCAAATATAAATATCACATGCATATGAGTTAGAACTCCAGTTGTAACTTAGGGAGGTTCTAATGAATTAAAAAAAAAAAAACATATGAAAACCTTATTTGTCCTTGGGATGAGTTTAGTTCATTTTGACCATACTTTGCAACACAGAAATGAAGAAAGCTCGCCATAACTGTGGTCTTACACTCCACCAGGAGTGTGTGGGTGGTTTTGACATAACATGGCATTACCATGGACAACTAAGCTACAAGAACATGTGCTTTGGTGGTAAGTTCAAAAATGTGTGTTCGAGTGGGTGAGTGGTACATGGTCTGGCTTTCGTTGTTTATGGTTTTCCATGGTTTACAATTCCTATGTCTTAGTTATTGAATATAGCTTATTGAGTGTATATGTACCAAGGTGATATTATGAGTGGGTTGATAATACAATATAGATGCTCACAAGGTGTGCATAATGTTTACAAATACCGGAATCAATGTCTTTTTCAAGACTTATGTATCTAGAGTTATATATACTTGTTTTCTATATGAATAGGACATGATAATGAAATGATATGATTATGTCATGACACAGTTATATTACATGATTATGATACTTGTATAGCTTTATGTCATGCTTCATGATTCGTTAAACTACCAAATGTATGATTAAACACAATTAGAAAGTGGGTTAAGAGTGTATAATGGCTAAAGCTAAAATATATAGTGTGTTTGAGAAGAAAAATAAGGGAGGCGATTTTAATGGCCACACTAGAACGTATAGGATGACTTCCAATCGGTGCATGGTAGGTGGTTTTGGTTATGGAGCTTGAAATAAGGGTGGAATGGATCTTTTATTACTTTGGTTTGCCCTATTACTTTGGTATTTTAAATTTGTTCTTTAAGAGGATGTATTCTCATTTGATCATTTCTAGTAGTAGGGGTGTGACACTTAGATTGATTATTTCCTGATGAAGCGTGAAGAAGACTTGTGTAAGGTCATCCTTAGGGACAGTATTGGGAGAGAGAGTTGTGTAAGGTCCTTTCTTGGTTGGTTGGGGGGAGGGGGGGGAGCATGAGAAATCTGGTGGTGGAATAAGGACGTGCTTGAAAAAGTAAGGAACAAGCAATGGGATTTTAGGGAGTTCTTTAGATGCATTGATGAGGTAAACAAAGCAAGATTGAGTGAGAGATATAGAGTGGCCATGATAGATGAGAAGAAGGCAATGCCTCAAAGAACATAGCCTCTAGGGAGATGTATAAGCGATTGGAGACTAAAGAAGGGGAGCATCAGATGTTTAAATTTGTCAAAGCTAAGGAGCGGAGGACGCAAGCTCAAAGAGTCATAAAGTTAATAAAGGCAAAGATGGATAGGTTTAGTAAGAGAGCAAAGAGATCACACACTGTTTCCACAACCTTCTCAGCGGAGGAATGAATCGTTAAGAAAATAGTGAGCACCCCGTTACCTAACAACAAAATTAAAATAATTTCTATTGGCGTAATATCACACCAGAAGAGAGTTGAAGAGAGCCTTTACGAAGATGGAAAGAACCACGACAGTTCGTCCAAACTACATTCCATTGAGGTGTTGAAGTGTTTGACAGAGTAAGTAGTTTAGTGGTTATATTATTTTGTGAAAATAGGAAAGATGCATGATCAACGGAGGAGTACCTGTCTTAGTCCTCTTTACAAGAACAAATGAGACACCCGCTGCCGCGGTAACTATAAACGAATAAAGCTCCTCATGCATACTATGAGATAAGACAAGAATTAGACGAGAAACTCAAGTTACAGAAACCAATTTGGTTTCATGCAAGGAGGTTTTGGGTTACTATGGAACCGATATACATTCTTAGGATATTGATGACTTTGGTGTACATAGACCTTAAAAAGGCTTACGATAATGTGCCTCCTCAAGTGATATGGGTAAAAATTTACTGAAAATGCAATGTAACTAGATTATTTTATTCTTGTGCGGGTTCTTGCATGAATTACTTTTTATATAGTGCCTCCTATGAAGTATATTGAGATATTAGGATTATGTATGCTTATGCTAAGACAAGTGTACGGACGCCAGTTGGGGGATATGGATTTATTTTTTGTGGACACGGGTCTTCACCAAGGATTCGTGTCGAGTTCATATGCTTTTACAGTAATTTTGTGTGAAGTAAGGGCTTACGATAAGGATTATTTTACTCATGGTGCTTGCTTTTCGCTGATGATATTATGTTTGTGACAGTGAGTAAGGGCTTAAGAAGTGGAAAGCAGCCTTAGAGCACATAAGTTTATGAAGAAATCATTTTAAAATGGAGCACCTGTATTTCAACTTCACTGGGGCTAACAAGGACACGTAAATAACTACTATAGGACAAGTTTGTAGATGACCAAGTTAGGTATTTAGGATCATTCGTCTAGAGCGATAATGACATAGATTGTGACGTAGCACAATGCGTTCAGTCATGTTGGCACAAGTGGAGGGAAACTGCAATAGTTTTGTGAAAATAATATTAAAGGGGAAGTTCTATATTGTGGTACTTTCTTGTCTATAAAGAAAACACAAACGTGAAAGTTGAAGGTGGCTTAAATGATGATGTTGAGATGGATGTGTTGGCTGTTGGCATACAAGGTTAGATCATATAAAAATAAAGTTTTTTTAAGAAAAACTAGAGATGTAATGAATTTCAAATAATATTAGAGAGAAGCAACTTAGATGGTTTGGGCATACGTGCAAGGAGACAGACGATAACATCAATTAGAATCGTTAAACCTTCATAGTGGTGGGAATGAGGAGCAAAGACATGCTGAAACTAATTTAGAATGAGCAAATCAGGCAGGATTTATTAGATTTGCACCTATCTAAGAACATGATCGGTGATAAGACTTCTTGAGAACCTAAGATTAGTTAATGTTTTAGAGTTCTAAGGAAGTATACTAGTTTAACTTAGCTTTTAGTTTTTAGTATGTCTTAGCTCCTTCCTATCCGTTTGTAGTTGGCTACTATTAGTACTTGCTTTTGATTCGTTTGCTTATTTACAATGTCTTACTATATGTTATTTGCAATCTATAATTTATAACTTTTAGCCTCTCTATGATCGTGTGATAATTGTGTAAGTTTTGAGACTTCGTCGATCGCCTAGATTTTCTATATGTTATCTGTAATCTATAATTTATAATTTTTAGCCTCTTTATGATCATGTGATAATTGTTTAAGTTTTGAGACTTCGTCGATCGCTTAGATTTTCTGATGACCGGGCGAAGTTCGTTTTCAAATTGAATTATTTCGTGATGCTTAGTAATCAATCAAATTAGAATAAGAGATTCAAGAACAAATAAATGTATCTGTATGAATATTCGTATTTGATGAACAATGATAACTTTTTTTTATTGGGGAACTCAATCATTACAGTTTCATATAACTACTTTAGAAGTAAACACGTTCCTTCCGAAGTATAGATTTCTTTTAAAGTATTGAAAGTAGACCAGTTACTTCCAATGAATAAACTTCGAGTAGAACAACTAAACCCTTATCTAAGTTCTTAAGGCTAGATGTTATCTAAAATAAAGGATAATATTAGAAATGAGTCAGGTATTGAGCGTTTGTTAATATGTGAAAAACAAGAGAAGTAACAAGATTCAAACCAAAGCTAGGGCGTGTGTAATAGCTTAAAATTTGGTAACAAATCGATATCTATAGTAGGGCTGTTCAAATATCTCGAAACTCGAAACTCGTTTAAAAAAAGCTTGAATAGTTGCTCGTTCGATTTTAGCTCGGTTGTAAACAAGTCTAGCGGCTCGGCTCAGTTTGTAAATGAACCCGAGCACGAGCAAAGGTAAGCTTACTCGTTACTTGCTCGGTTTCGCTCGAATTATTTCGAAATATAATTTTTATGTATTATATATACATATATAATATGTTAGTTTATATATTTATTTACCACATTACCATTTTAATTATTTACATTTTATCCTTGTTCCTTTTAATTTTATAACTTAACAAATCAAAATGTCAACAACCCTAATTAAATCCCTAAACACACTAACGCAACCACTCATCACTTTATCATTTTCATTCCTTGTTCAACTATTGAGTTGTTCCTAACCTAAATCGCTGACACCGTCACCGCTCCCATAACCACCGAGTAAGAGACCGACCGAGTCACTGACACTCATCGCCTTCGTCTTCTTTTAATCTACTTGCTTCTCATGGTTAGATTTGCTGCATTATCTTCAATCGATTTACTGAGCCGCTGACTCCCATAATCATCTTCTTTTAACCGACAGGACACTCATCAATTCATCATCTTCAATCTCACTTTTTATCTATTTGAGGTTAGATTTGATGCATTATTTTGTGTATTTATGTGTATATATTATACAACTTGATTTAGTTTGTTCATTATTATTTACTTTAACTTTTATAAATTTAATCGTATGTTCGTCTTTAAGTTCTTTAAAGTTAATCTCTAACTTAGTTTACTCAACATTCAATATGTTCAGTTTAGTTTAGTTGTTCTATATATAGTTAGTTCATATTCAATCTATTGATTCAGATTATTAATTGTTCATTTTTCATATTGAGTTTACTTTGTATGTTTTCTTTTGTTATATTTTTAAGTTTGAGTTGCAACTTTTGAATGAATGATTAGTGTTGTACTAATTGTAATATGAAACGAACCGGACCTCCAACCACCGAGTTCGAGTGGACCGGAGTTCGGTTCGGTTCATAAACAGCCCTATCCTATAGTCTAACATCGTGTTTTAAGGTTAGACCTATTTTACAGGTTTGAGCAATTCATGTTAGTTTGGCTCTAAATGTCACCATATTAAACATATACAGAAAACCTAAAACTTAGGAGTCAATTTTTTTTTATTTAACTTGTCTTAAAGAATCTATATCTATACATCTATATCTATGCATCTATACATCTATATCTATACATGTTAATAAAAGACTAATTTGAATGTCAAATGGCTTTTTTTTAGAGTGTCCATACAGGATTTTTCCACGTGTCATCACAACAATAAATCTATTATTTTAAACAAAATTCAATTACGTCAAACTTTCCAAACTTAATCATAATTTTCAATTTTTATTTTAATCAATATAAATAAAAAATCAATTAATTTAAACTTTACAAATTTATTAATATTTTATAAATAAATAGATTTTTATTTAATATGATAATAATATCCTAATAGTCGAATACTTGATTTTTAATAATCACAACTCAACTTTTAAAGTTTATATATCATATGATTTAATAATATAATAATATTTTAAATTAAAACAAATTAATAATTATTTTTATATATCTCATACTAGCTTTAGTTACCCGCGTATTACACGAAAGTGTGAAGAGTTAATTATTAAATAACATAAAAATAAAAATAAAATCAAGTGTGTTATATATTAAATAAGACATAACAGCTTTTGATTATAAGGTCACAAATGAACAAAAATATCTTTGTTAACTACATTTGTAGTAACATTAATAGGTTTACACTTATTATCTAAAGCTAAAAGCTTCAATTCATTTTTACTCTTAACTTGTGACAAAATGCCATAAAACTGATAATGCGTAAAAATAGGCTCTTTCAAGTATAAACCGACACTTGATAAAGATTACCTTAACTTTTATTTATTGTCATAGTGAAATATACAATAAAAGAAAACTGTCTTCTTTTAGACTTAAAAGAAATACTTTTGACGTGTCAAATCGTAAGCTAGATATTGAGTGGGTGTGAGGATATTAGTATGAAAAATTAAGACTTAAATAATATACATTGAAAAGTTATGTGTAATAATTAGATCAATTTCGAATTATTTTGACCCTGTAATCAAATATGAGATATTGAATTGAATCGGGTTATAAATGTTCATAATATATTTGATTAGTTGTTGATTATTATTTATTTAATATTAACTTTAGTAAACCCGTGTATTATACGGGTTGAAAAAATAAAATATTAAATATAATAAAATTATATGACGTATAAAATGATAATCTAAAATAAGATATGATTACAATTACATATGAGTAATAACTATAAGTAATAAAATAACGATATCAATTTTTAAACTTTTGGTTTTAAACTTTCTTTTCAAAAAAAGTTAAACATTTTTTTTCAAAACAAACCGTATTAAAAATGTTATTTTTTAAATTTTTTTATTATAACTCCTAATTTTAATTATTTTTAGTTTATAAAAAAATTTACTTTTTAAAAATACCAATTTTAAAATATTTTAAATTTTAAAAAAAGTTAGATGTTTTAGAAAAAAAATTTAATTGTATAAAAATTTTTATCTAAAAATAATATTAATAAAAATACATCTTTCTTAATTTATTAATAAATTTAATCTAAAAAAGAATTAAAATTATTTAATATTTCTTAATTTAGGTAATTATTTAAGAGGAGAGAGATGCGGGAAAAATAAACTTAGGGGGCTTAAAAATATGTCAAGTGTCCCTTTAAATTACTCTTTTAGTATTATATATATATATATATTCAACCCATGTAATACACGGGTCACTAACCTAGTCTAACATATATGTCTAACAAGTTTGTCGATACACCTTTTGAGAATCAATAGCGTTCAATACTAAATACGAACTAATTTATACACTTAGTTCATCTATATATCTACTATTAAGATAGAATGAATAACTAATATTAATCCACAATAGATATATGCATATGTAGTTATGCAATTCAAATAAATATCTACGAAATTCAGAATAATTTGTTTTGTGCAGAACCAACTCAATTTTTCTAGGATATCTAAATCATATTTTAAAACCATGGTTCTTGTAGTAAAAAATATATTTTTTTTCTTAAGATCTTAACATATGGAAATATGATAAAACACATATATTATAAGCAATTTTGAAAAGATGCATAATCATACGTATTAGAGTCGGAGTGAGTTTTATTGTAAGAATTTTTTATTTTTAATATAATGATTATTTGCTTTCATTGCCAAAACTAAAAATTAAACGAAGACCCCGAATAAACTATTGCGGTATAATTTATGAAACATAAAAAGTCACAATGATAAATGACAAAGTTATTATTCCTACATTTTATCATATATTAACAAGACAATACAAAACCATATTTAAAAAATCAAAAAATGATGTATGATCTAATATACAATCAAAAAAGTTGAGGGCCTCTAAAAATATGAGGGACTTAGCATGAACTTATTATTTTTATACAGTCGAACCATCTCTCCACAAAACTAAAGCAAAAAAAAAAAAAAAAAACATATATATGCATGTGGTTATCTTAGAATTGCATGCAACGTAGTGGTTACTAGAGTAGCATTGGCCCTTGTCTAGACTAATATATTAAGCACGTTTTAATTAGGGCTACGTACAACAATCAGTGCAATAAGCAGTTTTGAGTTAGTTATATACTTATATACCATTAGCATTACATGACATTAACATGAGCAAATAGAAAGAAATGTGAGAGAGCAATAATGCATATGAATAAAGAAATGAAATGTAAGAAGTTGTCACTTAGTATGCAATTATGTTTTGAGAAATGTTAGATAGTGTAAGAAATTCATTGTCAGCAACCGAAGGGAGCTAAATGGGGATGCACATTACACTCTGTATTTTGGGAGGTGTGGGTGTGCAAGTAGGCCGCATACATGAAATTATGTTTAATACTAGTAATTGATGGCATTAACATATCTTATAATCTATACCAATAAATATAACTATCTATGTGGATTTCACGGTTTTTTACTTAATATTAAAATTATTATATATTTCTATAATCGGATAACATTATCATGATAACTCCCATTAAAATCAATTAAAATCATTATTTTTATTATTGGAATAACATTATTGCCTATATAGATCATTATATTCTTTTATGTGTATTTGTTAATTTATAGGTGTAAAAAAGTTATGATAGGTGTAAGTATAACTTACACCTATATTTACAGGTGTAACTTACAAATTTATTAACTTTTTACACTTAGAATTTACATATATACGTAAAAGCACATAATTGTAGTGTTATTAAATCAAATATATAATAATTTTGATTAATTTTTACTAGTTAACATCTGTTATAGAAAGGATCCCTCCTCTTGATTATATATTTCTATATATCCATGGTTTTGAAGAAATATTTAGAAAGTCAATGCTATCGTATAATTATATCTCGAGATTCCTAGTCAGAAAATCTAATATAATCATAAACACAAAGAATAATGAAGCGGTTAAACCATTCGTGATTCATAGGTCATCAATCTATATAATCAGTAATGCTACTACCATTTGCAAGAACACGGTTTGACCTTGCCATCAGCAATCACAAAATTCATACATGTGGTAATAGTTTTTGAAGGAAATATGATTAATTATGTTTTATGGGTTAAGTTTAATTTGTGATCATAAGTCATTGGTGTGTGTATGGTGTTTTTTCTTTGTTTTTATTTTATTTTTTTTAGGGCGTGGGGGTGGTTCAAATGTTACTGAAGAAGAAGTCTCTACAACAGAGTTTTTGTACATTAAGAAATCTTAGTTGCAACTTTCATTTGTTGCTTTTCTTTACAACCATACATGAGTCGTTAATTTATGCTCTAACCAACTTTACCCACATTGTGTTTAATACCCAACTAATACCCAACAAAGTGTCTTCAATTCAAATAAAACTTAACAAAAGGAAAAACCATCATGAAATTTGTTTATGCCTAAGTATTAAAGTTCATTAGAAAACAACCAGAAAACATATATTAGTAACTTAAAGTTTAAATTAATTTTTTTGTTACTTATCATAATGTGGATTACTTAATAAAATATTTATGCACTAATTAATTAAAAATGAGTTTCTATCTTTCCATTAACTCCCAAGTTTTCTTATAACTACTCGTAATTAACAATGCACCTACTAATAAAGATTATTATTTCATAACCTTCAAGGGAGAAATAGAGAAGAAAACAATTACATTTAAGGTTTTGAGTGATTGGTCTTAGCCGGTTGAGAAATAATTTATGGTGCATGAAAAGTTCACAGTGAGGCATTTTCTCTCTAAAGATTGCACATAACATGCTTCAACCCAAGTGTTTTCTAACTCGTTCTATACTTTCCTCTCTTAAATTTGTAGATAGTTAGTCCATGTTATTTTGTTGAAATAGGTACTACTACGGTACTACCCACTCATTCAATGTGTATTTATGATCTACTTCCTTAACTATTATAAGGAGAAAAGGTGGTGGTATCCCGTTAAAGCGATACACCTAATAGGAATATGGTTACAAGTTTGGATGTATTGAAGGTGGAAGAGAATAAAACTTCATAGTTAAAAATTCTTGAGTGAGAGTAATCTAGATGACTAACGTCCTCTCTCTCGGGCAAGCCAAAACAGATACATAAGCTCTTAAGGAAAACAAATAATATTGGTTGGTATGAGACGTCAGATATTATCAATGGTATCAGAATCACTCTCATGTCATTTGAGATGGTGGGACAAACGTTATCTAGTACGATAAGTCAACGGGGTGTTTAGTGAGACAATTAGGTGAATCTCACATTTGTGATTAGAATGATTGGGCAAGCCTCGTAAAGGTTGAGAATTACTATAATATCACAGGAAAATCCTACATCAATCGTGGATGTGACACATATGAGTTCATAACAAATACCATGTCTTAAATAATGTCAACTTATTTTAGGTACATTGGTCATAGATGAGAGAAAAACTTCATACTAAGTATGCATAGGTGGGAGTGGTTATAGGATGTGTGACATTTAGGGTAGTCTCCACTCGAGCAACAAAAACAAACTTGTGAGCTTTTTGTGAGTTAAGTCTACATTTTGGTGGTATGAAGGGCCCATAACACAAATGGCATTGGACCCACTTCTATGTTGTAGGTGGTGTCCGGTAGACCTCATAAAGGATGATGAGCTCATAAGGTGGCAATTATCTTAATCAAGTCTCACATTGTTGTGAGCGGAGAGATGTAGGTTTCGTAAGAAAATCTCACATCATCCACGGACAGAAAAAATGATGGTTTCATAAGAAATGCCTCACTTTAGAAATTAGTAACATTTTTTGGATACATTGATTATGGTATAAGAGGAGAATTACATAGTTAAGTGTGTTTGCATGATAGTTATTATAGTATAGCCGACCTCATGGTAAGTCTCCACTCATACAACAAAAAAAAAACTAATTCATCACATCCTTATTGTTAGTGTTAATCACTCACAAGTTAAAGTCTAAGGGTTATGTATGTAATTAGTCAAAGTATGTTTATTTAGTATTATAAATTATTTATGTTAAAGGGTCAAATTGGTACATATCAAAACTTGATATGTAACCACCGATGTATATAAATACATATCCATATCAATGGAAACTAATGTTGATTTGCAAGTTGTTCATTCTATTCTTCTTCATCTTTTTGTTATTGGGCAACAATTTGGTATCAGAGCCATTTTTGCTATCAATTAAAGATCGTAAATATCGATTCTGTTGTTCGATTTCAAAGCCGCAGGCATCTTCGGCCTTCACGGTTCACTTGATTGATCGTTACAGCATTACAATCATCGATTGTTGGTTGTTCAATTGATTTCAATTTGAAACCGTAGGCGACAAGGCCTCACGGATACAAAATCCATTTGATATACCGCAGGCATAAGGCCTTACGGATCTGTCTTAACATCAAATTAAGAAAAGATTTTGATTTGGATTTTGTGGAAACCATTTGATAGATCATCGGTTACTTCGAATCAAAGGATTCAAATCCATTCTTAACCAGAATCACTGATGCTCGCCGAATCCACAGGCAATAATAGGCCTTTTACGGATCTTGTTGTTATTGAAAGGAAATCAAATTCGTTTTGTTCAATCAACTCTAAGAGTAATCGATAAAGAGACCGCATGCATCTTCGGTCTTCACGGTTCATACGAACAAATTTGTTCGATTGTTGTTTCGGTTGGATCCGCAGGCAATAGGCCTTACGGAATCGAAATCGTTGATTTTCAATCGAATCCGTAGGCGATTAGGCCTTACGAAAGTTAATAAATTGAATTGTCAATTAAAACAAATTGGTTTAAATTGTTGTTAGTCATCGGTCACAGCAAATTCATTGGTTGACCATTAGAATCACAATTTGCTTTCACATTTGTAATAATCAATTGTTTGTTATTTTGATTATTAATCGTTTCGTTCGATAATTATTTGAGATTATTGACCCGGTATTGTTCGGTCATAAATAGTTTGACTATTTTTGGTCAAATTAGTATTTCATAAACAAAGATTGATCTTTGTTATTTAGAATCAAACCAAGTTCTACTTTTTTGAAACAATCTGTTGTTTGTTTCAAATTTATATATATATATATATATATATATATATATATATATATATATATATATATATATATATATATATATATAAAATCATTACTTTTATTATTAAGTGGTGATCATGACGGAATCACCAAAAGAAAAGAGTCCCGTTATAACTTATAAGGAAGCGGGAACAACTATTTCGAATTTTCAATGCCCGATGTTGAAATCTACAAATTACACAACTTTGGCAATTCTAATGAAGATCATGCTAGATGCAAATGATCTTTGGGAAACTATAGAACCCACTGCCCAAGCGAATTCGGATAAGAAAAAGGACAAGTGTGCAATGACATACATTAGCCAGACTCTATCCGAAGATTTAATCTTGCACGTACAAGATTGCAAATCTGCTAAAGAAATGTGGGATTCGCTTAAAACCAGACACCTTGGTACGACACAAGTGCAACAAACATAGTTGCAAAATATTAAGTCTGAGTTTGAAAAGTTGCAAATGAAAGACGATGAGACTATCGATGCTTTCACATCAAGACTAACTAATATTGTTAGTAAGGCAACTGGGTGTGGTGCGAAATATGATCAACCCACACTAGTTAGAAAAGTCTTGACCTCTATGCCAGATAGATTTAATCAGATAATTGCTTCCATTGAGCAATTCACTGATCAAGATAATGTAACTCTAGATGATACTATCGCAAGACTAAAAATCTTTAGAGAAAGGATCAAGTCTAAAAGAGGAACTGTAGTTGAGACTCAAGATAAACTCTTGTTCACGCATCATGACAAGAATAATAGTCATGGAAAACGTTTTGGTAATCGTGGACCAAAGAGATTTAACTCGTCAAAGAGGAACTGGCAAGATGGCAAGGGAAAGCAAGAAGACAAAGATGAAGGTTCTTCTCAAAAATTCCATTATAACAGATCAAAGAAAACTCATAGAGATTTGAGTAAGGTTAGATGCCACAAGTGCAAGAAGCACGGACATTGTGCGAATTCGTGTCCCCAAAATGAACAAACACATGAACAATCTAACCTAGTGGAAGAAGATGATGAGCCCACTCTACTGATGGCTGTTCATAATGAACAAGAAGACTATCAAGTTTTCTTGAATGAAAAACAAATTGAACCAAACCAATATGTGACTACCGATGAAAGTCTATGGTACTTGGACAATGGTGCAAGTAATCATATGACTGGTAATAAAGAACATTTCAGAGAAATAAACGAAAAGATCTCTGGACAAGTTCGTTTTGGTGATGGTTCGTATGTAGAGATTAAAGGAAGTGACTCAATCTTGTTGGAATGTAAAAATAAAGAACAAAGAATTGTTTCTAATGCCTATTACATTCCAAGTTTGAAAAGTAACATTCTCAGCCTAGGACAATTGACCGAAAATGGATGTAAAGTCATATTGGAACGCGATTTGTTATATCTATACGATCATAATCAGACTTTGCTTTTAAAAGTCCGACGTTCAAGGAACAGACTTTACAATATCAATTTAAAGATCGGTGTACCTGTGTCTATTGTCCAAACTAGATGAAGAAGCATGGCTATGGCATGCCCGTTTGGGTCATATGAATTTTGATGCTATAAAATCTATGACCCACAAAAATTTCGTTTAAGGAATTCCTCGTATAAGTCATGCAAGTCAAATTTGTGATGCATGTCTATTGGGAAAGCACGCTAGAGCTCCATTCCCAAACCAAGCCAAGTTCAAGTCACTTAAACCCTAGACTTAGTGTATGGAGATCTTTGTGGTCCTATATCACCACCGACTCATTCTGGAAAAAATTATATATTCTTACTTGTAGACGATTGTACTCGCTACATATGGGTTTATTTCTTGAATTCTAAAGATCAAGTTTTTGAAACCTTTAGAGAATTCAAACAAATGGTGGAAAATAAAGTTGGAACCGAGAACCGATAGAGGTGGAGAATTCACATATGGTGAATTTACTCGTTTTTGTAAAGAAAATGGTATTGCTAGACAACTTACAGCACCCAATTCACCACAACAGAATGATGTGGTAGAACGTAGAAACAAAACTATGTTATCTATTACTCGTAGCATAATGAAAGCTATGTCGATGCCTCAAAACTTTTGGGGTGAGGCTGTAAGGCATACCATATATGTGCTAAATAGAATTCCAACTAAAGCACTGACAAATGCTACACCTTTTGAAGCGCTAAAAGGTAGAAAACCTAACTTAAAACACTTAAGGGTTTTCGGGTGCGTAGCATATGCTAAGGTACCATCAAATCATCTAACTAAGTTGGATGATAGAAGTGTTAAAATGGTATACTTAGGAGTTGAAGAAGGATCAAAGGCATGTAGATTATTTGATCCTACAACTAAACGAATTTATATCAGTAGGGATGTCAAGTTCCTAGAAAAGAATTCATGGAATTGGAAGGAGTACATGAATGAAGTTGGAAGTGAAGAACCTGAATGGATAGACTTCATTATTAAGGAAAATTCAAATGAAATTCCTCAAGAAAACAAGGAACTAGAACCACATACTGTGGAAGATGAGCATACAGGAGATGGTAATCTAGAATACCAAGACCCGTTATCTCCTAGTTCATCAAGTTCTCTTTTCACTCCTCCAACTTACACCTATGAACCTAATTCAGTAGAGACTGCTGAACATACATCAACTTCAGGAAGGTTAACTAGACCTTATGATCATACACCAATAAGAGGTTTTAAACCCTTATAAAGTGTGTATGAAGAAGCCCTAGAAGTTGAAATTAATGAATTACTATTGGCTGAAGAGGAACCTTGGAACTATAAAGAGGCAGCCAAAGATAAGAAATGGATTGAAGCTATGCAGGCTGAAATGGATTCAATCAACAAGAATAATACTTGGATATTAACCAAGTTACCCGATAATCAAAAGGCAATTGGCCTAAAATGGGTATTCAAGAATAAGAGAGATGCAAACGGAAAAATAGTAAAGCATAAGGCTCGTCTGGTAGCCAAAGGCTATGTACAGCAGCAAGGTATAGACTTTGATGAAGTCTTTTCTCCTGTAGCCCGTATAGAAACAGTTCGCCTTATTCTGGCCCTCGCAGCCTATAATGAATGGAAAGTACATCACCTTGATGTAAAAACTGCTTTCTTGCATGGCAAACTTAAGGAAGAAGTCTATGTGTCACAACCTGAAGGGTTTGTGAAACCACAAGACATAGGGAAAGTCTACAAACTTTCTAAGGCTTTGTATGGACTTAGACAAGCGCCACGTGCATGGAATGTGAAACTAGACCATACGTTGAAATCACTTGGTTTCAAGAAATGCACTTTAGAACAAACAGTCTATACAAGAAATGGCAAAACTTCTACTTTGCTCGTTGGAGTCTATGTTGATGATCTCATAGTTACTGGAACTCCAAAGAAAAAAATAGACTTGTTCAAATCTCAAATGGAAGAGAAATTTGAGATGAGCGACTTAGGGTTACTAGCTTATTATCTTGGGATAGAAGTCACCCAATCTGGGGGTGATATATCTATTAAACAATCTGGTTACATTACTAAGATTCTGAAGAATGCTGGTATGTCAGATAGTAATGAAACCAAGATCCCAATGAACCCTGGTACATTGTTAACTAATACCGAAGGTGGAAAATCAGTTGATCCCACTGAATATAGAAGTCTGATCGGTTGTCTAAGGTATCTATTTCATACCAGACCAGACTTGTCTTATTCAGTTGGTTTGCTTAGTAGGTTTATGCAAGAGCCTAAAGAGCATCATCTTAAGGCCATTCATCAAGTTCTACGTTATATCAAAGGAACAAAGAATTTTGGTATAACCTATAAGAGGAATGGTGGATGCAAGATAACAGGCTATAGTGATAGCAGTTATGGGGTTAATACTGAAGAAGGAAAAGACACTACAGGGTTAGTGTTTTACTTTGGAAACTCACCCATAACTTGGTGCACACAAAAGCAACAAACTGTGGCGCTTTCTTCGTGTGAATCTGAATTCATGGCTGCAACAGCCGCAACATGTCAGGCGTTATGGCTTAAAAGATTACTCAGTGAACTCACTGGATGGAAAGAAGAAAAAATCACTCTCTACGTTGACAACATATCCGCTATTGCTTTGATGAAGAACCCGATGTTTCATGGAAGAAGCAAGCATATTGATACTCGTTATCATTTCATCAGAGAATGTGTAGAGAACGAGCATATCATTATGGAACACATCAGCGGAGAATTACAAAGGGCAGACATTCTGACAAAAGCATTGGCAAGGATCAAGTTTGCTACAATGCGGGAATTACTCGGTGTTCAAGATTTACTTGTTCGTGATTAAGGGGGTGTATGTTAGTGTTAATCCCACACAAGTTAAAGTCTAAGGGTTATGTATGTAATTAGTCAAAGTATGTTTATTTAATATTACAATTTATGTATGTTAAAGGGTCAAATTGGTACATATCAAAACTTGATATGTAACCACCGATGTATATAAATACATATCCATATCAATGGAAACTAATGTTGATTTGCAAGTTGTTCATTCTATTCTTCTTCATCTTTTTGTTCTTGGGCAACATTATGGCAAATCACTCGATACTAGTTGGTATGAGAAGTCGGATAATAAATATACCGATAGCATTTGTAGTTTTGTTAATTCTTGTTTTGTGTGTAAATGTTATTGGCATAATATGCTTGGTCAATCGAACAGTTTCTACATCTTTATGAAAAATAAAAAAACAGAATATAGAGCTTGATGTTGCTATAAACTAAAGATTTAACTAGTTCAAGTATTAATTGTTTCACGAGACAACAAAACAAACATATTTTCATATTGTAAGGTGAAAGATAAGTATACGTATCTAAAAAAAACATGCATGTATGTAAACTAGTAATATTGATTCTTTAAAAAATCTTGTAAAAGTGTTTATGAACGGGTGTGTAAACAAACTATAACATGTTGTACAATTACATGTGTTCCAAACTAAGCTTGAAGAGCATATATGCCTAAATATACACGTTTGTATATATATTAAGAGTATAACTTTAACTTGATGAGTTTAAATGCAAGATTCTTTTGTTGTACACATGAAATATATGATAAGAAATTAATAATAGCAAAATATGGTCTGATGGCTATTAACAACTGATGGAACTACACACAGTGATTTGCCCTAAAGTGGTCACTATAAGTTAAAACAGTAGTTCAAAATATGCACCCCCACTTCTCCCATATATGCTGTACAAAAAGACCCATATATGTTTTAAAGACTCTTGATTAAAAAGGGTTAATTTTATGTGTTCAGAAACAGCAAATATTGTGTTTGAAACAAAGTTTCTGTTCAATCTACATGTTGTAAGTTACATACATACATACATACATACATATATATATATAATTCATAAGCAACATTATTATAGTAAGATGTGCAGAAATCAAGCATAAAGTAGATCTAGAGAGAGAGAGAGATCATACGAAGCATCAGTAGCATATTCTGAGAGCTTCCCTTCAGCGGAGAAGACGATGAGTGCCACATCAACGTCACATAACACGGAGATCTCACGAGCCTTTTTCAACAATCCAGACCTCCGTTTGCAGAAAGTCACCTGCCGATTAATCTTGTTCTCGATCCTCTTCAATGTCACCCTTCCCCTCCCCATTCATCCACCACACGAACTGCGGCTACTGTTATCGTTGTTGTTATTGTTATCGTTGTTGGTGGAATATGTTTACTACTATGTTTGGGAGATTATATCAGTAGTTAGCTACTGGTTGTTTCAACCATCCACATAACAATTCTACTCCACATATTATGTTACTAGGGGAATCTTGATATATGTCATTTTCGTTATGACTTCTAATGTTAAGATTATCTAAATAAATATCTATCTTTAATATGATTAGATAATTATCTACATTATAAATTTATTTTGAAAAATACCCGGCCATTTAATTTGAAAGATTTACGGTGAATACGTGGTGCTATAAGCTTCCATATGCGTCAGTTCGAAAGGGTTTGAAGAGAACTTAAGTTTGATGTATATAGTCTTACTTTTATATTTAGTATACATTATTTTTTATTTTCTACTTACACTCATATTTCTTAAATGAAGGCTATTTATGCCAACTCATCTATTAAGTGTTAATTGACACCTAGTTATTTAAAGTAAAACTAAATTTTCATCACAAAAGAAACAAATTAAAAATAAAACAGAAATTATATTACTGTTTTGATATAGATTTTGAGTTATTTAACACAATGGTTACATGTTAATTCTTTTATACCTAAAGGCATGCATATATTATATAGTCTTGTAACTTAATTTCAGAGAAAAAAATTAAGGAACATATAATCTATGAAGATATGTGATGTACAAAAAGAGGACACTGATTACTGAGGTTTGAAATGTTTTTAGGGTGGTATTATAAAAGGTGGGTGGTAATGTGGAAAACGTTGTCTGATTGTGATTGGTGGAAGGACAATTTGACGCTGACGGCTGTCTGCACCATGGGGGGCCACATCGTACACGTGCATCGCATCCTTGCCCATGCTTAGGGCCTCAACTCTTGCTTGTCGTCATCTGTAACAAACACACATTTTCTTAGAGTCCAATGAATATTTTGAGTTCGATCGTTTGGTTAAATTTATTGGACCCGGCCCGCCTATAGTTTTAGAAGAAACCCACCGCTTAACAAAAAACCGAAAGATACAAGAGAGAGTGGTTCTTAAAAAAGGAAACGATTTGCGGTAGATTGAACCGGTGACCCAACCGAATCCCTGTTGGACCGGTCGTGAAATCATTGCTAATAGCACATCTCTAGAAGGCCAGAGACAATAACCAGCAGCCAATAAACACAAACCCGTATGCAAAAAAGAATTATAAATTAAGTATTATAATTTTGAAATAAAACAAAAATTTTAATAACCCCCCGTCCCAAATTGATAATTCAAAGATATCATACATTTTTAACTTATCTGTTAAAGCTGCATGTTACTGAAATGACAACCTCTTATTGAACACATCAACAAACTGATCTTTAGAATCAACATGAACAACTTTAACAAACCCATTTAAATTATTTTCCTAAGGAAAATCATATTTATTTTAAAATACTTAGTACGATCATAAACCCTGGATTGAAACCTATAGATAGAGCGGTATTATTATCAAACTAAAGTAAAACCGATAAAGTAACATGGACTTTTACCTCACTAGAATGTTACGCAACCATAAGATTTGACATACGACCGCACATATAGCATGATACTCCGCTTCAGTGGAGGAACGAGAAACAGTGTTTTGTTTCTTGCTCTTCCATGATATTAGATTGCCACCAAGAAACACACAAAAACTAGCGACAACTCATCTAGACTCTAGGCATTTACCCAAGTCCGAATCAGCATATGCACAAAGGTCAAAGCTACGCCCTTTATAATCCAAAACCCTTTTCAAGGAGCATTTTTTAAGACATCTTAAGAGTTTTAATGCAATTTGTAAGTTTGAGTTTATAGACTTATGCATATACCGACTCAACTACTGAACGATATATAAGATGTCAGGTCGAGTGTGTGAAAGGTAGACTAACTTTTCACTAAACTTCTGAAAACCAATAAAATTTTCTAAAATGTTTCCATCTTTCTTAAAAACATTAGAAAGCACATAATGTTGTATTATTGGAGTTGTTACAGGTTTAGAAGCACTTCACCTCAACAAGCAACTCGGTGCAATACTTTCATTGTAAAAGACACACCACTTTAGTTCTTAACACCTTTATGCCAAGAAAGTATTGCAAAGAACTAAGGTTTTTAATTAATTTTTTTTTTACTTTAATAGGTCTTTAATTAAATTAATTTCTTCCATATTATTTCTAGTAATAACAATATCATCCACAAGAACTAGTAAAACAATAAATACAGAAGTTACAAATTTCACAAAAAAAGAATGATCACACTTGCTTTGAATAAATCCAAAATTACACAAGACACCAACTAGTTTTTCATTTCACATCCTAGGGGCCTGTTTTATACCGTATAAAAATTTATTTAATTTATAATTTTTAGAATTACTTTTTTTTAGAAATACCCTTCGGTAAGGTTTATATAGACATCTTCATTTAAGTTTTCATAGAGAAATGTATTATTAATGTCCTTACAAAAGAGGCCAGTCATATTGGACCGCAAGGCTAATAACATATCTAACCGTGAACATTTTCACTACGAGAAAAAATGTTCCGTTAACGTCTATTCCCTCTTTTTACAATAACCATTTGTACTAGCCTAGCTTTGTACCATTTTATTTCTTCTGTTGACTTGTAGTTTATTTTAGAGACCCATTTACACCCTATAGCTTTTCTATCTTTATGCAAAGAGCATTCACATCAGATTTCTTATCACTATTCTTATAATTACGCTATTCTTATCACATCAGATTGAGAAAAAATGCTCAGCCTAATGATCCTACAACCCCAACCTTAAGCCATCATCTTGAGTCTCAACACTCGAATGATCAACCTTCAAGGGAAAGCCACCATCCTCATCCTTTAGATCTCAACCAACCAATTTCCAACCTTGAATTCTATGATGATGAAGACATGTGATTCAATAAGTACTATGAATCTCTCTACTCTTCCTCTACTCAAGGAGAGATGAGTGCTCCTAACACTCCCATGTCTGGCCCACATCATCCACCTATTACTAAGGTGGACCTCTCTGAACATGTTCAAGAGGTCCATGTGAAAGAGGCTCTCACTTCTGCAAGTAATTACATCATTCAGACCTCAACCGTGGCAACCCAGCTTCTTAGCACTTCTTATGAAACTGTCATAGACAAGGGAAATCCATAGAACAAAAACAAACATCTAGTGGTGAGAGGGATGACTTTGGATATGTACTCTCATCCCCCCCATGATTCTTCTAATGAAGATAAGGGGAGCATGAAACAAAAGGTGCAAGAATTGACGGCTACATGCACATACCTTGTTTCAAAGGTTAGTCAATCTAGAATCTCAGGTGGCTACCTTACAAAGGCAGGTGCTCAATTAGCAACTTAAGATCACCGATCTCAAGGGTAAGCTAGCTGAGAGGCCTGCCAGGAATGCTCAACCATGGACACAAGAACCTATGGATATAGTGAACCTAACCTCCAGCTTAGTTTTGTAGGTAAGTGATGTTACCAAAAAAGGGTAGAAAGTTACTACAATCATAGAACATGAGAGCACTGCCCAGAGGATGGACATTGAGGATACACCCTCACTTGCAATTGTTCGGACTAAACAACCTCCTCTGGCTCACATTAATATGGATGCCATCTTTCAAAGCCTATTTGAGGAGGGTTTTGTACTAAGGGTGGCCTACTAAGGGCCATGTCACCTCTATTCAACCTTATTGCAAATCCAATCATAGGATGCAGATATGACATTGAAAGAAGGGCCTTGGTGCTTTCTAGATTCCTGGGTCAACAAGAAATCTTCAACATCTACAACCTGAAATTCTATGAAAGCTTCCCTCTACTAACCCTGCCATTTGTCAACACAAGTCAAAACAGACATGCTGACAGGTTAATAGAGATGATTCAAAGGAGAGTGTCTAAGGAGTTTAGAAGAAAAACAAGCATTTACAGACAAAGGCTAGTAGGAAAAATAATTGGTCAACTGGATACTGAGTTGGACCCTAAGATTAGCTTCGAAGGGAAAGCCTCAGTTGAAGGCCCAGTTGTGGTCTTTGTGAACCTTGAGATTCTTGCTCCTTCAAAACCAACCACTCTTATTGCAGGACCGGGTAAGGGTGATTAAGTTTGCAATTAGCTTCACAGGAAGATAGAACTTTAGATCACTTAACAATTCAAATAGAGAACTGGTAACTATTTAGAAGATACTAAGCAAACACAAGTAATGTAAGTGAAACAATAACAATATCATAAGAACACAAGATAAAGTTTTCAAGGAAGTTGTATATTGATTCTCTAGTTTTATTACAAGTGTGTTTCAAGTATATTTTAGTTACAAGAACTTGAGACTCTTATATACTACAACCTACAACCATCAATATACAAAAAGACAATTGGGATTTGACTAATCTAGATAACAAGATCAATCTACAGTCAAAAGGCAGATTGCCTTTTGACTAGTGACTATGACATGCCATAGCTCACTGACTTTATCTAATAAGACAAGTCTACAGGAACAATTATGGGAAGTTACAGGCAAAGATCTTCTTCTACAGTTTGATAAAGTATGGAAGTTTCACCAACTAATGAAAAGCAGGTGTCAGAGTAGCAGCTGAAGGTACAGCAGCTTTATCAAAAAGTAACTCAGAGAAAGCATATTTTCTCTGTCTTCAAAAGAAATCAGTCAACTCTTCAAAATGGCTTCGAAAGACTTTGTCTTGTGAAGCTTCGGAAGACTTCATCTTTGGCTTCGGAAGAAAATGGTCTTTGGCTTCGGAAGATTTCACACTTGTAATATATTCTGATAAGTGTGAAACTTCCGAAGCAACTTCTTCTGAACTGTTGGCTTCGTAAGATCTTACACTTAGACTTATTTGTGAGTGTAAGACTTCCAAAGCTAGTTCATCCTTGTTCCTTAGTGCATTTTGGAAGACTTTGGTGTTCTGGTATCCTTTGGTTGCATCAGCCTTTAATCTTCAGATGTTCCTTACAGATTTCTTCAACTGAAAGGGCTGGTCTTGAGTACCAGTTGGTTCTGTTGTGTCCCTCTCAGTTGGGTTCTCCTCTCTCACAGGTTCAGAAGAAGAGAGAGGAGGACCCTGCTGTGGGTCAGAAGATGAAGTTGGCTTAGATGTAGCTCCAGGTTTAGGTTGTGTTATCTCAGTAGGTTCAACCTTCACCTCAACTTCAGGTTGAGCTGGACTTGGTGGAGAATGCAAGTCTACCAGCTCTCCCCTTTTTATCTTCTACTTGATCACCCTAATGTGCTCATCTATTGTGGATAGAGACATAGGACCAAGCCTCCTTCCAGGGAACCCATACAGCTTCAAGAAGCTCATCATCCTTTGTCTGTTAGTAGACTTCTTTTGGCTTTTGAGGATGATGGCCCTTGACTTTGCAGCTTCTTCCCTTAATCTTTTCCTTGCAGCTTGCCTTTCCTTTTTGGCTTGTTCTTCCAGCTGCTTGTTATATTCAAACATTATGTACTCATATGATAAGGGAAGAAGTGCAGCTGCCTAATAGAGACCTGTGGCACTCAGGTAGTTGATCATCTTTAATCTTTCTTCTTCATTAACTACCTGAGGTTGTTCATTGGCCACAGTCTCTTCCTCAGGACTTTCTTGAACTGGAGAGAGGACAGGAGCATCTTTGTAGAGTCTTTTAAGTTTCCTTTCTTCTTTGATTTTGAGGAGCAATTCTACATCCTCTTCTTCCTTCCTCTCTTTTGAAAATTCAATGTCAGCCAGTTCATTTAGCTCCTCTAATGGGAGAGAGATGAGTTCATCAATGTCGTAGTTTTTGGTTCCCAGGTAATTCAGCCTGGCTGCCCTTAACTCATCTTCCTGAGTGTTTAGCCTGGGGGCAGCCCTGATTGCAGCTTCCATGAATCCTGGGGAACCATTTGAACTCTCTCCCCTCAGCTTCCTCTTCTTCTCTCTCTTCTCCTCCTCAATCTTCTCAGGAGTCATTTTCCTTTTGCCTTTGTCAACCACAGGCCTTGATGACTCAGGTTGGAGAGAGCTTTCGCCTTCATTTCTTGGTTCAGCTATCAAGCTCTAGCCAGAGAGAGGTTGTGAAGCACCATCACCAGCTGGTGTTTCACTGACGGTAATGGGTGCAGAGGGAGATCCTATCTCAAGGTTCACAGGTTCAACCTCTGGGCCTTCAGTCAAGGCTTTCCCTTCGAAGCTAATCTCCGGGTCCACCTCAACATCCAGTTGACCAGAGATCTCACCTGCTAGCCTCTGTCTATATCGTTTTGATCTCAATTTGAATTCCTCTAGCACCCTGTCTTGGATTATTTTTGCGAATCTTGTAGCTTGTCTGTTGTTTCTTGGGTTGACAAGTGGCAGATCCACCAAGTTTATACTCTTATAGTAGCTCAGTCTTGAAATGTTGAAAACTTCTAGTTGACCTTGACCTCTAGAGATCACAAGAGCTCTCCTATTACTGTCATACCCCCAACCCCTGATTGGGTTCTCAAAAGGGGCAAACATTGCTTTTGGTATTCCCTCCTCAAATAGTTGTTGGATGAGCAAGTCTAGATCACTATCATGAGGAGGTTGCTGAGTATGGACAAGTTCAAGAGAGGGTGGTGAATCCTCAATGTCCATACTTTGAGAAGAACTCCCAGGTTCTGTGGCTGTCAAGACTTTCTCCCCATTTTGGTAGCATCACCCTCTTGACTAGGTGAGCTAGGGAATTGGTGTAAGACATCCACAGGTTCTTGTGGACCTGGTTGAGTTTTCCTCCTTGGTCTCTCAGCTAACTGGCCCTTAAGATCGGTGATATCAAGTTGCTGGTCATCGACCCTCTTCTGTAAGATAGTCACCTGAGATTCCAGGTGAGCTATCTTTAAGACTAAGTATGTGCATGTTTTTGTCAGTTTGTGCACCTTTTGTTTCAGACTCCCCTCATCTTCAGTTGAAGAATCACTAGGGGATGAGAGAATTGGACCTAAGTCTTCTTCCTCATCACCAGCATGGTGTTCTTGGCTGCTGGATTTCCCTTGCCTAATGACAGCTTCCAGAGAAGTGTCAAGAGGCTGGGTTGCCATGGTTGAGGTCCTATTCATGTTTTCACTTGCAAAAGTGAGAGCCTCTTCCATATGGATCTCCTGAACAAGTTTAGGAGCATCCACCTCAGTGGAGGGTAGATGATATGGGCTAGACCTAGGTGAGTAAGAAATAATCATCTCTCTTTGAGCAGGGGTGGAGAAGAGAGACTCATGGTATTCACTGACATCCAAGTCCTCATCATCATAAAAGTCTAAGCTGGGTATTAGTTGGTTGAGATCTAGAGGTTAGGGATGGTAGCTCTCCACTGAAGGTTGATCACTTGAGTTTAGAGACTTAGAGTGAAGGCTAGAGGCTGTTTCGGTAATGAGCTCATCAGCCTGAGCATGAGGAACCTCAGAACTGATTATTGGAAAGATGGGAGTGGTCTGCTCCTCAGGGGAAGTGGGAGCTCGAGATTCCACTTCCTCATGTATGGGTTGTGATATGGGAGCCTGCACATGCTCAGTAACAAGTGCAGGGGTTCGTTTGGATTTTCTTTTGTAGGTGATGGTGATGGTAGGCTGTGTTTGAGGTGGTTGAGAAGTGGAGGGTGTGGGATCAACACCAGCTGGTCCTGCTAGGTTGTCACCATGAGCAATGAGCTCATACATTTATGGGACAAGGGCTGTTTCTACCCCTAAGAAGCCAACAGTTGACTTCTTTAAGATTTTGAAAATGCCGGGACTCATCTGTCCTAATTTAAGAATATTTCCTGTTCCCCTCAACTGTGGTCCCATTTCACAGTTGAGAATGTGTTGAACATACCTGGGGAACATGTAATATTCTAAGGAGTCCAAGTTAGCAAGTAAATTTGTGTAAACAAACCAAGAGTACCTGAACTTGACCCCTTGTACCATCCCATGGACTATGAAGGAGATGTCTTCTGGAACTTGATCCCATCCTCCATGTTTGTTAGATAAGTTGTGTATGATGACATGGAGGAGGAACTTTCACTGGGATGAGACCTTCCCCTTCTTGAAAGTTTTGACTGAGAAGTCACCTTCATAGCCCATCTACTGGAAGGAATGGTTAACAGCAGATTTTGGAAAGGACAGTTCACCTGCTTCATCATCCAGTGCAAATGGGTGTTTATGATAGCCTGAGTAATGAAAACTGTCCTCCCCTGCATCGTAGCAGACAGTGCCTTCTCCCCATCTATGGTGACCTCTTGACAGGTCCGCCAGAATTCAAGCAACTGATCCTCATAGAGAGGAGGATAGATTGTAAGGGAGGTGAAGTAGTGAGACGAAGAAAGGTACCTACAAACATCTGAGAAGCTTGGATCCTTCTCAGAGTTCAACAGGGCAACTTGATTGTGTTGCCTATGTAGGTGCATGGTGAAATCAGGGTCATTTCTACGATCGATGTTGGCCATTTGGTGAAGCTTATCAGTGAAGAAAGGAAGAAGAAAGTGAGTTTGGGGTGAAACTAGGTTAAAGATTGTGAGAGTAGAGAGAAGAAATGGAACCGTTGAGAAGATATATGCAGTGGATTTAAGACAAAGTTAGAACAAAAAGATAAACTTTGAAATCCGCAAGTGGGTCCTACTTTTGAAAAAGTGCCCAAAAAGTTAGTTTTCTTGGAAGTTGAAAATATTCCGAAGGTATTTTTGCTTCGAAAGTTTTTTAAGAAAAGCTTCCGAAGGCAACTTTGCTTCGGAAGATATTTCAAAGAGTTGTGAAAAATTGGCTTCGGAAGGAATATACTTAAAGAAATTTCTTTCGACATAAATTTTGCTTCGGAAGAACTAAGTCTGTGAAAATTATTATCATAGATAATAAATCTTCCGGGACGAAATTGCTTTCGGAAGATATGAGTTCTTTGAATGCATTTAAGTACTTATAAGCATATTTAAGCTTCGGAAGATATTCTAAGAATTTCTTCCGAAGGTAATCTCTTATGAGTAGTTAAATGATTTAAAGACATAAATTTCTTCCGAAGGTAATTTGAGTTCTTTTGAGACAAAATAATAATTTTTCACAAGTCTAAGGAATTAAAAAAAATTTGATTTACTTCCAAAGAGAACTGGGCTTATGAAGGTGATAATATAGACAACTTAGGACACACAAATTTTAGAAATAAAGTTGATTAAGTGTTTAAAGAAAAATCTATTCAAAGTTAATCATCCCAATAGCTAATATAAGATATTTAAACCTCTGTTCATCAAAAGCTTTAGTGAACAGATTAACATATTGTTCATTTGTGTTAACCTTGATTAGTTTGATTAATCCTTTCTCAAAATTATCTCTAATCAAATGATACCTGATGTTGATGTGTTTGGTCCTAGAGTGCTGCACATGATTTTCTGTAATAGAGATAGCACTGTTGTTGTCTATGTGGATAGGAGTCTCCTTGAAATTGAATCCATAGTCCAGCATCTGATTCTAAATCCAAAGCACTTGAGCAAAGCAGCTTGCAGCAGTAATGTATTCAGCCTCAGCAGTTGATGCAGACACACAAGATTGCTTTTTGCATTGCCAAGAGACTATCCTTCCACTAAGGAATTGACATCCCCCAGATGTAGACTTTGCAGTCATGTTACAGCCACCATAGTCACTATTTGTATAAGCATACAGATTAAAGTCTGAATTCTTTGGATACCAAAGGCCTAGTTTAGGAGCACCTTTGAGGTATTTAAGAATTCTTTTCATGGTAACTAGGTGTGACATCTTGGGGTTGGCTTGATATCTTGAACATATGCATGTGGCACACATAATATTAGGCCTGCTAGTAGTGAGATACATAAGAGACCCAATCATAGCCCTGTAGAGATGTTCATCAACACACTCCCCCTCAAGATCAGGACCAAGGGAGTGGTTTCTGGCTATGGGTGTCTTTGCAATCTTACAATCAGTCATCTTGAATCTTGTAATTATGTCTTGTACATACTTTGACTGACTAATGAAGATGCCATTTTCAACCTGCTTCACTTGAATTCCTAGAAAGAAGTTGAGTTCCCCCATGGCACTCATTTCAAATCTATCCTTCATCAGCTTCTCAAAGTCTTTACAGAGCTTTGGATTAGTTAAACCAAAGATGATGTCATCTACTTATATCTAAACTAGCATTATGTCATTCCCTGTTTCTTTGATGAAGAGAGTCCCATCAATAGTACCTCTTTTGTATCCATGTTGATAAAGATACTTTGATAGTGTCTCATACCACTTTCTTAGAGCCTGATACAGTCCATATAAAGCTTTATCAAGCTTGCAGACATAATCAGGATGATCTGGTCTGCAAAGCCAGGTGGTTGTTTGACCTAAACTTCTTCATCTATCACCCCATAAAGAAAGGCACACTTTACATCAAGCTGGTAGACCTTGAAATCCTTGGATGCAACATAAGCCAGGATATTCTTACAGCTTCAAGTCTTGCTACAGGAGTAATGACATCAGTGTAGTCAATTCCTTCTTCTTGAGTGTACCCCTGGACAACCAGTTTAGCCTTGTTCTTGATGATAATTCCTTTATCACCAGTCTTGTTCCTGAATACCCATTTGGTTCCTATGACACTTTTCCCTTAAGGAAGAGGACATAAGTTCCACACCTTCTGTTTTGCTGATTTGAAGCAACTCTTCTTGCATTGCCTCAATCCAGCTTCCATCCTTCAAAGCCTCATCAACTTTCTTCGGCTCAATCTGGGATAAGAAACAAGAATGTAGACAAACATTGCTCTCATGTGTTTGTCCTCTTGTTCTCACCCATGTGTCAACATTTCCAATGATGTTTGTGGTGGGGTGTGACTTGTGGATCCTAAGTTGAGGGATCACAACAAGTTGATTTGAGAGGTCTAAGTTAGAGAAATTTAGATCTGGCAAAGAAGAAGCTTGATCCAATGATGTTACATCATTAATGTTGTCTTCTATGGAGTGGTTATTAGCATCAAGAAATTCCTGATCACTATCACCACCTCATCTCCTTCTGCATTTGAAGTTCCTTCACCTGGATTTGGAGCCTCTGAGCTAGAATTTGAAGGCATCTTAGATGAATCAGTAGTATTTGTCATGCTTGTGCTGATAGGAGCTTCACTTGCAGGGTTAGTTACCATTGGAGCTGAAGTAGTATTCTTGTTTGGTCTTCTCAGCTCAAATCTTGTGTCATGATCACGTGTTGATATATTATCTGTAGATCCTGAAACATTCTCACAAGATTTGTTAAAATAGTTGGTAACTAAATCAAGATCAAACAGCCAATCCGGACCAGAACCTTTAACACTGGGAGTGTTTTCATTGAAGGTCACATTGGCTGACTCCTCAATTATTCTAGTTCTGAGGTTGTATACTCTATAAGCCTTAGCTTGAGAGGAGTATCCAACAAAGTGTCCATCATCTGATTTCTTAGAAAACTTGGCTACTTGATCTTTGGTATTCAAGATGGTGCATGGACATCCAAATGACCTGAAGAAACCAATGAATGGTCTCCTTTTGTGCCACAGCTCATAAGGAGTCTTACCATGAGTCTTAACTACTAAAAATCTATTCTGTACATAGCAGGCTGTGTTGACAGCCTCTGCCCAGAAGGTGATAGGCAGTTTAGAGTCAAACAACATGGTCCTAGCAGCCTTAATAAGTGTTCTGTTTCTCCTCTCAGCAACACCATTTTGCTGAGGAGTCCTGGGAGCACTATATTGTCTTGAAATACCCTTTTTATCACAAAATGTATCAAGGATTTGGTTTTTAAATTCTGTTCCCTGATCACATTTTATGGTTTTGACCTTGTGATCACATTGATTCTTAATTTTTAGAATGAAGTTCTTTAAGATCTCAGGAGTCTCATCCTTAGTTCTAAGGAAGAAGGCCCAAGTGAATCTTGTGAAGTCATCTGTGATCACTAGACATTAAGAGGTCCTTCCTAGACTTATTACACTGGTGGGGCCAAACAGATCCATATGTAACAAGTGTAGGGGGGTAGTGATGTAGTTGGTTTCCTTTGGCTTGTGAGACACTTTGTGCTGCTTCCCTTTCAGGCATACAACACAATGGTCATCACTTGTAAACTCTTTCTTTGGCATTCCAGTTACCAAATCATTTTTAATCAATTTATTCATGTTTTTGAAGTTTACATGGCATATTCTTTTATGCTAGAGAAAAGACTCATCACTATTTGCTTTAGATAGAAAGTAAGACACTTCTCCAGAGGGAGTTGTTTTTTGTAGATCCGTCTTGTACATGTTTCCCTTCCTGGGGGCTTTGAGCAGGATGTACTCCTGAGGAATAACCACCCCAGGCTTGAGAACAATGCACTTATGCTCAGTGAAGAGCATGTGATGTTTTTGGTCATAAAATTAGGACACACTCAAAAGATTGTATCCAGGCTCCTTAACAAAGTTTACCTTCTCAATGCTGAGCTTACCATTTGAGACCATGCCCCTGCCAGTGATATAACCTCCTGCATCTCCTCCAAAAGCAACTGGCCCTCTATTAAACTTCTCAAAGTTTTGAAGCAAGGAGCCATTACCTGTCATGTGTCTTGAGCAGCCGCTATCAATGATCCATACATTCCTGTTGGTTTTCAGCTGCCCTTACACAAAAAGAGATGATTTAGTTACATTTGGGAATCCAAGCCTTATTGGTCTTGGGCTTGTCTAAGAGAATAGAAGACAATGAAATAGTAAGTGATCCGATGTTCAGGCTTTGAGGATCATTTACTGTTGCTGATGATGAACTTTTAGTCACATGGTCTTCCTTCATCTTCCATACCACCTTCGGAAGATTGGGCTTGACCTTCAAAGCATCGAAAGTTTTAACAACTTTGGAAGATTTGGAGTTGGGCCTTCGAAATATCTAGCTTTCACTGCAGCTGGCTTTGGTGCTTCGAAAGTATTCCTTTCTTCACTTTGGGACTTTTGAAGGAAATAGATTTTACCACCTGTTTTCCTTTTCACTTTGGGGCTTTCGAAGGCAATTTACTACCATTTTTCCTTCCAAAGGCAATTTACCACCTGTTTTCCTTTTCACTTTGGGGCTTTCAAAGGAAATAGATTTTTCTTCCGAAGCTAGCTTTTCCTTCTTCTTCCCAGAAGCTTTCTCTTTGAACATGTGGATAGTGCTTTTGGGATTGTAGATGCAATCCTTAGCCAGATGGGAAGTACTACCACACATGATGCATTCCATTTGCTTCCTTCTGGGAGTCTTCTTCTGAGAGCAAGACTGAACTTGAACACTTTCTTTCTCCAGCTTTTTCTTCACAGATGATGCAACAATTTTCTTAGGGAGAGAATTGCTCTTGGAGGAGGATGGTTCAGGCTGTGTAGTAGTGATACACAATAATTCAGCCTTCTCTTTGTTTGAATGAGTTGAAACTGTACTAAAACTCCTGGTACTAGAGTTTGTAGTTGATTCCTCAGCCTTTACCATTTCAATCCCTGCAGAGATGAACACTTATTTCTGCTTGGAGTCAAAAGTGGCCTTGATCTCTTGAGCCTTCTTTGATCTTCTCTTTGCTCTTCTGATCAAGTTCTTCCTCTTTGTCTTTGTCATACCAGCCTTCTTACTCTCCTCAGGAGCATGGTGACCCTTTTTGAATTGACTCTCTTCAATCATTTTAGAATCATCCCTCACCATCTCCTCTTCATCCTCTTCAACACTAAAGGTCTATGAGGGGAAGCTCATCTTCACCAGTTCCATACCTTGGAGATCTTACAGATAATAGAGTGTGTGAAGGAGCTATCTCAGGAGATCCCAGTCCCTGCTTATTCTGATAACAGAATTTTGCATGCAGAGATGAGGATATGATGTTCTTGAAGGTCTCTTCTTTAAGAACACATTTTTAGCCCGGGCTTTGCTGATCACAAGCTCAGCCTGGGATTCAGTCAACTTGGTAATGAGATCTTTAATTTGCGTCCTGTAATTTGTTTGCTCATGTTTAAGAGTTGAAACTGTTTTCCTCTAGATCTTCTATCTGAAGTTTATAGTCATTTTCAGCTCTAAAATCAACTTTTAGAATATTCAAGGACTCAATATCAGATCTTATTTCCAAGTTGTAGGACATGTATCTATTCACTTTAGCAATACGTTCAGGAGAGCAAAGATGTTCTAGTACCTTAGCCTCATCATGGTCAGCCATGAGTGCCTGATTTGGTGAAGCATCTTCAGCCTGAAAGCTCCTATCAAAGCCTCCTTTAACAACAACAACAGCTTGCTGTCTTGGCTTCTCATTCTGGTGCCCTCCCTCAGTGTAGTTTGGCCTAGATGATGCTTGGCCACCGTTTGACTTAGGTGCCTTTCATTCTCTGGCAAACTGACCCATTTGGTTACAGTTGTAACACTTCACTTTGCTCTTGTCCCGTCCAAACTTGCCACTGGCAGCATTGCTGGGAAACCATCTCCCTGTCCTCTTGTAGAACTTCTGGGCTCTGTGAGTGAGAAGAGCCATCTGCTGGACTATCTCCATGTATTCCAAATCATCTGGATGGATACAATCCAGGTCTTTAAGAGTGAAAAAAAAGTTGCCTGAACTTTCATCAGTAGAGATAAAGGCTTGAGAGGTGCTTGTCTCTTAGAATGGACTTCCTTGGATGTAGCACTCTCTGGGTGTCTCTGGTAAGGTGATGAAAGGGCCCTTTTATGAAGTTTCAGGGTAGCAGATAAGATGGTGTTTTGGTTCTCTACTATCCCTTTCACCTACATGAAGGGCAGAACTCTAGTGAGTGTTGGAGTTACCAGATGGGTTTTGCATGTTCATCTCCATCTGGTATCTACTGAGTATTCCATATAACTCAGTGAGAGTCAGGGTCTTGTGGTTTTCAGTCCTCTTAATGACCACACAATAGTGTGTCCATTGTATGGGAAGAGAGGACATGAACTTCCTAACAATATCCTTATTCTCAATAGTTACTCCAACATCAACCAGAGTATCCATAATCTCAACATACCTGAAATACTGTTGAGTCATGGTTTCACCTGTCTTGAAGGTGAAATTTTCAAACTACTGCTTCAAGAGGTCCTTCTTGTTTTCTTTGGCTTCATTGGACCCCTCATACATCAGTTTCAGTGCATCCCACAGTTGTTTAGCGGTCTTGAACTTCTTGAAACCTCTGTAGATGGAATTTGGAAGAGCAGTCTGAAGGGCTGTCATGGCTTTCTGATCAATGTCAATCTTCTTCCGATCTTCTTCAGAGAAGTCAGCCCTTTCTTTGAGTATCATACTACCACCAGCAGTAGTTGAAGTGGTGGATGGTACATGAGGTCCGTTGACAACAGACTCCCACATCCTGGAATCCTGAGACTTGATGAAGCCTTCCTTTCTTTGGCACTAAGTGTCAAAATCCTCAGGAGTGATCAGTGGGGACTTTTTCATAGTTCCAGTTTCCATATCAGCCTTAGATATAGTTGCCATTTGAAGAGTTAAGTGATATGTGAAGCTAAGAGGATTAAAGATGGTGAGATCTTACAATCAAGAGCCTATAAAGCTCAGATACCAATTGCAGGACCGGGTAAGGGTGATTAAGTTTGCAATTAGCTTCACAGGAGGAGAGAACTTTAGATCCCTAATAATTCAAATAGGGAACTGGTAACTATTTAGAAGATACTAAGCAAACACAAGTAATGTAAGTGAAACAATAACAATATCACAAGAACACAAGATATAGTTTTCAAGGAAGTTGTATATTGATTCTCTAGTTCTATTATAAGTGTGTTTCAAGTATATTTTAGTTACAAGAACTTGAGACTCTTATATACTACAACCTACAACCATCAATATACAAAAAGACAGTTGGGATTTGACTAATCTAGACAACAAGATCAATCTACAGTCAAAAGGCAGATTGCCTTTTGACTAGTGACTATGACATGCCATAGCTCACTGACTTTATCTAATAAGACAACTCTACAGGAACAATTATGGGAAGTTACAGGCAAAGACCTTCTTCTATAGTTTGATAAAGTATGGAAGTTTCACCAACTAATGAAAAACAGGTGAGTCTTCAGAGCAGCAGCGGAAGGTACAGTAGCTTTATCAAAAAGTAACTCAGAGAAAATATATTTTTTCTGTCTTCGGAAGAAATCAGTCAACTCTTCAAAATGGCTTCAGAAGACTTTGTCTTGTGAAGCTTCGGAAGACTTCATCTTTGGCTTCGGAAGAAAATGGTCTTTGGCTTCGGAAGATTTCACACTTGTAATATTTTCTGATAAGTGTGAAACTTCCGAAGCAACTTCTTCTGAACTGTTGGCTTCGGAAGTACTTACACTTAGACTTATTTGTGAGTGTAAGACTTCCGAAGCTAGTTCATCCTTGTTCCTTAGTGCATGCTGGAAGACTTGGTTGTTCTGGTATCCTTTGGTAGCATCAGCCTTTAATCTTTAGATGTTCCTTACACTTATTGAGACACCAGTTGGTGAAGGTGTCTTACAGCCTCTCCCTGGCCAGAGCTCTAATGAAGAACAAGTGCAAGAAGGCTAAAGCTCTCTCCTCCCTGAGTCATACAGGCCATTGGTTGGCAAGGGAAAGAAGGTTCTATCTACAGAGGAGATTGAGAAGGGTAAAAAGGAAAGGAAGAGGAAAGGAAGGGAAGAAAGACAAATAAAGAATCCTAGTTTCATGTAGGATGTAATCAAGGTTGCTCAAAGGCCAAATACTCAAGAAGATAAGTTAAGGGCAGCTAGATTGAACTACCTGGGAACTAGGAATTACAATGTTGATGATCTCATCTCTCTTACCTTGGATGTATTGACTGAACTAGCAAACACAGAGGTGTCTAGAGAGAGGAGGAAGGCTAAGGATGCTGCTTTGTTTCTCAAAAACAAAGAAGAAAGAAAGAAAGAAAATTGTATCAAGCTCCTGTCCTCTCCCCGTTCAAGAGGTGCCTAATATGGAAACTATGGTTGTAGAGTAAGAAACTCAAGTAGACGAAGAACAGGATAGACAGAACATGATCACCTACTTGAGTGCCACATGTTTATACAAGGTAGAAGCTTTACTCCCTCTATCTTATGATTATATAGAGTTTGAGTACCTTAAGAAACTAGAACAAGAAGTTCTTAAAGGAAGAGCTAAGAGAAAGATGTGGGAGGAAGCTAAAAAATCAAGGGCCACCATCAAAGCCAACAAAAAGAAGTCAGATGACAGACAAAAGATGGTGAGCTTCTTGAAGCTGTATGGGTTCTTTGGTTAGAGGCTTGGTCCCATGTCTCTATCCATAATGGATGAGCACATCAGGGTGATTAAGAAAAAGATCAAAAGGGGTAAGCTTCAAGACTTGCATTCTCCTCCAAGTCAAGCAGCACCTGAAGCTGAGGTCAAGGTTCAACCTAAATAGACAACAAAACCAAGATCTACTGTTGATCCACAGCCAGCTTCATCTTCTGACCCATAGCAAGGCCCTGAACCTTCTTCTGAACTTGTGAAAGGGAAGGACCAAACTGAGAAAGAAAAAGTAAGAAAAGGTGATCAAGACCAACCTTCTCAGTTAAAATATAGAAATAGGAAAAGGATGGCCATCAGAAGAGACTTGAAGTCAAGAAAGAAGAAGAAGTCTAAGGCATCCACCTCTATACCTTAGGATGAGTCAGAACATCTTGAGGGTCAACCAAGAGAGGCTGCTCAACCAACTCCCTTATATGTAGAGCCTCTAGCTGCTGAGAGGCCTATCATGTCTTAGGTGTATTCTTCAAACCCAGACAAATGGTTTGTCATAAAAGATCAAGGAGGTCAACAAATATTCTTTTGGCAAAACATACTTGACCTTCCTAAGCATGATCTCTTGGACATGAAGAGATACTACGCATGCTTGAAGAATCTTGACCAGCAAATAAAGAGAGGAATGGCTCTGATTCTGATTTCTTTAATCAAGTAGAAGATCCAAATTCATAGTAATCTTCAAGTTTTGGTAGCATCAGCCTAGGGAGAGTTTGTAAGATCAAGATGATTATCTTAAAGGCTTATGCTAACCAAAGATCTCTCAGCATGCAATGAAGTACAAGGAAGAAAGTACTTTGAAAGATTTGACTATGTAAAATGAAAATAACTAAGTGTCAAATCTTTTGAAGCCAAAGACAGAAATCTTCCGAAGCCAAAGTAAAGTCTTGCGAAGCTTAAAGACAAAGTCTTCCGAAGCTTGAAGACTAGACTCTTCTGAAGACTAAGAAGACTTGTGTTTCTTCCAAAGTTTGAAATCTTAGAAGAAACACACTCTGACATACTTTTGACAAAAGTAGAAGACCTTTCCGGTGTCAACTTTGAAGACTCAGTTAGTGATTACCTTTTTACTTTTGTTAACTGTACAATAAGGTCTTTTCTCTGTAATTTCCTACTTTAGTACTTTTATCCTTATTGTATTATAACAGGATGTGAGCTATGTCCTATCATTGTCACAAGTCAAAAGGCAATCTGCCTTTTGACTTTACATTGATTTTGTTGTCTAGATTACTATCCAGGTGGCCTTCAAAGCATGGCCAACTGTAGGTTGTACTATAAAGTCTCTCATGTGTTAGTTTAAGGACTAAGCTTTGCAACACTTGTAAACACTTGAGAGCAATATACATTGCAGGACCGATTAAGGGATGGTCAATACAATCAGTCTCACAATGAGGAGAGTGTTAGAAAACTTAACAGATCAAATAAGGAACCGGGTTTATATGAATGATACTAAGAACACAAGTAAACAATAAGACAGAACTAAGAACAAAAACAAGATAAGTATGATTTTCAAGAATGTTTGCTCAAGTTCTTTTACAAGTGTTACAAAGCATAAAAAGAAATAAAAGAACCTGAGATACTTTATACTACATCCTACAGCTTGCCATTCTTTAAAGGCCAGCTGGAAACACTAAGATAGACAACACGATTAATGTAAAGTCAAAAGGCAGATTGCCTTTTGACTAGTGACTATGACATGCCATAGCTCACATCCTAATATATTACAAAAAGGATAAAAGGTACAAAGTAGAAAGTTACAAACTCTAAACCATAATCTATAGTTATAAAAGCATGGACCTTTTCACTAACTCATGCAAGTTGGTGAGTCTTCAAAGTTGCAGCGGAAAACTGGCCAGCTTTAAACAAAAATAGATCAGAGAAAACATGTCCTCTTTATCTTCGGAAGAAATCAGTCTTCACTTTAATGGCTTCGGAAGACTTTGTCCTTGAAGCTTCGGAAGACTTCATCTTTGGCTTCGGAAGATTTGGTCTTTGGCTTCGGAAGATTTTACACTTAGAATAATTTGCTGTGAGAAGTGTAAAACTTCCAAAGTAACTTCTACTCTGCAGAATGTGCATGCAAGCTGGAAGCTCCTTGGTTGCTTTGGTTTCTTTGGTTGCATCAGCCTTTCAAGTATAACCTTACAAACTCCCCCTAGGCTGATTCTACCAAAATAAAGAAGTATACTTAGATATTGACAGTCCTCATCAGGATCAAGATCATTCCTTTCTTTATTAACTTATCCGGATCCCTCAGACTCTTATAATACCTTCTCGTGTTATAGAGATCATGCAGAGGAAGATCAAGCATGTCGCTAGAAATAGACATCTTGACCTCCTTGATCTCAGATGACATACCACCTGTCTGGATTAGTAGCAAAGGTCCAGGACAGGATGGGTCTTCCAGTTGCCAGAGGCTCTACTAGAGTTGGAGTTGGTTGAGCAGCCTCTTCTTGCACTACCTTAGTATGCTCTGACTCATCCTGAGGTGTAAAGGTGGATGCCTTGGACTTCTTCTTAGAACCACTCTTCCTGACCATCCTATTTCTCCTCTTTTGAAGTCTTTAACTAAAAAGACTGGCCTTCAGCACCAAGTTGACTTGTTTTTTCTTTCTCAGTTGGCTCCTCTTCCCTCACAAGGTTAAAAGGAGAGGGATTTGGACCCTGCTATAGATTAGAAGATGAAGTTGGCTGAGATGCAGCTCTAGGTTCAGGTTGTGTTGTCTTAGTGGGTTTAACCTTTATCTCAACTTCAGGTTGAGCTTGACTTGGTGGAGAATGAAAGTCAACAAGCTCTCCTTCTTTAATCTTCTTCTTGATCACTCTAATGTGCTCATCCATAATGGGTAGAGACATTAGACTAAGCCTCCATCTGAAGAATTCGTACAGCTTCAAGAAGCTCATCATCATCTGCCTATTAGCAGACTTCTTTTGACTCTTTTGGATGATAGCTCTTGACTTTGTAGCTTATTACCTTATTTTTCTCTTAGAAGCCTTTCGTTCTTTGATAACTTGTTGCTCCAGCTGCTTAAGATACTCGAATTCAACATATTCATATCATAAGGGAAGAAGTGTAGATGCCTGATAGAGACCTATGGTACTCAGGTAGCTAATCATGTTTTGTCTATCAGCTTCCATGTCTACCTGAGGTTGTTCAGTTGCCACAGCCTCTTTCTCAGGACTTTCCTGAACTGGTGAGAGGATAGGAGCATGCTTGTAGAGCCTTTTCTGTCTGATTTCTTCCTTGATTTTTAGGAGTAATTCTACATTCTCTACCTCCTTGAGCTCCTTTAACAGCTCTGTGTCTGCCAGTTCATTGAGTTTCTCTAAAGGAAGAGAGATGAGTTCATCTATGTTGTAGTTTCTGGTCCCCAGGTAGTTTAATCTGGCTGCCCTCAACTCATCATCCTAAGTATTTGGCCTGGGGGCAGCCCTCATAGCAGCTTCCATGAACCCTGGAGACCCTCTTGACTCTCTTCCCTTAGATTCCTCTTCCTCTCTCTCTCCTCCTCCTCAAGCTCCTCAGAGGTCATCTTCCTCTTCCTTTTGTCATGCACATACCTTGGTGACTCAGGGTAGAGAGAGATTTGGCCTTCATTGCTTGGTTCAGCAGTCAAGCTCTGGCCAGAGAGAGGTTGTGAAACACCTTCACCAGCTGGTGCCTAACTGAGGGTTGATGATGTTGAAGCAGTTCTTGTAACAAGGTTCACAGGGTCTATCACTGGGCCTTCAGTCAAGGTTTCCCCTTCAAAGCTAATCTTAGGTTCTACCTCAACATCCAGTTGACCAATGACATTACCTGTTAGCCTTTGTCTTTTTCTTTGTTTGTACTTTTCAACAATCCTATCTTGAATGCTCTCAGCTAGTCTGCCAGCTTGCTTGTTTTGACTAGGATTGGCAAGTGGCATGTGGACTAGAGGAAGACTGTCATAGATCCTCAGGGTATGAAAATTGATAACTTCTTGCTTCCCCTGAAGTCTATACAAAATCAGAGCTCTCCTGTCAGCATCATACCTCCACCCAAGTATTTCATTCTCAGCATCATAGGGTGGGGTAGACATAGCTCTTGGAATACCCTCCTCAAGTAGACTTTGAATGAGTGAGTCCACATCAATAAGGACTTAAGAAGGTTGCTAAGTATGGACAATTGCAAGTGAGGTTGGTGAATCCTCAATGTGCATACTTTATGAAGAACTCCTAGGTTCTGTGATTTCTTGGACTTTCTCCCCCTTTTTGGTAGCATCACCCTCTTGCATAGGTGAGCTAGGGGTTAGATCTATCACATCCACAGGTTCTTATGTTCCTGGTTGAGTCCTCCTTAAAGGTCTCCCAGCTAGTTTTTCCTTGAGATCAGAAATCTCAAGTTGCTGATCATTGACCCTTTTTAGCAAGGTAGTCACCTGAGATTCCATGTGATTAACCTTGGAGACTAAATATGTGCATGTTTGAGTCAGTTTTACACCTTTAGTCTCATATTCCCTTCATCTTCATCAGAAGAATCATAAGGGGATGAGAGAATAGGACCTAAGTCATCTTCCCTATCACCAGCACTTTGTTCTTAGCCGTTGGATTTCCCCTGCACCATGACAGCTTCAAGTGAAGTATCAATGGGCTGGGTTGACATGGTCGAGGTCTTAATGATGTAATCACTTGTTGAAGTGAGTGCCTTTTCCATATCGACCTTCTGAACAAGTTCAGGGAGATCCACCCCAGTAGTAGGTGAATGATGTGGGCTAAACATGGGAGAAACAGGAGTACTCATCTCTCCTTGAGCAGGGGAGGAGAAGAGAGACTTATGATACTCATTAAATCCCATGTCTTTATCATCATAGAATTCTAGGTTTGGAATGGGTTGGTTTAAATCAAGTGTCTAGGGATGGTAATTGTCCCCCGAAGGTTGTTCACTAGAGTGTTGAGACTCTGAGTGAAGGCTTAAGGCTTTGGGGTTTGTGAGCTCATCAGGCTGAGCATGAGGAACCTCAACACTGATCATTGGTAAGATGGGAGTGGTTTGCACCTCAAGAGAAGTGGGAGCTCTAGTGTCCACTTCCTCCTCTATGGGTGGTAATATAGGGGCTTGCACAAACTGAGTAGTATGTGCAGGGGTTCGTTTGGATTTTCTTTGGTACGTGATGGTTATTTGTGGCTGTTTAGGGGGTTTAGAAGTAGAAGGTATGGGTTCAACACTAGCTGGTGCTGCTAGGTTGTCACCTTGAGCAATGAGCTCTAATATTTTTGGGACAAGGGCTGTTTCTACCCCTGAGAAGCCAACAGTTGGCTTTCTCATAGTCTTGAAGATGTCAGGCTTTAACTGTCCCAATTTTAGAACATTACCTATTCCCCTCAACTGTGAGCCCAGTTCACAGTTAAGAATGTACTGGACATATCTAGGGAACATGTAATATTCTAAGGAGTCCAAGTTTGCAAGTAAATTAATGTACACAAATTGTGAATACCTGAACTTGACTCCCTGAACCATCCCATGGACTATGTAGGAAAGGTCCTCTGGAACTTGGTCCCATCCTCCATGCTTAGACTGTTAATGATGACATGGAGGAGGTATTTCCATTAAGAGGAAACCTTCCCTTTCCTGAAGGTCTTGACAAAGAAATCCCCTTCATAGCCCATCTAACCAAAGGAACGGTTAACAGCAAAATTGGGGAAGGACAAATCGATATCATCGAGCCTTAGATGTGAGTTTATGGATGCTGGAGTGATGAAGATTGTCCTCCCCTGCACTGTGGCAGATAGTGCCTTCTCCCCATCCATGGTGACCTCTTGACAGGCCCTCTAGAATTCCAACAGCTGATCCTCAAAGAGTGGAGGATTGATGGTGAGGGAGGTGAAGTAGTTCGAAAGAGTGAGAATGCGACAAACCTCTGAGAAACCAGGATCTTTCTCAGAGTTCAACAGAGCAACTTGATTATGTTTGCTGTGAAGTTGCATGGAGAAATCGGGTTGGTTTTTGTGATGAAGGTTGGCCATTTTGAGGTAGCTTTATTGTGAAGGAAGTTAAGAATAAGGGCGGTTTATGGGTGAATTTAGGTTAGACAATTTTCAGATGAAGAAGATAGTGAAAGAGGGAAACCGTCAAGAGAATATATATAAAATGGATTTGAGACAAAGTTAATGCAAAATGGATAAACTTTAAAATCTGAATGTCAGTCCTACCTTTAAAAAGTGCCCAAAAGGTAGTTTTCTTGTAAGTCGAAATTCTTCTGAAGGTATTTTTGTCTTTAGAAGTTTTAAGAAAAGCTTTTGAAGCCAATTATTCGTAAGGTTTGTGAAAATTTTGATTCAGAAGGAAACTACTTAGAGAATTTTACTTCTGAGACATGTTTTGTTTCGGAAGAGATCAGGACTTGGAAGTTTTATTCTAAAAAAAATAAATCTTCCGACATTTAATTGTTTTCGAAAGAAAATTTTTCTTCAAATACATGTAAGTACTTAGAAGCATATTTAGGCTTCAGAAGATATATCCGAATTTCTTTCAAAGGTAGATGTCTTATAAGTAGTTATTTGATTGGAAGACATAATGTTCTTCCAAAGACAACTTGATGTCTTCCGAAAGAAAATATGTTTAAAATTTTTAAAAATCTAAGGAATATCTTTTGAAATTTTTTTTTGAAAATTTTTCTTCCAAAGAAACTAGACTTATGAAGATGATAAAATAGACAACTTAGGACACACTAGTTTTAGAAATAGGATTGATTTAAGTTTAACAAAAAATCTACTCAAAGTTAATCATCCCAGTAGCTGATACAAGATATTTGAATCTTTGTTCATCAAAAGCTTTAGTGAATATATCAGCATATTGTTCATTTGTGTTAACTTTGACTAGTTTGATTAATCCTTTTTCAAAATTATCTCTAATCAAATGATTGATGTTGATGTGTTTTGTTATTGAGTGCTGCACAGGATTCTCTGTAATAGAGATAGCACTGCTGTTGTCTATATGGATGGGAGTCTTTTTGAAATTGAATCCATAATTCAACATCTAATTCTGAATCCAAAGCACTTGAGCACAGCAGCTTACAGCAGCAATGTATTCAACTTCAGTAGTTGATGCAGACACATAGGATTGTTTCTTGCATTGCCATGAGACAATCCTTTCACCAAGGAATTGACACCCGCCAGATGTAGACTTTGCAGTCATGTTGCAGCCACCATAGTCACTGTCTGTATAGGCATACAAATTGAAGTCAGAATTCTTTGGGTACCAAAGGCCAAGCTTAGGAGCACCTTTAAGATATCTAAGAATTCTCTTGACAGCAACCAGGTGTGACATCTTAGGGTTGGCTTGATACCTTGCATAGATGCATGTGCAAACATGATATCAGGCCTGCTGGCTGTGAGGTACATAAGAGACCCAATCATAGCCCTGTAGAGATGTTCATCCACACACTCCCCCTCAAGATCAGGTCCAAGGGAGTGCTTTCTGGCTATGGGAATCTTTGTAACCTTGCAATCAGTCATGTTGAATCTAGTAAGGATGTCTTGTACATACTTTGACTGACTTATGAAGATGCCATTTTCAACTTGCTTCACTTGAATTCCTAGAAAGAAATTAAGTTCCCCCATGGCACTTATTTCAAATCTATTCTTCATCAGCCTCTCAAAGTCTTTATAGAGCTTTGGATTAGTTGACCCGAAGATAAGGTCATCTACATATACTTGAACCATCATTAAGTCATTTCCTGTTCCTTTGATGAAGAGAGTTCCATCTATAGTACCCCTCTTGTAGCCATGTTGATTGAGATACTGGGATAGTGTCTTAGACCACTTTCTTGGAGCTTGGTGCAGCCTATAAAGAGCTTTATCAAGCTTGCAAACATAATCAAGATGATCTGGGACTGCAAAGCCAGGTGGTTGTTTGACATACACCTCTTCATCAATCACCCCATATAGAAAAGCACACTTGACATTAAGTTGGTAGACCTTGAAATCCTTGGATGTAGCAAAAACCAGGAATATTCTAATAGCTTCAAGTCTTGCTACAGGAGCAAAAATATCTGTGTAGTCAATTCACTCTTCTTGGGTGTATCCTTGAACAACTAGACTGACCTTGTTTTTGATGACAAGTCCTCTATCATCCTTCTTGTTTCTAAAAACCCACTAGGTTTCTATGGTAGTCTTCCCTTAAGGAAGAGGACATAAGTTCCAAACCTTTTTTCTTTTGAATTAAAGTAGCTCCTCTTACATTGCTTCAACCCAACTTCCATCCTTCAAAGCCTTATCAACTTTCTTTGGCTTTATCTGGGAAAAGAAACAAGAGTATATACAAACATTTTTGTCATGGGTTTGTCCTTTTGTTCTCACCCCTGTATCAACATTTCTAATGATGTTTATGGTGGGGTGTGACTTGTGGATCTTGAGTTGAGGGATCATAGCAAGTTGATTTGAAAGATCTAAATTTGAGAAATTTAGATCCGGCAATGGAGTATCATCCTCCACATCAACACACTTATCAAGAGAGGCTTGATCCAATGAGTGTGTGACATCATTTATGTTGTCTTCTATGGAGTGGTTATCAGCATCAAGAAATTTTGATCACTGTCACCACCTCCATTTTCTCCTACATTTGAAGTTTGACTTTTGAGCCTCTGAGCTGGAATTTGAAGGCGCCTTAGATATATCAGCTGAATTTGAAATGTTTGTGCTGTAGGATCTTCACTTGCTGGGTTAGTTACTACTGGAGCTAAAGTAGTATACTTGCTTGGTCTTTTTAGCTCAAATCTTGGGTCAGGATCTCCTGTTGATCAGTTACTTGTAGATCCTGAAACATTCTCACAAGATTTGTTAAAACAGTTTGTAACTAAATCAAGATCACACAACTTATCAGGACCAGAACCTTTCACACTTGGAGTGTGCTCATTGAAGGTCATATTGGCTGACTCCTCAACTACTCTAGTTCTAAGATTGTATACTCTATAAGCCTTAGATTGGGAAGAGTATCCAATAAAGTGTCCATCATTTGATTTCTTAGCAAATTTGGTTGTTTGATCTTTGCTGTTCAAGATGGTGCAAGGACATCCAAATAACCTGAGGTAACCAACAAACGGTCTCCTTTTGTGCCACAACTCATAAGGAGTCTTACCATGAGTCTTAACCACTAAAACTCTATGCTGCACATAGCAGGCTGTGTTGACTGCCTCTGCCCAAAAGGTGATGGGCAGTTTAGAGTCGGATAACATGGTTCTTACAGCCTTAATAAGTGTCCTATTTCTCCTCTCAGCAACACCATTTTGCTGAGGAGTCATAGGAGCACTATATTGTTTTGTAATACCTTTTTCATCATAAAATATGTGAAGGATTTGGTTCTTAAATTCTGTTTCTTGATCACATCTTTTGGTTTTGACCTTGTGATCATATTGATTCTTAATTTTCAGAATAATTTTCTTCAAGATCTCAGGAGTCTCATCCTTAGTACTAAGGAAAAAAACCCAAGTAAATCTTGTAAAGTCATCTGTGATCACCAAACAATATGAGGTCCTTCCTAGACTTATTACACTGGTAGGCCAAGGAGATCTATATGTAATAAGTGTAGGGGAGTAGTGATAGAATTTCTTTCCTTTGGCTTGTGAGACATTTTGTGTTGCTTTCCTTTCAGGCATGCAACATGGTGGTCATCACTTGTAAACTCTTTCTTTGGCATTCCAGTTACCAAATCGTTCTTAATTAATTTATTGATGTTTTTAAAGTTTACATGGCACATTCTTTTATGCCAGAGGAAAGACTCATCACTATTTGCTTTCGATAGAAAGCAAGAAACTTCTCCTGAGGGAGATGTTTTCTGCAAGTCCATCTTGTACATGTTTCCTTTCCTGGGGGCTCTGAGCAGGATATGCTCTTGAGGAGATGTTTTCTGCAAGTCTATCTTTTACATGTTCCTCAATGAAGAACATGTTGTGTCTCTGATCACAAAATTGGGATACACTCAGTAGATTGTACCCAAGCTCTTTGACAAAGTTTACCTTTTTAATACTGAGCTTACCATTTTTGACCGTGCCCTTCCAGTAATGTAACCTCCAGCATCTCCTCCAAAAGCAACTGGCCCTCCATCATTTTTCTCAAAATTTTGAGGTAAAGAACCATTGCCTGTCATGTGCCTGGAACAGCCACTATCAATGATCCATGCATTCCTCTTGGTCTTTAGCTGTTCCTGCATAAGAAAGAAGTGTTTAGTTATATTTGGCAACCCAAGCCTCATTGGTCTTGGGCTTATCAATGAGATTTGAAGACAATGTAACAGTAATTGTTCCTATGTTCAAGTTTTGAGGATCATCAGCTGTTGTTGATAAAGAACTTTCAGTCACTTGGTTTTCCTTCATCTTCCATACCATCTTTGGAAGATTAGACTTGACATTCAATACTTTGGAAGTTTTGACAACTTCGGATGTTTTGGAGACTGGACCTTCAGAAGATCTTGCTTTCACTGCAGTAGGCTTTAGTACTTCGGAAGCATTCCTTTCTTCCAAGACCAAATTTTCTTCTGAAGGCAAGTTTTCACTTGTCTTCTTGAAGGCAAGTTTTCACTTGTCTTCTTCTTCACCTTGGAGCTTCTGAAAGGAAAAGATTTTCCTTCCGAAGCTAGCTTTCCTTTCTTCTTCTTAGAAGTTTTCTTTTTGATCATATGGATAGTACTTTTAGTATTGTAGATGCAATCCTTAGCAAGATGGGAAGTCCTACCACACATGATATAATCCATTTGCTTCCTTCTAAGAGCCTTCTTCTAAGAGAAAGACTAAACTTGATCACTTTTCACCTCATCTTCATCTTCACAGATGATGCAGCAAGCTTCTTAGGGTGAGGCTTGCTTTTGGAACTGGATGGTTCAGGCTGTGTAGCAGTTATACACAGCTGATCTGCCTTCTTCTCTTCGCTGGAATGAGTTGGACATGAACTAGAACTTCGGGTACTAAAGTTCATAGTTGAGTCTTCAACCTTCACCACTTCAAATCCTATAGAGATAAACACTTGTTTTTGCTTAGAGTTGAAAGTGGCCTTGATCTCTTAAGCCTTCTTTGATTTCCTTTTGCTTTTTCTGATCAAGTTCTTCCTCTTAGACTTGGTCATCTCAGATCCTTTTCTCTCCTCAGGAGAATAGTGCCATTTCTTAGGATGATCTTCTTCACTCTTCTCAGAATCATCCTTCACTATCTCCTCTTCATCCTCTTCATCAATGGGGTCTATGAGGGGAAGCTCATCTTCACAAGTTCCACACCTTAGAGATCTTACAAACAATAGAGTGTGTGGAGGAGCTAAATTAGTAGATCCCAATCCCTGCTTATTCTACTAACAAACTTTTGCATGTAGAGATAAGGATATCATGTTCTTGAAGGTCTCTTCTTCAAGAACACATTTTTCTGCACTAGCTATGCTGATCACAAGCTTAGCCTGGCATTTAATTAACTTAGTAATAAGATCTTTTATCTGAGTCCTGTAGTTGGTATGTTCATACTTAAGAGTTGAAATAGTTTTCTCTAGATATTCTATTTTAAGTTTGTAATCATTTTTAGCTCTTTTGAAATCAGCTTTTAAAATGTTTAAGGACTCAAGATCAGACCTTATCTCTAAGTTATAAGACCTATATCTGTTAACTTTAGCAATACATTCAGGTGTACAAAGATGTTCTAATACCTTGGCTTCTTTATGATTTGCCATCAGTGCTTTGTTTGGAGATGCATCCTCAACCTAAAAGCTCCAGTCAAAGCCTCCTTCATCAACAGCAACTGTAGCTTGCTGCTTGGGCTTCTCATTCTGGGGAGCTCCATCAGTTTAGTTTGGTCTGGTTTGTGCTTGCCACCATTTGTCTTTGGTGCCTTGCACTCTCTAGCAAAGTGTCCAGTTTGGTTACAGTTATAACATTTTACTGTGCTTTTGTCCAGCCCAAACTTTCCACTGGTTGCATTGCTAGGAAACCTCCTCCCTATCCTCTAGTAAAACTTCTTGGCTCTTTGAGTGAGAAGAGCCATCTGCTGGACTATTTCCATGTACTCCAGATCATCTGGATAGATATAGTCCAAGTCTTTAAGGGTAAAGAGAAGGTTGCCTGTGCTTTCATTAGTAGACACAAAGGCTTGTGAAGAGCTTGTCTCTTGGAATGGGCTTCCCTGGATATAGCTCTCTCTTGGTGTCTCCGAGAAGGTGATGAAAGGACCCTTTTGTGAGTTGTCAGGGTAGCAGATGAGATGATGTTATGGTTCTCTGCAATCCCTTTCAACCATATGCAGGGCTGAACTCTGCAGATTATTGGAGTTACCAGATGGATTTTACATGTTCATTTCCATTTGGTATCCATTGAGGATGCCATATAACTCAGTGAGAGTAAGGGTCTTGAGGTTTTCAGTCCTCTTGATGACCACACAATAGTGTGTCCATTGTCTGGGAAGAGAGGACATGAACTTCCTCACAATGTCCTTATTCTTAAGTGTTACTCCAACATCCATTAGAGTGTCCACAATCTCAACATACCTAAATATTGTTGAGTCATGGTTTCACCTGTTTTGAAGGTGAAGTTCTCAAACTGCTGCTTCAAGAGGTCCTTCTTGTTCTTTTTTGCCTCAGTGGACCCCTCATACATAAGCTTCAGTGCATCCCATAGTTGCTTAGCAGTCTTGCACTTATTGAAGTGTCTGTAGATGGAGTTTGGAAGAGCTGTTTGGAGAGCAGTCATGGCTTTCTGATCTATATCTATCTTTTTTTAGTCTTCTTTAGAATAGTCAGCCACTTCCTTTGGTATCATACCACCACCAGCAACAACTGAAGAGGTGGATGGTATATAAGGGCTAGAGACAATAGATCCCTACATCCTTGAGTCTTGAGACTTGATGAAGCCTTCCATTCTTTGGCACCAAGTATCAAAATCATCAAGAGTGATCAGTGGAGACTTTGTCATGGTACCGGTTTCCATACCAGCCTTTGTGATAGCTGCCATTTGAGTTGTTAAGTGTTTTGTGAAACTAAAGGGATTTAAGATGGTGAGATCTTACAATCAAGAGCCTAAAGAGCTCTGATACCAATTGCAGGACCAGTTAAGGGATGGTCAATACAATCATTCTCATAATGAGGAGAGTGTTAGAACACTTAACAGATCAAATAGGGAACCAGGTTTATATGAATGATACTAAGAGCACAAGTAAACAATGAGACAGAACTAAGAACAAGAACAAGATAAGTATGGTTTTCAAGAATGTTGTATATTACTCTCAAGTTCTTTTACAAGTGTTACAAAGCATAAAAAGAAATACAAGAACCTGAGATACTTTATACTACATCCTATAGCCGACCATACTTTAAAGGCCAGCTGGAAAAACTAATCTAGACAACAAGATCAATGTAAAGTCAAAAGGCAGATTGCCTTTTGACTAGTGACTATGACATGCCATAGCTCACATCCTAATATATTATAAAAAGGATAAAATGTACAAAGTAGAAAGTTATAGACTCTAAACCATAATCTACAGTTACAAAAGCATGGACCTTTTCACCAACTCATGCAAGTTGGTAAGTCTTCAGAGTTGCAGCAGAAAGTTGGTCAGTTTTATACAAAAGTAGATCAGAGAAAGCATGTCCTCTCTATCTTCGGAAGAAATCAGTCTTCACTTTATTGGCTTCAAAAGACTTTGTCCTTAAAGCTTCGGAAGACTTCATCTTTGGCTTCGGAAGATTACGTCTTTGGCTTCGGAAGATTTTACACTTAGAATAATTTGCTGTGAGAAGTGTAAAACTTCCGAAGTAACTTCTACTCTGCACAATGTGTATGCAAGCTGGAAGCTCCTTGGTTGCTTTGGTTTCTTTGGTTGCATCAGCCTTTCAAGTTACCTATTTGATCTAGTAAGTGTGTTTAGTTTAGTGATATCCAACTGTGAAACTGTTGTTTGAACCACAACTGGTCCTGCATATGTGTTCAAGATATCCGATCACATCACCTCAATGCGATTCCGCTGCCAGCGAGGGGTGTGACAAGTAGGGTTCTCGCATGTCACCATTGATGGTATAAATCTTTTAAAGTATGTACATGATGACCCCTATATGGTATACAGATAAAGCTAGTATGAATGATGATCGATAGCTAAAGAAAGAAAGAATATTATAAGTATTACTACTATTAATATAAAGATAAAGAGAAAGAACTAAAAGTAAATGTAGTAAAGTTCACATGTGAAACGTTAATGAACTTGAATAATAATTCAAGAATAATTATCCTGCTAAAGTATAACTGTGAAATGTTAAAGTATGCTAAATAAGTTTTTCAAGCATAGATTTCCTGACGTATTTCAAGGCTCGACATAGGAGTCTTGCGTATATCAAGCGACGGGACTCTTGCATGTGTTGCAACTCAAACATGATAAAGTAAAGATAAATAAAAGCTAAAGTATGGTCAAAGAATAAACATAGTAATAGCTAAAGAAACGGTACCTAAATGTAGGGCATAAAGATAATGTTGTTAAAGTTTAAAGTATAATATTTGAATAAAGTAGATTTAAAACTAAAGTGTAAAGTATCACTAAAGCATGATAAAAAAAAGTTAGTTAAAGATAAAGTTTGATTAAAATATTTTGTTAAAGTAAAACATGAGCTCATTCAGCAATACTGACTTTTGTATGTATATTAGTTTCATAGGTATGCTACTTGAAAAATATGTGGCTTGGCATGAATTCTGAAGCTACTTGGCATTTGGATAAAGACTGACATCCGGGCATAGTTTTCTTATAGACATTTTGAGACGTTTGATTGTATATAATTTCTCTATGATGTAATCATTAAATATTGACAAAGGTTAATTCTGCTGCTTATAGTTTTTGAAATTTTGAGTTTAAGAACATGAGTTTCTAATGCACAAAACTAACTGTGGGGTTGTTTGGAAACAAGGTCTTATAATATACATATAAGTTTACAATACAATATTATACTGGTCTCGTGTCCCTAACCTTCAATGAGTAAATAGGACTCAACTCTAAGCTCCTTTAAAGCGGCAAAACTTTATATTTATATAGGTATCTATTTTATTCTTGCATTGATATGTTTTATTTCATATATGTTTTCCATATAATTTTCCCTTACATTTAGACATTTTTAGCAAAAAAGGATTGCTATTAAGAGGCTTAATTTCTTATATGATGATTTGTGCAGGTGAAAACAGGACTCGATTATCAAGTTTGGTGGAATTTAATTAAAAATAAGAAAATTAGAAATTATAAAAAAGCGTGGTTGTGCTTTTGAAATACAAGACCACACTTACTAGGGTGGGTTCATTGGTTCTTATGCCACTAACCAAACCAAGTCACGCTTCCCACAAGCACGACCATTATCAACGCTTGAGGGCATGACATTCGTAATAGTTTACTATCATTTATAATGGTTTAATATTGACAATACTTGGTTTTTAAACAACACTATATTACACAAGCGATAGGTATACTTGCATATACATGTGTGATTAGGATAATTGGAATCACTTTTTTGAAATTATAAACCCCAATCTGTATGTAATACATGGTATATTTATAAACTACATTACATACACCATGCACCTGTTGGATTATGTGCGGGTTTGATTACATCACGTTGCCAACCGAGCTATGGCGCGTAAGAGTTACATATTGGATAACGAATTTAAACCCACTTAATTAGATTAAACAATAAATATATGAACTCTTTATCCAGATTTAATAATTTATAAAAGTTATTAATTGTTTAATAAAACCGTTTAATGGTTGAACGTTAAAGATTTGGGCTTTCAGTTTAAAAGTGGGCTAATAATTAATCCCCTAGGGTCCGCTAGGGTTTATTAAAGATAAATATAGAAATTAGGGAATAACCCTAATTACCTATTTAATACCTCACTACAATCTTGCGGCGGATCTTGATAGAAACGAAAGGATCTTAGGTTTATTTTTGTTTTGGATCGAAAACCCCAAAAACCCATTTTCTCATTAATCTTTGTGGTTGGTCAAAGAGTGTCTTCCCTTATTTTGATTATGACGTCAAACTACAATAGCTGCCTACCTTGGCCGGTCACTTGCAAGTTACCAATTACCATGCGCCTCTCGAGCCGCGGTCGTGATCTTGTTTTCATGCCTGGTTCATTAATCAAGCATTCAATCGTTGAACCCACGGTGTCACAAATGGTTATTATTTAACTAATTATAATTTTGTATTTGTATTGTTTGTAACACAGATCCTGTCGGAATCCTATCGGTTTCACCCTGGTATTTAATTATTACTCTGATGCGTTATATATATTATTAATCTAATTAATAATTTTTAAAAAAGTTTGATAAAAGAAACTTAACCACGATAACACTGAACCTAATAGTGGTATCAGAGCCATTCTTATAACATGCAAATCAGATTCGGTCTTTTAACGCCTATAGATCACAAACTTTAAATTTGTTTAAAGTTTCTAATCTATATTATTTTGGGAAGCCTATTTTTTTGGTTAAATATTTTTTAATCCAAGGAATGCATTATTTATTTTGATTTTGTTTAATATTTAAATTGGCTAGTTTCTATGGTTGAATGGTTATATATGATTTGGTTTTGTTATTTTAGGTTTTTATGGTTTTGGCCCAATTGATGACTCAAAGTTGTAATATATTAAGGTATTTTTTTAATTATATATTTCTTTTTAAATATTATAATGTTTAAAGACCTGAAGCCAAAACTTGAAACAAGATGAATCAAGGGGTCAGTACAAGCCAATTAAGACAACTTGGCTCTAGGAAGATCAAATGAGCTTAGCCATTAAAATTTACATATTATATTTGTTATTGTACATGCTCTTATCTTATAATTGTTTTAACATGCCAACCTAAAAAAAAATAAATATCAAGTTCAAAACTAATTTTTGTGACTTGTTAAAATATTAAAACAAATAGTTTGTTTAAAAAAATAACTAGATAAGTTTTTAAGTTTAGAATTTGTTTAAATTTCAAAACTTGATAATTTAAATTATCAACTTAAAATCGATTGTTGCAAGGAATACACTTAAAGCTTCATACAACCAAAGAGCTCTCAGCATGCATATGTGAAGTACTAGGAAAGTACTTCGGAAGATTTGATATAACTCAGTGAATTATGCTAAGTATCAAAACTTCTGAAGCCAAAAGACCAATTCTTCCAAAACCAAAGATGAAGTCTTCTGAAGCTTCAAAGATGAAGTCTTCCGAAGCCAAAGATTGATTTCTTCCGAAGACAGAGAAGACATGCTTTCTCTAACTTACTTTTGATAAAGTTTACCCACCTTTTCGCTGCCATTTCTGAAGACTCACCAACCAGCATGATTTGGTGAAAAGTCCATACCTTTGTCAATCGTAGATTAAGGTGTTGAGTCTGTAACTTTTCAACTATGTACTTTTATCCTTTTTGTAATATATTAGGATGTGACGTATGGCATGTCATAGTTACTAGAAAAAAGGCAATCTACTTTTTGACTCTACATTGATCTTGTTGTCTAGATTAGTGTTTCTAGCTGGCCTTCAAAAATATGGCTGGTTGTAAGATGTAGTATAAAGTATCTCAAGTACTTGTATTTAGATGATAAGCTTTGTAACACTTGTAAGAACTTGAGAGCAATATACAACATTCTTTAAAACCATATACTATCTTGTTGTTGTTAGTGTTCTTTACTTGTGTTCTTTGTTTCATCCTAACCAGTTCGTTATTTGATCTGCTAAGTGTTCTAAGTCTCTCCACCTTGTGAAACTATTACATTGACCACCCTTTAACAGTCCTTCAATTGGTATCAGAGCATTTTAGGCTCTTAATTGTAAGATGTCACCATCTTAAATCTTTTTAGTTTTGAAAAACACTTATCAACTCAAATGGCAGCTATCTCTAAAGCTGATATGGAAACCAGTACCATAACAAAGTCTCCGTTTATCACTCTTGGTGAGTTTGATACTTGGTGCCAACGTATGGAAGGGTTCATCAAGTCTCAAGACAGCAGGATATGGGGATCTATTGTTAAAGGACCTCACATACCAAGCACCTCTTTAGCCACTGCTGGAGGTGGGATGATACCATAGGAAATGACTAACTACTCTGAAGAAGACTGGAAGATAATAAATGTAAATCAAAAAGCCATGACCGCTCTTCAAACTACTCTTCCAAACTAAATATACAGAGGCTTCAAGAAGTGCAAAACTGCTAAGCAGCTCTAGGATGCACTAAAGCTCTTGTATGAGGGGTCTGAGGAAGCCAAGGAGAACAAGAAAGATATTATGAAGCAGCAGTTTAAGAACTTCACCTACAAGACAGGTGAAACCATGACTCAACAATACTTTAAGTATGTTGAGATTGTGGATACTCTAATGGATGTTGGATCAAGCTTAAGAATAGGGAAATAATGAGGAAGTTCATGTTCTCTCTTCCCAGACAATGGACTCACTACTATGTGGTCATCAAGAGAACTGAGAACGTCTCTACTCTTACTCTCACAGAGCTGTATGGTATCCTTTATGGTTACTAGATGGAGATGAACTTACAAAATCCATCAAGCAGCTCTTCAACAATCAGCAGAGCTCAGCCGTTCATATGGTTGAAAGGGATAGCATAGCATAGAATCATAATCATCATCTGCTTCCCTGATAACTCATAAAAGGGTCCTTTCATCACCTTCCCTGAGACACCAAGGGAGAGCTACATCCAAGGAAGCCCATTCCAAGAGACAAGCTCTGCTCAAGCTTTTATGTCTATTGATGAAAGTTATGGAAGCTTTCTTTTCACTCTTGAAGACTTGGAATGCATCCATCCAGATGATCTGGAGTACATAGAGATAGTTTAACAAATGGCTCTCCTCACTCAATGAGCCAAGAAGTTTTACAAGAGAAAAGGAAGGAAGTTCCCATGCAATGTGTCTAGTGGAAAGTTGGGCCTGAATAAAAGCAAGGTGAAGTGTTACAACTGTAACCAAATGGAACACTTTGCTAGAGAGTGCAAGGCACCAAGAACAAACAGTGGCCAGGCATAATCCAGACCAAACTACACTAATGCAGCTCCCAGAACTAAGAAGCCAAGCCAACTAAAACAACATGCTACTGTTGCTATTGAAGAAGAAGGCTTTGACTGAAGCTTTCAGGTAGAAGATACTTCTCCAAACCAAGCACTGATGGCTGATCGTGAAGAAGCCAAGGTATTAGAACATCTTTGTACTCCTGAATTCATTGTTAAATTTATATATACAAGTCCTATAACTTGGAAAAAAGATCTAACCTTGAATCCTTAAACATTTTAAAAGCTGATTTCAAAAGAGCAGAAAATGATTATAAACTTAAATTTGAAGATTCTCTAGAAAACCATTTCTACTCTTAAGCATGAGCATACAAACTGTAGGACTCAAATCAAAGATCTCATAACCAAGTTAACTGAATGTTAGGCTGAGCTTGTGATTAGCAAAGCCAAGGTAGAAGAATATGTTCTTGAAAAGGAAACCTTCAAGAACATAATATCCTTATCCTTGTATGCAAAAGTTTGTTACTAAAACAGGTAAGGACTAGGGTCAAGTGAGATAGCTCCTCCACACACACTCCTATCTGTTAGATCTCCAAGGTGTGAAACTTGTCAAGATGAGCTGCCCCCTATTGATCCTATCCAAGAGAAGGATGAAGATGTAGAGGAGATAGTGAAGGATGAACCAGAGGTGAGTGAGGGCTATCCTAAAAGGGACACTATTCTCCTGGAGAGAAGATGGAACCAAGGATGACCAAGTCTGCAAGGAAGAACTTGATAAGGGTAGCCAAAAGAAAGTCAAAGAAAGCCTAAGAGATCAAGGCCACCTTAAACTCCAAGAAAAAGCAAGTTTTCATTTCTGCTGGATTTGAAGTGGTAAAGACTGAAGACTCAACAATGGACTCTAGTACCAGGAGTCCTAGTTCATATCCAGATCATCCTAGTTAAGAGAAGAATGCTGATAAAATGCGCACCACTACTGCACAGCCTGAACCATCCGGTTCCAAGAGCAAGCCTCATCTCAAAAAGCTTGCTGCATCATCTGAGAAGATGAAGAATGAAGTGGAAAGTGATCAAGCTCAGCCTCCTACTCAAAAGAAGACTCTCAAAAGCATGCCAACTGAATGCATCATGTGTGGTAATACTTCTCACTTTGCCAAGGATTGTATCTACAATCCTAAAAGTACTATCCATATGATCAAGAAGAAAACTTCTGAGAAGAAGAAGAAGATTGCTTCGGAAGGAAAATCTCTTCCTTTCAGATGCTCCAAAGTGAAGAAGAAGATAAGAGAAAACTTACCTTTGGAAGGAAATTTGGTCTCAGAATAAAAGAATGCTTCCGAAGTACTAAAGTCTACTGTAGTGGATGTAAAAGCTTTCGAAGGTCAAGTCTCCAAAACTTCTGAAGTCATCAAAACTTCTGAAGTGTTGAAGGCCAAGTCTAGTATTCCAAAGACGGTGTGGAAGATAAAGGAAGGCCATGTGATTGGAAGTTCTTTATCAATAACAACAAATAATTCTCAGAGCTTGCATATAGGATCAATTACTGTTGCATTATCTTCAATTCAATTTTACAAGCCCAAGACCAATGAGGCTTGGGTTTCCAAATGTAACTAACCATCTCTTTATGTGCAGGAACGACTAAAGACCAAAGGGAATGTGTGAATCATTGATATTGGTTGTTCCAGGCACATGACAGGCAATGGCTCTTTGCTTTAAAACTTTGAGAAAATTGATGGAGGGTCAGTTGCTTTTGGAGGAGAATTAGGTGGTTACATTAATGGAAGGGGCAGGGTTACAAATGGTAAGCTCAATATTAAGAAGGTAAATTTTGTTAAGGAGCATGGTTACAATATCTTGAGTGTATCCTAATTTTTTGATCAGAGACACAACATGCTCTAAACTGAGCATGAGAGCATTGTTCTCAAGCCCGGGGTGGTCGTTCCCCAAGAGCAGATCCTGTTCAGAGCCCCTAGAAAAGGGAACATGTACAAGATGGATTTGCAGGAAACATCCCCTTTAGGAGAAGTTTCTTGCTTTTTATCTAAAGCCAATAGTGATGAGTCTTTCCTATTGTAACACCCGAAAACTTGGTCAAATAAATAGAAAAGAAAAGTATCTAGAAGAAATAAAAGATGGGTCAAAGATGAGGGGTGAAAAGTGTAAAAGTACACCAAAAAGTCAAAAATATGTGTATAAGGGGCATGGTCGCGCATGCTCTTTCCTGCTGCTGCTGCTACCGAAAGAAAAGAAAAGAAGAAGCTGCATTTTTTTAGGTTTCCCTCGTTGTGAAGAAGAATAGGGTAGAAACTTCGAAGTTTAGTATGTTTATATGTTATCTGGTTCGGTTTCTTTGTGGTTTCACCCTTAGAAACCGATTACTAAGTGTTTTTGGTGTTTTGGTGCTTGTTATGCTTGTTTTTAGGAGTTTGAACTCTAGTGCAGGCAAGGTTGGAGGAGTGTTACTTGTTTTCTGCTATAAGTGAGTTCTAGACCCCGTATTTCTTGTGTTTTAAAAGTATTTGGGGCTGAAAATGCATCAAAATAGGTTTTCAAGGCTTTATTTATGTAGTCGTATGTATATATGTGTGTATGCTCATGTTCTGAACTTATTTATGTGTTGGGTATTCTTAGAAATGTATGTTTAAACTTAGAACAGGTGATGAAACAGGTCTGGGTTAATTTTGAAATATGGAAATGCATAACTGGTTGCCATGCGCCTAAACAGGTCTCATGCGCCTAGGATTATAGCTTGAAACTGCCCAAGTATAGGCCATGCGCCCAAACAAGGCCCATGCGCCTGGAAATTTCCTTAGAAAATTCTAAGTGGGGTTCATGCGCCCCAATAGTGCCCATGCACCCAAAACCTTGCCTGAATATTCTAAGTATAGACTCACGAGCCTGAACAGTGTCATGCACCCAAGACTTTTCTCTGGTGACTGTGTAGTCGCTTGCGCCTGAAAGGCTCATGCACCCAGGATTGTTGTGGAAATGCCTAAGTATAGAAGCTATGCGCCTGCATAGTGTTGATGCGCCTAAGCAGGGCTCATGCGCCTGCGTAGTCCTAATGCACCTACAACACTTGGAATATTTTCTGGGATTTTGGAGGGAACATAATTTTAGGGTTTGACTTTAGGTTGACTTGCTGTTATTATTTGATTACTTTATTCATGTTTTATGGTTGTTCTTGTGTTCCCTATTATTATTATTATGTGATTTTATGTGAGTTGCTTAAGCTCGTAAAGTATTACTATTAATCAAGAGAAAGATTAATATTAATGAAAAGTGGAAAGCAATGAATAAATGAAAGTCTTGCAAGCAAAGATTGAGGTGAGTGACCGTGTTGTCGCAAAAGACTCGTAGTGGGTTTAATCCATGAGATTGACCCAACAGATGTCGTGATGCTCACCCCGGTTCTATGATGGTCTTCGGACATGAGGCGGGGGTGTTGCAAAAAGAGATGGGGTCCTTGTCGCGTACCCCTGTACTGTATCGGTCTTCGGACATGAGTCGGGAGTATTGCATGAGACGGGATCCAGATAAAAGTAAAAGATAATGATGAATGTATGAAATGAATGATGGTGAAGATAATAATAAAGATTATCAATGTGTATGTATGATGTGTGGTCACACGAAAGAAATGTACAGTATTTTAAAGGGTATTTTCCTATACAAATCTTACGAGGTATTTTATGGATTTAAAACTAGAGCTCACTCAGCAACGCTGACTTTTATGCATTTTCAGTTGGCAGGTAATTTGCTGAGGATGGCACTCGGGGAGGCTACTCGTCGGGGCTAGACTGGCATCCGTTCACTCTTAATAATATTGTTGTTTCGTAATGCAATTAACTGATCTTTTGTAACTGATAACAAACACAAATGTATCGCTTGGCAACAACATTTATTAATGAAGTGAATGGTTTTTTATGTTAAATTCCACTGCATTGTTTTAAGAATTATGTAATGTTTTTATTTAATTATGCTGTGATTGACCAACTGTGAGGTCTCTGAGAACAGGGCCTTACAAGTTAGTATCAGAGCCAAAGTTTAAGAGAAATAGGTAAATATTTTCATGAACCTAAACTTAAACTGAGAATGGGACCGAATGGAGGGATGCCTGCCCGAGTAGCTATGTGCCATCAGGTATTTCTTTTCTTAATGTTAACCGGTATTATGTGCATGTGCTATTTGATTTATGTGCTTTTAGTAGATTTGGATACTAAAGTAGTCAGGATAGGAAATGCTCGGGGGATGAAGAGTAAAGTAAGTGGCTAATCACAACTGGCCACTGTAATTAGGGACTTACTATACTTAACATAAACTGAGCTATTACCTTGAATGATCGTGTTGGTGTTTGAATCTTATAGCGTTTAGAGGATGGCTGGGGGAAGATCATCGAAAGCTTCTCGTGGTGGAACGCGGGGCGTTCGTGGTAGGCCACGTAGTACAAGGAACAAGACAAGGACTGCAGAGACGACTCCTGCTGAGCCTGAGCTTCATCACCCGGAGGGGGTGGATGAGAGTGCTAATCTGAGAGCCTCGGTGAAGGAGGCAGTGTTGGAGGAGGTTCACCAAGTCATGCAGACGATCCTACCATCTGTAGTGACTGAAGTCATTCGTGCTGTTAGAGAGGATGAAAAGAAGGAGAATAAGGAGGAGAGAAGGAAGGCGACTGGGAGAAGGGAGAATGATGGTGAGGAGGAGGAACAGTATGCTGATAAGGTAGCCTCTAGTGATGAAGAGGAAGTGGTAGTGCAGGAAACCGTTAAGGGATGCAGCTACGGGGCATTCCAACGGTGTAAACCCCCTACTTTTGACGACAATGGAAATGCTGCCGCTGCTCACCGATGAGTGAGAGAGATGGAGGCTGTTCTGAAGATCAGCGAGTGCAGGGAGGACCAGCAGGTGAAGTTTGCCACTCACTCGTTCGTTGACTCGGCCCTGTGTTGGTGGGACAATATTATCCAGGCCGAAGGTAGCAGGGCCATCGGGAGGATGAAGTGGGGAGAGTTAAAGAAAATGGTGATTAAGGAATTCTGTCCTTATCGAGAACTCGATAAGATTGAGAGGGAGTTCTTGTAACTAGAGGCGGGCACCATGGCGCACCAGCAGTACACTACCAAGTTTAATGAAATGGCGAGGCTGGTGCCGGATCAGGTGACGCCGGTGTCGAGGAAGATTAAAAGGTATGTGCAGGGATTGCCTGCTGATATCTGCAGGCACTTGATTGTCGCCTGACCAAGCACTTTTAGGTCGGCTGTGGATTTGGCTGGGAGGCTTTACGACGAGAGAGAGGTGATGGTGATGGAGGTGAAGAAGACAGGCGGTGGTCAAAAGAACTGGAGTGGGAAAAGGTTTGGGCGTGGTGGTTTCACCCCAAACAACAAGAGGATGAGGGTGGATGACCGTAGGGTGGCATGATCAAGCTCGAGAGCAAAGAGGTGTGGTAAGTGTGGAAGGGAGCATAGCGGGGAATGCCGGTTGGGACTGAATGTTTGCTTCCAATACGGGAAGCCTGGTCATATTGCTAAGGATTGTAGAGTGTCGAGGTGTTATATCTATAGGGAAGAGGGACACATGAGCAGGGATTGCAAGAAGCAAAAAGTAGAGAGTTCTGGGGCGAAGAAGAGGATGGAGGAAGGAGGATAGAGGTCGAGTGCTAGAGCCTTCACAATGACACGAGAGGAGGCCTGGGTAGACCCCGACGTCGTGTCAGGTATGTTTTTAGTAAACCAAACTTATGCCTCTGTATTATTTGATTCTGGTGCTAGTAGGAGTTTTATTTCTGCTGCTTTTTGTGCTAAGTTTCCTGTTAGTAGTAGAAGTATTGATGAGCCATTTGACATAGAAACTGCTATTAGTAAGTCTACCAGAATCTCTGATATTATAGAAAGCTGCGACATAGAACTAGAAGGCCATAGGTTCTCTGCTAAACTATACGTGATGCCCCTAGGCGGATTTGATGTAGTACTAGGGATGGATGGGTTAGCAACCTATGAGGCAAACATCGTGTGTCGCAAGAAGATGATTCGATTAGTTGCGCCCGATGGAAGTTCGGTAACGGTTTTTGGTGATCGCGTTACAACGATTCCGAGGGTGATTTCGATGGCGGTGGCAGAGAACTGCATGAGACGCGGATGTAGTGCCTACCTGGCATATGTAAAGGATGTGGACGCGTCAATACCACAATTGACTGAAGTGCCAGTTGTGTGTGACTTCCCGGACGTGTTCCCAGAAGACCTACCAGGTGTGCCACCCGATCGTGAGATTGAGTTTCAGATTGACTTGATACCCGGTGCACAGCCCGTTGCCAAAGCACCGTATCGGTTAGCTCCGATCGAGATGAAAGAACTGATGGATCAGCTACAAGAATTGATGGACAAGGGGATTATCAGACCGAGTATCTCTCCTTGGGGTGCTCCGGTCTTGTTCGTCAAAAAGAAGGACGGTAGTATGAGGATGTGTATTGACTACCGGGAGTTAAATAAGTTGACGGTGAAGAACAGATATCCCTTGCCAAGAATAGATGACTTGTTTGACCAACTTCAAGGTGCCAGTTGGTTCTCCAGGATAGATCTTCGATCGGGCTACCATCAGCTGAAGGTAAAAGAACAAGATATTCTTAAGACAGCATTTCGCATGCGTTATGGACATTACGAGTTCCTAGTTATGTCTTTCGGTTTAACTAATGCGCCAGTTGCCTTTATGGATTTGATAAACCGAGTGTGTTGGCCAATGTTAGATAAATCAGTGATTGTATTTATTGACGATATCCTGATTTATTCGAAGAATGAGAAAGAACATGCCGGCCACATACGCGAAGTATTGGAGACACTTAGGAGAGAGAAGTTGTATGCTAAATTCTCTAAGTGTGCTTTTTGGCTACGCGAAGTTCAATTTTTGGGTCATGTGGTGAATACCGACCGAAAGAATCATGGTGGACCTGGCGAAGGTTGAGGCAGTGATGCAATGGAAGTCTCCAAAGATGCCATCTAAGATTCATAGTTTCTTGGGTTTGGCGGGCTACTACCGAAGGTTTATTCAAGACTTTTCCAAGATAGCCTCACCTTTGACCAAATTGACATGCAAGGATGTGAAGTGTGTGTGGGGACGGAAACAGGAGGATGCGTTTGAGGAGTTAAAGACAAGATTAACTCAGGCTCCTGTCCTGACATTGCCTGAAGGGAGTGAGGATTTAGTGGTCTATTCAGATGCTTCCTATTCGGGACTGGGTTGCTTGCTAATGCAGCGTGGAAGAGTGATAGCTTAAGCATCCCGAAAATTGAAGCCCCACGAAGCCAATTACCCCACTCATGACTTGGAGCTAGCTGCAGTGGTCTTTGTGTTGAAAATTTGGAGGCACTATTTATACGGGACAAAGTGTACAATCTTCACGGACCATAAGAGCTTAAAGTACTTCTTTGAGCAGAAGGATCTCAATATGACGCAGAGGAGGTGGTTAGAGCTGATCAAGTATTATGACTGCGAGATCCATTACCACCCGGGCAAGGCCAACGTAGTGGCCGATGCCCTTAGTCGAAAGGAGAGACCCGAACCGATTTGGGTGAAGGCATATCAGTTAGTGATGACCTCGGATATGATGACACAAGTCAAAGAGTTCCAAGATAAGGCATTGAAGGAAGATCGCCTCAACTCCGAACGAATGAGAGGTTTAGTCCTAGAATTAGGAGAAAACACCCACGGGGTTAAAACCCTTTTTGGACGAATGTGGATTCCTAGGTATGGGGATCTACGTGGGCGAATTATGAACGAAGCTCATAAGACTCGATACTCCATTCATCCTGCTACTACCAAGATGTATCAAGACATGAAGAAAGATTACTGGTGGCCGGGTAAGAAACACGACGTGGCGGAGTATGTGAGTAAGTGCCTTACTTGCTTGCAAGTGAAAGCAGAACATCAGAAACCATACAGGAAGATCCAACCGTTGGATATACCCGAGTGGAAGTGGGAGCATATCACCATGGACTTCATCACGAAGCTACCTCGTACTGCGAGGGGATACGATACCATATAGGTGATAGTTGATCGCCTGACAAAGAGTGCTCACTTCCTACCGATCCGCGAGACGTATTCATCTGAGAGATTGGCAGATCTGTTCATTAAAGAGATCGTAGCTCGTCACGACGTGCCGGTGTCAATCGTGTCAGATCGTGACACTTGGTTCACATCGAAGTTTTGGAGGAGATTCCATGATGCGATGGGGACGAGGCTACATATTAGCATGGCTTATCATCCTCAGACAGATGGTTAGTCTAAGAGGATGATCCAGTCGCTCGAGGATATGCTTCGAGCATGTGTGATTGACTTTGGAGGAAGCTGGGATGATCACTTACCGTTAGCAGAGTTCTCGTACAACAACAGTTATCATGCCAGCATTGGCATGCCACCATACGAGATGCTATACGGAAGGAGGTGTAGAAAGCCCGTGTGTTGGGGAGACATTGGGCAGAAAGAATTGGGAAGCATCGAGGTGATCGAGGCTACAACCGGAAAGCTGGAAAAGACCAAAGCCTTTATGAAGGCAGCCAAAGATAGGCAGAAGTCGTATGCCGATAAAAGACGCGGACCGATTGAATTCAACGTAGGTGATAAAGTCATGTTGAAGGTCTCGCCTTGGAAAGAGATCATCCGGTTCAGGAAGAGAGGCAAGCTGAGCCCGAGATACATAGGACCTTTCTGAATCGTTGCACGAGTAGGAGAGGTGGCCTATGACTAGAATTGCCTGATGAGTTAACTGGGATTCACCCGACATTCCATGTATCTCATCTAAGAAAGTGCTTAGCCAACGAGGATATGATTGTACCACTGGTTGATATCGAGGTGGATGAACAGCTCAATTATGTGGAGCAACCAGTGGCAATCATCGATCGGAAGGAGAAAATGTTGAGGAATAAAGTGGTTCCATTTGTGCGGGTGCAATGGAAACACCAAAGGGGTTCGGAGTCTACGTGGGAGTCCGAAGAAGGGATGCTATAGCATTACCCATAGTTATATGTAGAGTGACAAGTTTCGGGGACGAAACCTCTTTAAGGGGGGTAGACTTGTAACACCCGAAAACTTGGTCAAATAAATAGAAAGAAAAGTATCTAGAAGAAATAAATGAAGGGGCAAAGATGAGGGGTGAAAAGTGTAAAAGTACACCAAAAAGTCAAAAATATGTGCATAATGGGCATGATCGCCCATGCTCTTTCCTGTTGCTGCTGCTGCTACCGAAAGAAAAGAAAAGAAGAAGCTGCAGTTTTTTAGGTTTCCCTCGGTTGTGAAGAAGAATAGGGCAGAAACTTCGAAGGTTAGTATGTTTATATATTAATTGGTTCGGTTTCTTTGTGGTCTCACCCTTAGAAACCGATTACTAAGTGTTTTTGGTGTTTTGGTGCTTGTTATGCTTGTTTTTAGGTGTTTGAACTCTAGTGCAGGCAAGTTTGGAGGAGTGTTACTTGTTTGCTACTATAAGTGAGTTCTAGACCCTGTATTTCTTGTGTTTTAAAAGTATTTGGGGCTGAAAATGCATCAAAATGGGTTTTCAAGGCTTTATTTATGTAGCCGTATGTATATATGTGTGTATGCTCATGTTCTGAACTTATTTATGTGTTGGGTATGCTTAGAAATGTATGTTTAAGCTTAGAACAGGTGATGAAAAAGGTCTGGGTTGATTCTGAAATGTGGAAATGCATAACTGGTTGCCATGCGCCTAAACAGGTCTCATGTGCCTAGGATTATAGCTTGAAACTGCCCAAGTACAGGCCATGCGCCCAAACAGGGCCCATGCGTCTGGAAATTTCCTTAGAGAATTCTAAGTGGGGTTCATGCGCCCTAATAGTGACCATGCGCCCAAAACCTTGCCTGAATATTCTAAGTATAGACTCATGCGCCTGAACAATGTCATGCGCCCAAGACTTTTCTCTGGACTACTGTAGTCCCATGCGCGTGAAAGGCTCATGCGTCCAAGATTGTTGCGGAAATGCCTAAGTATAGAAGCCATGCGCCTGCATAGTGTTGATGCGCCTAAGCAGGGCTCATGCGCCTGCATAGTCCTAATGCGCCTACAACACTTGGAATATTTTCTGGGATTTTGGAGGGAACAAAATTTTAGGGTTTGACTTTAGGTTGACTTGCTGTTATTATTTGATTACTTTATTCATGTTTTATGGTTGTTCTCTTGTTCCCTATTATTATTATTATTATTATTATTATTATTATTATTATTATTATGTGATTTTATGTGAGTTGCTTATGCTCGTAAAGTATTACTATTAATCAAGAGAAAGATTAATATTAATGAAAAGTGGAAAGCAATGAATAAATGAAAGTCTTGCAAGCAAAGATTGAGGTGAGTGACTGTGTTGTCGCAAAAGACTCGTAGGGGGTTTAATCCATGAGATTGACCCAACAGATGTCGTGATGCTCACCCCGGTTCTATGATGGTCTTCGGACATGAGGCGGGGGTGTTGCAAAAAGAGACGGGGTCCTTGTCGCGTACCCCGGTAATGTATCGGTCTTCGGACATGAGTCGGGGGTATTGCATGAGACGGGATCCAGATAAAAGTAAAAGATAATGATGAATGTACGAAATGAACGATGGTGAAGATAATAATAAAGATTATCAATGTGTATGTATGATGTGTGGTCACACGAAAGAAATGTACAGTATTTTAAAGGGTATTTTCCTATACAAATCTTACGAGGTATTTAATGGATTTAAAACTAGAGCTCACTCAGCAACGCTGACTTTTATGCATTTTCAGTTGGCAGGTAATTTGCTGAGGATGGCACTCGGGGAGGCTACTCGTCGGGGCTAGACTGGCATCCATTCTTTCTTAATAATATTGTTGTTTTGTAATGCAATTAACTGATCTTTTGTAACTGATAACAAACACAAATGTATCGCTTGGCAACAACGTTTATTAATGAAGTGAATGGTTTTTGATGTTAAATTCCGCTACATTGTTTTAAGAATTATGTAATGTTTTTATTTAATTATGCTGTGATTGACCAACTGTGAGGTCTCAAAGGAACGGGGCCTTACACCTATGGCATAAAAGAATGTGCCATGTAAACTTTAAGAACATGAATAAATTAATTAAGAATGATTTGGTAACTGGAATGCCAAAGAAAGAGTTTACAAGTGATGACCATTGTGTTGCATGCCTGGAAGGGAAGCAACACGAGGTGTCTCACAAGCCAAAGAAAATAAACTCCATCACTACTCCCCTACACTTATTACATATGGATCTTTTTGGGCCAATCAGTGAGTCTAGGAAGGACCTCATATTGTTTGGTGATCACAGATGACTTCATAAGATATACTTGGGTCTTCTTCCTTAGAACTAAGGATGAGACCCCTGAGATCATGAACAGCTTCATTCTGAAAATTGAGAATCAATGTGATTACAAGGTCAAGATCATCAGATGTGATTAAGGAACTAAATTCAAGAATCAAATCCTTGATGCATTTCGTGATGAAAAGGGTATTACAAGAAAATATAGTGCTCCCAGGACTCCTCAGCAAAACGTTGTTGCTGAGAGGAGAAACAACACACTTATTGAAGCTGCAAGAACCATATTATCTGACTCTAAACTGCCCATCACCCTTTGGGCAGAGACAGTCAACACTGCTTGAGAATAGAGTTTTAGTAGTCAAGACTCATGGTAAGACTCCTTATGAACTATGGCATGAAAAGAGACCTTTCATTGGTTTCCTAAGATCATTTGGATGTCCTTGCACCATCTAAATACCAAGGATCAAATAGCCAAATTTGCTAAGAAATCAGATGATGGACATTTTATTGGACACTCTTCCCAAGCCAAGGCTTATAGAGTATACAATCTTAAAACTAGAGTAGTTGAGGAGTTAGTCAATGTGACCTTCAATGAGCACACACGTTGTGTGAAAGGTTCTGGTCCCGATTGGCTGTTTGATCTTGACTTAGCTACCAACTATTTTAACAAATCTTATGAAGATGTTTTAAGATCTATAGTTACTTTATCAACAGGAGATTTTGATCCAAGATTTGAGCTGAGAAGACCTAGTGTTCAAACTACTTCAGCTCCAGTGGTAACTAGCCCTGCAGTTGGGAATTCTATCAGCACAACCATGAGAAATTATTCAGTTGATACATCTGAGGTGCCTATAAATTCCAACATAGAGGCACAGAACTCAAATGAAGGAATTTCCAATATAGGAGAAGATGGAGGTGGTGATAGTGATCAATAATTTCTTGGTGCTGGTAACCATTCCATAGAAGACAACATCAATGATCTGACATACTTTTGACAAAAGCTGAAACACCTTTCTGCTGCCATCTCTGAAGACTCACCAACTAGCATGAGTTAGTGAAAATCCATGATTTTGTCAACTGTAGATTAAGGTGTTGAGTCTGTAACTTTTCAACTATATACTTTTATCCTTTTTGTAATAGATAAGGATGTGAGCTATGGCATGTCATAGTCACTAGTCAAAAGAAAATCTACCTTTTGACTCTACACTAATTTTGTTGTCTAGATTAGTGTTTCCAGCTGGCCTTCAAAGTATGGCTGGCTGTAGGATGTAGTATAAAGTATCTCAAGTACTTGTATTTAGAATTAAGCTTTGTAACATTTGTAAGAACTTGAGAGCAATATATATCATTCTTGAAAACCATATTATCTTATTCTTATTATTGTTCTGTTAGACTCAACAAGTGAATTGAAGGATAATGCTTGCAATAATCAAACATAATGTGTTTTAACATTCAAACAATCATTAACTAACACATTAGCATCATTAATATTCATAACAAACACTAATTATTGCTTAAATTTCTTTTTCAGGTTTGTAGATAAAAGAAATTTTGACAAGTTTCGGCAGCGGATGAAGATATGCCCACAGCGGATGAGTAAAGGTCAGCAGTGGATGACGTCTGAAGAAGTCCAAGTGCTCACAACGGACGAAGAACTCCACAGCTGATAAACAAGTCCACAGCGGATGCACATCCACAATCGATTCACTTCCACAGCGGACAACAACAAGACAAACATTCATCAAGTGTTCACAGTGGATGATTATCATACACAGGGGACAAATTTTTCATCATCCATAGCGGACGTTTATACATCCACAGCGAACATGTTATCATCCACAGCGGACGACTTAGACTTAGGATATTATGTAATTTTCATTTACATGAGGGTATTTTTGTAATTGTATATAGCTATTGTGTATAGGCTATAAATAGCATAATACTCTAATCCTTTGTAAGCTTTTGAACAATCAATACAATCAAGCAGTTCTTATTATCATCATTTAAAGCATCCAAACACACAATCATACACACACACACACATATATCATATCACTAATCATGGGTTTTCGCATCATGATTATTGAGTGTTGAATATATATAACAATCTTTTGTTATATTATGAGAGATTAGAAAAGATCCTTGGGGAATTCATTTGATTTTGTTCTTGTACTAAGTTCAAATTCAGTGAGTTTCATCAGATGGTATCAGAGCCTTGGCTCAAGTCAAACACTGATTTTCGATCCTCTCCTTCAATACAATGATATCTGTGGTTCATTAGCTTCATAACATTCATTTTCGAGCTGAAAATTATCACAAAACTTCTTCTACTCCAAACATTCATCAAATGCTTAAAACATGATTCATTAATATATTTTTGTGCATTTTATAAAAGATTTTGTATTTTTTTTAAGATCTAAACAGCATTCAAACACTGTTTTCTTAAACAGAATCATCACAAAACCTTAAAAAAAACCTCATCGGTTCTAAGGGGTTTTCGATAAAATAATCATCGAGAACAGTTTTATCAATTTTCATCATACAAACATTGTTTTTGAACATTTTGAATCATTCTAAGTGTTTAAAATCATCATATTCATGGATTTTCATACTTGAATCAGGTTTGTATTCTTCAATCAACAAACCGATTGTTGATTTATGTGAAGAATAACTCAGCCGCAAACAAACCCTTAGTTTTTGTTCACACAAAACCTTCATAATCTACGGTGATTGTGGTGGTTAAGCATCAAAAAATGAAGAAGAAACGTATTCTTCTTTTGAATTTTCAGAAAAAATTACTTTTAGATCCAAAAAGTTAACTTTTGAAAACATTTTTCTTGTTTTTTGGGTTTTTGACTTTTTTTGACTGACATCATTAAAAGTTGACATTCCTTAAATGGAATATTCCTTTTAGTTCACCGAGATTTGACAGTGACATTACCTTGGACATTAATTGATTTAAAATTAAATTAATTAATTTCCTTTATTCGTTAAAATTAAAAGTGACAAAAATCATTACAAACAAATCCTAGTGACCTTAGGATAAAACAAATTTGGCATCGAGCTAAATTAACAATCATATTTGACTTAAATCGTTAAGTTAAAAATTCAACAACCATGTCTGATGAAATCTCAGGATCAAATAGTGGTCTCAAATCACCAAGGCTAATGAATAAAGCAGATTTCAAACAATGGAAAATTATGTTCAGAAACTGGATTAAAGACCTGGATCTATGGACATCCATAACCAAGGGACCATACATACCTCTGACTCTTGGTCTAGACTACAACATACAGAAACCAGTCAGCTTAAAAAGTGTAGCGGGTGATGACCTCAAAAAGGTCAAAACAGACATGAAAGCATACAACATTCTGGTAATGACTCTGCCATTTAAAATACTAACAAGAGTTGAAAATTTCAAAACAGCACATGAGCTGTGGAAGGTGCTTCACACCATGTGTGAAGAAAGGGAAGAAATAAGGGAAATCAAGAAGGAAAAATTAAGGACCCAATTTGAAACCTTCCACCATGTGCAAGGAGAGTCAATACCACAACAGCTTCACAGATTTATTCAGTTGGTAAATGAGATGATTATTTATGGTCTCAAATATGAATCTGTGGAGATCAACAAGAAGATATTGCATACAATTCCAGAGAGCTGGACTCATTCAGTCTCTTTGATGAAAGCAACATTAGATCTTGAAGCATTATCATTAGATGCACTAGTGGCCAAAGTAGAGGCACTGGAACTAGATGAAAGATCCAGAAATAACAGTACAGTGAGACATGTGGAATCATACAAGTTCAAGGAACTACAAGAAACAGACAGTGCAGTCTTAACTTGCACTGGTGAAGATGGAGATGAGGAGTTTCTGGATTCATGTGAAACATCTTTCTTTTATACTCCTCATACAAAAGTTTTTTTAAACAAAGACAAAAACTTTTATGACAACTTTAAACAACCAGCCACGAAACATAAGTCTCAGAATAGACAAACATCAGACATCAGCATTGAAAGGAGAAGAGCACAAAGCACTTCTCCAGACAGAGCTAAGAACACATAAAGGAAATCTAGTGTGCCTAGAATTCCTAAAACAGCAGATAATGCCACATTAGAAGAAATTTGTGTAATGGGAAAAGACGAAAAACCTAAGACAATCTTGGCTTGGGTTGCACCATCTAACTAATTTCTTTATTTTTACAGGGATATCAAAGAAGGCCTGACAACATATGGTATGTTAACAGTGGATGCTCCCGGCACATGAGTGACAATTGTTCCCTCATTCGGGGATTTAAAAGCAAACATGGAGGAAATGTAGCCTTTTTAGGAGATAAGATAGGTGGAAAGACAACTGGTGAAGGAGCAGTATCAAATGGGTCGATAGGCTTTGAAAATGTCAACTACTGCTCCAACCTCCAGTTTAATCTTCTTAGCGTATACCAAATCTGTGACAAAGGATATGCCACCCTCTTTGACTCCAACAACTGCTATATCCTCAAAATGGGTTTTTAAATACCTGAAGACTGTATCCTTTTGGAAACACCCTGTCATAACAACATATACATTGTTAATATGAACACTGCTTCAACATCAACCCCTGAAACATGTTTACTATCAAAAGCACCAGAAGATGTTTCCTAATTATTACACAGACGATTGGGACACTCAAATTTTAACAGAATGAATCAGCTTATAAAAGGTGACTTAGTAATAGGTTTACCATAAAAATAATTCTTCTATACAGACCACTACACGACATGTCTAAAAGGCAAACAACACAGAGTGTCCCATAAGTCAAAATTAGTAAACTCTACAACACACCACTCAAATTTCTTTACATGGACCTTTTTGGCCCAACAAACATCCTAAGCATAGGAAAGAAGCAATACTGTCTTGTCATAGTAGATGATTACTCCAGATTTACCTGGGTTTTCTTTCTACAACACAAGTCAGATTCATCAGAAATCATCAAATATCATTCCTTCAAGTACCACAGTTTCAACTCTAGATTTACTTGGGTTTTCTTTTGACATATCTTACTTTAATGTTTCAGGTACCAAGGATAACAATGGGTATCCAATGGTTCCACCAACAACCATTGATGTTCCTCTAACTGCGGATCCTCCAAGGAGAACAAATATCACTCTTTCAAGTATCACAGTTTCAACTCCTCGAGAACAAACAAACACATCAAAAGAAACATCCCCAAACACACCATTATCATCAACTCCAGTGACCACTCAACTAAAAAAACAATCAAGGTCACATCAGCCAGACACAGTTGAAGAAGATGATGACTATTACTCATTACCTGATAGCCATCATGAAGATCAAATCTTAGATTTCTTTCATGATTCACCACAAACATTCAATGAACCCATATAGCCAGATAATCAAACAACATCAGATACCCTTGCTCATCCATCAACACCCAACCAACCATCACCAATCTTGATTCAACCATCCCTGTTGACCAGATTGAAACAACCAGAGTTCATAAATATCACCCTTTAGAAAATATCATAGTTGACCTTAATATCAGAATGACATGTAGTCAATCTGATATAGCAAACATTTGTTTATATTCTTTCTTTCTATCTCTAACTATTCCCAAAAACATCACCAAAGCACTCAAAGACAACATTTGGATAGAAGCAATGCAAGATGAATTACGGCAATTCAGAAAGTAAGAGGTATGGCAATTAGTTGACCTCCCAGAAGGTCACCATGCCATTGGCACAAGATGGTTGTTCAAGAATAAAGTTGATGACAGAGCGATTGTCATTGGAAATAAAGCAAGGCTCATAGCCCAAGGATATACTCAAGAGGAAGGCATTGATTATGACGATGTCTTTACTCCTGTAGCTAGACTCGAAGCCATCCGAGTGTTCCTTGCATATGCCCCAAAAACTTCACTGATTTCTAGATGGATGTGAAATGTGCATTTCTCTATGGAAAGATTGATTAAGAGGTATATCTTGCTCAACCACCAGGGTTTCAAGACCCAGAATTCCCTCACAGAGTCTACAAGTTATATAATGCTTTGTGTAGTCTTCATCAAGCACCTAGGAAGTGGTATGAAACTTTATCTAAGTTTCTGCTACAGAATGGGTACATCCGAGGGAAGATAGATCAGGCGTTGTTCTTAAAGAGAAAAGAACAAGACATGTTAGTGGTACAAGTCTATGTGGATGACATTATTTGTGGCTCTACCAACATACAACTTTGCAGAGAGTTTGAGATGCTTTTGCAGTCAAAATTTCAAATAAGCTCAATGGGAGAACTTACCTTCTTCCTTAGTCTTCAAGTTCAACAATCTACTGAAGGAATTTTTATCAACCAGAGCAAGTATGTGAATTAGATATTGAAGAAATACAACATGTCTAATTGCCCATCTAGCAAAACACCATTTGCAACTAGATTAAAGTTTGGCCCCGATCTAGAAGGCACATCAGTTGATCAGAAGCTTTATAGATCCATGATAGGCTCCCTGATGAACTTAACTGCAAGCAGACCATACATCATGTATGCAGTTTGCATGTGTGCTAGATACCAAGCAGATCCAAAGGAATCACACATAAATGCAGTAAAGAGAATATTCAGATACTTAAAAAGCAAAATAGAACTTGGCTTGTGGAATCCCAAAGATGGAGATTTCTCTTTAAATGCATACATAGACAGTGATTATGATGAATGCAATAGCAACAGAAGATCCACTACAGGAGTTTGTCAGTTTTTTGGATCAAGATTGATCTCCTAGTAGTGCAAGAAACAAACAAATGTCTTTTTGTCAACAGCTGAGGCAGAATACATCGCTGCTTCTTCATGATATTCTCAAGTGCTTTGGATTTAAAACCAAATGCTTGATTACGAATTTAATTTTCTTAAAACACCCATACACATGGACAATTCTGCTGCCATGTTTATCACTGGTAATCCTGTTCAACATTCAAAAACAAAAAATATTGATATCAGATATCACTTTTTGAGAAATTGCTCAGAAAAGGGTCTAATAAAGTTGATCAAGGTCCACACAGACAATCAATTGGCTGACCTGTTTACCAAACCATTTGATTCAACTAGATTTGAATTCTTGGTTCAGTCACTTGGTATGATCAACTATGAATCAAACAAGTAATGTTTTCAAAACTTTAATTTCAAACAAGCTTGATTTTTTCATAGTCCAAGTTTAAAATCAAACAAACATCTTTTAAAATCAAGATATAAAACAAACAATCATGTTTTCCAATTAACAAACAATTTAAATCACACATAACCACAAATGAGAAATGATAGTACACTAAATTATTTCTTCACTTGAGCCATTTTCCACTAATAAAGACTGACAATACTTTGTTTGATATGTGGATAGGCTCAGCATGGGACACCTAACATCACATACAACAGTGAAGAACTAAATTCTCATGGTTATATGGTCAACAACACTCATCTTGGTTTATGGTGAGTATTGGTCTATCCAATATAGATTGCTTGCAAAGTGACTATTATACACCAAGTGAAACAATTTATAAATTGCTCAATTATACAAGTGTCTCCTTTGTTATGATTTTCATAGACCTGGAGTACACTAAGGCATTCTTTGTTATGCTTAGCACAGACCTGAATGACCTACATCATTATCCAAAAAAGGTTCCCAATGAGGAACACATCCATCTTGGATGAACAATCAATAAAGTCTTTTAGACTACATTCCTACTGAATGAATCAAAAGAATCCCGAAGAGGATCACCTTCCAAAGTGAAATGAAAAAGAATCCTAATATGGATCAAACAACATGGATCAAATTGAACATTTATACTCCTAAGTAGCTAGGTCATAAGTATAGAAGGTACTTTCTAGCATATCTTGAGGAGGGTTGATCTTAACATACAATCAGATATGGGAAACATACAAATCATCTCAATACACCTAAAACATGATAATCACTCATTGTTTCAATCAATCATTAATACCATGCATGAGTTTAAGTGGATAAAAATATCTATAATCAACATTGTATTAGTCTATGTCTATTCTCAAAATCATCAAAACAACTCAATGAGGATTTAAGACAAGTATGATCTCATGTTATGTGCAAATGATCCATGTCCAACCATGAAAAACATTCAATTTTAGTTAGATAAATTACTATCTTTTTAAATGTTTATCAAGCAAACAATCAAATTGGACTTTGATAATTTTCATTAAAACAAATTCAAATTTTTTTCATTTTATAATTTTTTTTATAAATATGCAAAAATTTAGGGGGGGGGGAAATGAATATGGAAATATTAGGGATGGAACTCTATGTATAGGTTTAGATGATGAATCACTCTATGTAATCATAATTGTAATCATCAGTTTTAATGATATACAATGAATATATTTGTTTATGATTATGTTTATTTAATAATTCATTGTATGATTAACTAATACTTACATTACAATTTATAATATATGTTATGGTTATATGTGTTGGAACAACTGCGGATGAATAAATTGTTCTTCCGTATATGTTCTTAGGAACATAACTGAAGTGTACATCCGTGGATCTCCTGCGAAAGAACAACTTCAGCTGAACAAGAACAGACCGTGAAGCTACTGGAGGAATTGCTACGGAAGACAATAACTCCTACGGAAGCATAACTCCTACGGAAGCATAAGTTACTGCGGAAGCACAAGTTGCTGCGGAAGCACAAGTTGCTGCGGAAGCACAAGTTGCTGCGGAAGCACAAGTTGCTGCGGAAGCATAAGTTGCTGCGGAAGCACAAGAACAGAATAGCTGCTACGGAAGACTAGTTTCCTGTGGAAGAGTATTTTCCTACGGAAGACTAAAATCAACACTTGTATTACACATCATCAAGTGGTCAATCCAAAGTCAACAAGTCAACATGGCAAAGCAACAACAACGTTAATGAAGATTGAAGAAGTATGATTCAAGTGAATATTCCACGTCACTTCAACAATCTTATCTTTATTAGAATCATTGTAAAATACGAACTCCCATGCCGATAAATGTGGCTGAGGATTCGGATAAATATTGTTAGCTTAATTATAGCGATAAGTTAGCAATAGATTAGAACAGAATAGGATCTCTATATATAACATGAGATCAACAACATTAAAAAAAAGAACAGAAGTCAATTTTCTGGAAACACAAAAAGCAATATAGAGCAATACAGAGCATTACAACAATATATTGATTATTAGCAAGCATCATCGGAGCAAGAGCATCATCGTATCAAATTTATTTGCGTAATTATTCTTTTCATGTGTTTTGTTTGGTTAATCATTAAATCAGCAAGTTTTGATAATTCCGCGATCAATACTTGTATAAATCAAGTTTGATAATTCCTGATCGATCCTTGGATTAACAAGTGGTATCAGAGCTTGGTGCTCATTGATCCAGATCAATTGATCTATCAAATTTGGTTGGAGTATAACGATTCTGTTTATAATCATTACATCAATTAACATGAGTAATTCGGTAGTTGCTACATATCAACCACCCAAACTTGAAAATAAGTCTGATTTCAAAACATGAAAAATTAGATTCAGGAATCATGTTAATTACACAGATTCAGACCTATGGGCTTCAATCACTGAAGGTCCTTATATTCCACCGGCATTGGGTGCAGACTACAAGGACAAAAATCAACCCATAAGTCTTAAGAATCTATCACCTGATGATGCCAAGAAAGTCAAGATTGACATCAAGGCATATAACATGCTCACTATGGCTTTGCCAGAAGAGCTGCTGATCAGGTGTGAATCCTACAAAACCGCTAACTCGTTATGGAAAATCCTGCACACTCTGTGTGAAGGAAGTGACGAGATTAGAAGAATTAAAAAGGATACTCTCCGAGCTCAATATGAAACATTCCATCATATTCCTGGTGAGTCAGTTCCTCAACAGTTACACAGATTCATGCAACTTGTTACTTAAATGAACATCCTTGAGCTTGAGTACAGCAACGAAGAGCTTAACAAAAAGATGCTTCACTCCCTACCGGAGAGTTGGACACAGACAGTGTCCATGTTCAAAAACACCATTGACTTAAAAACAATAGGTTTAGATACTCTAGTGGCAAAGGTAGAAGCCCTGGAGTTGGATGAGAAGACAAGGAACAAGAGTGTGAAAGCACCTATAGCTCCTTATCAATTTAAGGAATTGAAGAACACTAGTAGTGCTTTCATATCCAATGAAACTGAATACAACTCATGTGATGAAAGTAATGAAGATGAAGAGACAAGCTTCTATGCTGCCACGACCTCTAGCCCAAGCACACAGAGTCATCAACAGAGGAAATCCAAATCCAAAACCGATGAATCAAATAAGAAAAAGAAAAACAAACCAACAGAACCACTTGCTGTGATTCTGGAGTCTGAAGAACAGAAAGCAGCCTTTGCAGCATTTAGTTCCAGTTTTCAGGCATATTTGGGAAGCACTCTTACTCCGGCCCAATTCTTCCAACAAGATTTAGAAGAACTTCACCCTGATGAAGTGGAAGAGATGGACTTACAATGGCAAATGGCAATGATTGCATATAGAGCCAAGATGTATATGAAAAGAAACAAAGGACTCTCAGTAGGAGGAAGATCAACTAAGATTGGAGTAGACAAGTCCAAAGTCAAAAGCTTTAAATGCAATCTATACGGACACATTTCAAGAGAGTGCAATAACCATCAACAGCAGGCTGCTGAACAAAGACAACCTACTCAAAGAAGTTTCTCACTACCTCAATTAACCAATACTGAATCCCCACCATTAGCTAACAATAACACAAGTAAATTTAATGCTAAAGAAACTGGTTTAATTATTTTGTAGGATGGTACTTGTGACTGGAGCTTATATGAGAAAGAAGTTTTGCCTGAAAATCAAGCATTAATGGCCAACATGGAGAACAAAGTTCCACCAATTTCTGCAGAGGAACATCCAAGGAGGGCTGACAACAAGTGGTATGTTGACAGTGGCTGTTCCAGACACATGACAGGAAACTGCACTCTCCTGCAGGACTTCGCTCATAAGACTGCTACATATGTAGCATTTGGTGGGGATAAGAAGGGAGGTAAAATCACTGGGGAAGGGAGTGTAACAAATGGAGTTCTAAAATTTGAGAAAGTCAACTTTTGTGAAAACTTGCAATTTAATTTACTAAGTGTCTCTCAAATATGTGATCAAAATTACACAACTTTCTTTGACAATTCTAACTGTTACATCCTTAAGCCAGGATTCAAAATTCCAGAAGACTGCATTCTTCTTAAAGCACCAAGAAAAGGTAACACATATGTGTTGGACATGAACAACACATCTTTAACAACAAAGGAAACATGTCTGATATCTAAATCTTCAGAAGATGAGTCATACTTGTGGCACAGAAGAATGGCACACACCAACATAAAGAACATGAATAAACTAGTGAAAAATGACTTAGTCATTGGTATGCCGAAAAAGGAGTTTTATTGTTCTAATCACTGCTTATAATGTTACAAAGGAAAACAACATAAAGTCTCTCATAAAATAAAAACAATCAACTCAAACACAACACCGCTCAAGTTACTGCACATGGACCTGTTTGGCCCAACTAATGTGTTAAGCATTGGAAAAAGATAGTACTGTTTGGTGATTGTTGATGATTTCACAAGATTTACATGGGTATTTTTCTTGAGGAATAAAAGTGAAACATCAGAAATTATCATGAAGTTTATCACTAAAATAGAGAACCAACTTGATTTAAGAATCAAGATATTAAGAAGTGATAATGGAACTGAATTTGTTAACTATGTCTTAGACTCTTTTTACAGGGAAAAAGGTATAGCCAGACAGTTCAGTACACCTAGAACTCCACAACAGAATGGAGTTGCTGAGAGAAGAAACAAAACGTTAATTGAATCAGCTAGAGCAATGCTAGCCGATTCACATATGCCAATAACATTCTGGGCAGAAGCTGTGAACACTCTTGCACAGTTCAAAATAGAACCTTAATAGTGAAAGAACACAACAAAAGACCTTATGAACTGTTATTTAAAAGAAAACCGTTTATAGGATATCTTAAAGCTTTTGGCTGTCATGTATCTGTTTTAAACATAAAAGAACAATTAGGAAAATTTTCTGAAAAAGCCTATGATGGTTTCTTTGTTGGTTATTCATCAACTTCTAAATCATATAGAGTATACATTCCATATGATAACATAGTGGAAGAAACCCCTAATGTATCTTTTGATGAATCCTTATTTACTCAATCAGTAAAAGGCACATCATGGTTATTTGATATAGATGCTTTAACTAACTCATTTAATTCTAGTTATCTTAATGTGACAGATGCTACGGATACATGCTACCCCTATGTTCCTCCAAACATGGGTGTACCATTAACAGCTGATCCACCTAGAGTACCATCTCAAGAGAAAATCAGTGAGCGTGACCCTGGTACATCAGCACAAACAAGTAGTGATGATACCTCCCTGCCACCATCTACATCTGTAGAAATACCATATACATCCGTAGAAGTGTCACCTTCCGCAGATGATACACAGAAAGGTTCCCAAAATTAGAATGTGTTTACAAACATCCCAACACCATTGTCACATACAGATATACCCATACCAGAGCCTATAGCTGAACTTGTACCTCCTACGGACAGCATGCCCACACCCACGGAAGACATTACTCTACCTACGGAACCACAGTCGGCTGTACCAGATGAGTTGGATTATTTCACTAACTCACCATCTCAACAAACTCCATCCCAACAAATAAACATCAGCAATCTGGAGTCATCTATCCAAGTTAATGATGTCCCAACTAATAGAATCACAAGTATCACCCAATTGATAACATGATAAGCGACCTGAACAGCAGAACAACAAGAAAACAAGGGGCAACAAACATTTGTTTGTACTCATGTTTTCTGTCTCAAGTAGTTCCACCAAACATCACCGAGGCATTGAAGGACAACAGCTGGATTGAAGCAATGCAAGAAGAGTTGCAGCAGTTTAGAAAACAAAAGGTGTGGAATCTGGTTGATCTCCCTGAAGGCCAATATCCCATTGGCACCAGATAGTTATTTAAGAATAAGTTGGATGACAGAGGAATCATTATCAGAAACAAGGCAAGGTTGATAGCACAAGGATACACACAAGAGGAAGGCATAGACTATGATGAAGTCTTTGCCCCTGTAGCAAGAATTGAAGCAATCAGAGTTTTCTTAGCCTATGCCTCATTCAAGAATTTCATAGTCTATCAAATGGACGTTAAGTGTGCTTTCCTATATGGAAAGATTGATGAAGAAGTGTATGTCTCTCAACCACCAGGCTTTGAGGATCCTGACTATCCTCATAGAGTATATAAACTTGACAAAGCCTTATATGGTCTACATCAAGCGCCAAGAAAGTGGTATGAGACATTATCCAAGTTTCTGCTGAAACATGGATATAAAAGAGGAACAATTGATCAAACTCTTTTCTTAAAACATGAACATCAAGATCTCTTAGTAGTTCAAATATACGTTGATGATATTATATTTGGATCAACTAACAAGAGACTATGTGAAGAGTTTGAGTCACTAATGCAATCTGAATTCCAAATGAGTTCAATGGGAGAACTGACATTCTTCCTGGGATTACAAGTTCATCAGAAACCAGATGGCATATTCATTAACCAGGAGAAGTATGTACTTCAAACACTAAAGAAATACAATTTGACCAATTCTTTCTCATGCAAAACACCAGCCTCTACCATAGACAAAATTACACCAGATCCAACAGGGAAGTCTATTGACCAGAGATTGTACAGATCTATGATAGGTTCGTTAATGTACTTAACTGCTAGTAGACCTGATATAATGTTTGCTCTATGTGTGTGTGTGCTAGGTACCAAGCAGATCCAAAAGAGTCACATCTAAATGCTGTTAAAAGGATATTTCGATACCTCAAAGGAAAACCCGCACTTGGATTATGGTATCCTAAAGAAGGAGACTTCAAATTGTATTCATACTCAGACAGTGACTATGGAGGTTGCAATAATAATAGGAAATCCGCTACTGGTGGATGTCAATTCTTAGGACCAAGACTTGTGTCATGGCAGTGCAAAAAGCAGACCAATGTATCAGTATCAACAGCTGAAGCTGAGTATATAGCTGCTTCAGCAGGTTGCTCTCAGGTTTTATGGCTACAAAACCAATTACTTGATTATGGGTACAATTTTCTTCACACTCCCATACATATAGACAACTCAGCTGCTATGTTTATAACTGCTAATCCAGTCCAACATAGTAAAACAAAACATATAGAAATTAGATATCATTTTCTTAGAGACTGCTCAGAAAAGGGATTAATTAAGTTGGTCAAAGTAGACACAATACATCAGCTTGCTGATTTATTCACTAAGGCCTTTGACTCTGTAAGATTTAATTTCTTAATAGAATCATTAGGAATGATGAACTTAGAATAAATCCAACATCTAAACAACAGACATAGGAGCCCGTCAATTATTCTTATATAAATATCCCAACTCCTGTGTAAGGGATCAGATAATCTACGGAAATGATATTATGCTATAACTGCCATATGCCCTACTTTCACTTTAACTAGTATCTACTGAACAGATGTGTTGGATATATAAATAGGTTCAGCTTGAGTGAAAGATAAGGTCTGTCATGCCTAACCTAAAATTCAGATAACTTAGTTGGTCAAGTCATTGTAAGGAGACATAAGTTACTCTACTACGGAAGTGCCCAACTCATTACACATGCACACGTACTATGTTGTAACACCTTATAACCTCTATCTTTGCGCATCTTGACTCTTTGTTTTGTGTAAGCAAAGACCTGAGTCAATGGACACCTCTGTTTTACGTAAGTAAAGACCTGGTGTCCTGATGCTAAATATCAAAAAGGATCAAGTATATCATACTGAAAGAGCTATATATATCAGCATTAATAAGATTTTGATGAAATCTTAAGATAGAGCTTATAATCTATGGAACATGGGTTAAGTGTGCTAAGGTGATGAATTAAGCACCTTTTGGAAGGGACAGACTTTAATGCCACCTTATATGATGCATCCATATGAGTTGCTCTTAAATTCTCACCAAAACATGATAATTAGCATGACATACTAGACATATACTCTTGTTTAAATTTGTGCGGATCTCAATATTTGCAATCTGCACTAGCTCAGTAGCTAACTAATTTTACCATACAAATGAAGGGGTGTGGCAGATCAGTAGTATGATCCTTCAGGTTATCCAATCCTTTCCTATGCATAAAATTGCCCTTTCTATGATAATTAGTTAACAATAATGACTATGAATTCATAGCCGTCTCATATAAATTTTTGATAAATTCATGATTCATCACAAATTTAGGGGGAGTGATCAATTCAAGAAACCAAACTATTTATTCTGAGTTGAAGCTGAAGAAAATTAGAATCTGAGCACTAACTTGGCTGCAGGTTGTAGGATAAGTGATACATTCGAGGTTAAACTTTCTCTGTAGAAGACAAAACTTGGTCTTCCGTAGATAAAAAGCAGAAATTTAGCCTTCCGTAGATGAAACATCCCTGTGAACTGCTTAGATATTAATTGCACTATTACTGCTTTATTAATTAGTTGAGTAATAATTACATAGTTAATTAATAATGTAAATATCCTCGGAAGAGTAGAAAGTGTAAGTGGTTCACACATATTAGACACCTTGTTTGAAAAAGTGCAACTGGGTCCCACATGGTTGACAGGCTGTCCGATAAGGTATATATGCACAGTTTGACTGTCCGCATTCTTATTCATACAAATTCACCCAAATTTCCTTCAACCAAAATTAACGAAACCTAGAAATCCCTTGACTCGCAATCATCCTCAGGATCTTTAACTACATCATGACTAATCGATTCTCTCGGGACCACAATGTGTGTGCATTCCTAGACCCCCGGGTAGAAGATGAATGCAGACCCATCATTCACTACCTAAGAAGGTCTCGACTCTTCTATGCACTCTCCGCAGATCCAGTCATCTATCTCTCATACATGACGGACTTCTGGAACACAGCCAGAATTGAAGAAGGTAATGGAGGATAGACCATTATAGCCACGGTAGGGAATTTACCCCTTTGGGTGAATGAAGAGACAATTCGAAGTGCATTGGAACAAGGGGAGGAGGAAGAAGGGCATCCGGATGTATTCAACCATGAATACATCCAGAAAGTTTTCGGGTTGATGGGATATGACGGAGATTACCAACATGGAGAAATCAAGAAGGGCAGACTGTGCAAACCCTATCGATTTTTGTGCCACACCTATCTGAAGTGTGTATCCAACCGAAAGTCTGGTTTGGATAGGTTCTCACGACATATATCTTCAGGAATCATAGGAATATTCGAGGGCAGAAAGTACAATTATGCCAAATACATAATGAACTGCCTCTGCGACCACATAAGAGTACAAAAGGAGAACAAAATGTTCATGTTCCCAAGGTTCATTCAACTGATGATCGAAGAGCAAATGCCCGAAGTGGAGAAGGAAGGGTACGTAGGAGTGCAAAGCCACCTCAATAAATCCATCTTAAACAAACTAAAGGGATAGTATGAGGGAGGTGGAGTGGATTTGTTCCCTCATGTTCTGGATGAGGAAGAAGACAACCCTGAAGAACTTAGATAGGTAGAGGAGCAGGAAAGTTCAAGCTCATCAGCCCCTTCTGCTGCTAACTCCCAACCTCAAACAACACTGCATACCTCACCCAAATCACCCCAACAAGAGTCACAGTCACCACCATCACCCATCCACTTGACCACTTCAAGTGAATCTAGCTCATCTGCCAAATCAGCTTCCTCAGCTAAAACTGAGGGCACTGAACCTGTCACACTCTCACCCACACTCACTGATTCACTCAACTTTCCCACTCAAACAGAACCACTCAACTCACCCACTGCAACTGAACCGATTTCCTCCCCAACACCTACCGAACCAATCATCTCACCTACCCCCACTGAACCCATCGACAGCCCAACACCAACTGAGGAAACCAACCTAAATGAGGATGCTTATGAGGTTGTCAATGATGAAGATACAGAAGAGATTTGTATGGAAACTGAAGAGGAGAATGTGGTTGAAGGAGAAGTACAACAAGAGGGTGAATATGTTGAAATCACTGTTTATGATGAGAATGATCTGAGAGGGGATGAGATCATTGTTAGTAAGCAATATTTGGTGGCTGAGTACAACAAATTGGTGGTTAAAGGAAACAAGAAGCTAGCAAAATTAAGGAGATTGAAGAAAGAGTTGAATGAGAAAGAGGCACTTCTGGATGATAAAGATGAAACAATCAGTATCCTGCAAGGTAGACTGAGAAGATTAAGAGAAGATGCAGTGATGAACAATGAAGTGATTGATGCATTGCTTGACTTGGTGAATGAACAATCAGCAATGCTGCAGTCAAAAGATGATGAAGTAGAGAGGTTGAAAAAGATGGTTTCTGAAGCTGAACAGAGCAAAGGTGATACAACTGTAATCACCTACAGTAGAAAGAGAAAATATTTTAGGAACGTTACTGGTGCTCTGGGTGAATCATCAAAGAAATCCAAACTGGATTCTCCAGAGCAAGCAGCCACAGTTGAAGAAGCAGATGAAGAAAGTGATGATGAATGGGAGGAGTTGATAAAGGAGGATCCTGAGAAGAAGAAAAATGAAGGAAAAGAAGCAGCAGAAGAACAGCTCTTGACAATCGAAGACATACTAGAAGAGAGGCCCCAATCTACCTTGTTTATGGAACTGATCAATAACGGGTTTCCATATGACATGGTAGAAAGGATGAACATGTCAGAGTTGGTTCAAACTGTCAAAGAATTTGATGCTGCAAGACTAATGCTCCCGGTCTGTACTTATGAGACCTTCAGCATATACAAGAATATGGAGAGAATTAGAAAGGACTTAGGGCACTATGACACAGCAAAGCAGACAAGATACAACATGACCTGTTGGTTGCAGAGTCACAACCTTAAGTCCTATGAGCTTAAAAGCAGATCCATTAGAGAACTCAGGGCAATGATGGAACATGTTATGAAGACTGAACTGGAAACAAGAGTCAGATTTAGAACCGAAGCCCCCAACCCTGCATATCAAAAGCAACAATCACAAACTTCTGCTAAACCTACTGTGGTTCAAGTAGCAGACATGCACAAGGATAAAGAAAAATTGATTAGAGTGCCAAGGGAGCTCGCTCCTCACAAGATTTGGCCTCTAGGAACTGCTGTGAGGGAGATTACTGAACAGAAATGTACATTAATACAATTCTTTGATCTCATCATAGAACCTGAAGAAGCACAAGAGAATCCAATCATTGGATGGAAATATGATGGTGAATGGGACTGTGCACTGGTTAAAAGGGCATCTGGCATGGTACAATACTTTCCACGAGTAGAGCATTTACTAGCACTGCCAGATGTAGACCTGTATACATTGAGAACCATTTCCATCACCAATTACCCCATAAGTCTAAGAGGAAGAGACTTCTCCATACTTGTGACCAAACTGAGTCACAAGTTCAAAGGAGATGTTCTCAGGGAAGCCAGAATGGTGGATGCAGAGCACCTGAAGAGAAAGCAAAGAAAGTCTTAGCCCAAATCTCGACTGGTTGATGAAGAATTCTTGAAGAGAGTTGGAGCTTAAGATCCAGCTAATGCATCAGTAAAAGTGATAGAAGGAAATCAGTTTTCTTGCCCAATCATAGAATGCGGGTATGTTGAGAAAACTAAGGAATTGGTGCTACAGAGGAATGATCCAGAGAAAAAGGGCCAAAGCATCAGATTATTTGATCTTGTGGAAATCAAACTTCTGCACCCAAGCTACACTTCATATCTGTATGATAAATTTTTCCCAAGGCTGCAAGATCAACAATCTCAGAATGACCTGTGCTTGTATGTACATCTCATCCAAGTCATTGACAAACTGCATGCCATGGCACATAAAAGAAGAAGATATGAAGCTGGTCAGTTGATCAGATCAGAAATCAAACCTATCATGGAGCTAAGAATTTCAGATCAGGATGAATTGGAAGTGGTGTCCAATAATAGTGTTGTTGCAACACTCACCACAGAAGAGGATGTCCTTGGTCTGAAATACAAGACACTGAAGAGAATAAACAGAAGGCCAATTCAGATCAAGTATGAGGATCAGCAGAAGGCCATAGATTATTTTAAGTCTAGGATTTTGTCTAGAATACAAGAGCTCAGTGTCGTAAACCAATGATTACTAGAGTCTAAACCTAAAGGGGAGTACTGTTAGGGATAGAACTTTATGTATAGGTTTAGATGATGAATCACTCTATGTAATCATAGTTGTAATCATCAGTTTTAATGATATACAATGAATATATTGGTTTATGATTATGTTTATTTAATAATTCATTGTATGATTAACTAATACTTACATTACAATTTATAATATATGTTAGGGTTATATGTGTTGGAACAACTGCGGATGAATAAATTATTCTTCCGTAGATGTTCTTAGGAACATAAATGAAGTGTACATCCGTGGATCTCCTGCGGAAGAACAACTTTAGCTGAATAAGAACAGACCGTGAAGCTACTGGAGGAATTGCTGCAGAAGACAATAACTCCTATGGAAGCATAAGTTACTGCGGAAGCACAAGTTGCTGCGGAAGCATAAGTTGCTGCGGAAGCACAAGAACAGAATAGCTGCTACGGAAGACTGGTTTCCTGCGGAAGAGTATTTTCCTACGGAAGACTAAAATCAACACTTGTATTACACATCATCAAGTGGTCAATCCAAAGTCAACAAGTCAACATGGCAAAGCAACAACAACGTTAATGAAGATTGAAGACGTATGATTCAAGTGAATATTCCACGCCACTTCAACAATCTTATCTTTATTAGAATCATTGTAAAATACGAACTCCCATGCCGATAAATGTGGCTGAGGATTCGGATAAATATTGTTAGCTTAATAATAGCGATAAGTTAGCAATAGATTAGAACAGAATAGGATCTCTATATATAACATGAGATCAACAACATTAAAAAAAAAAAAGAACAGAAGTCAATTTTCTGGAAACACAAAAAGCAATATAGAGCAATATAGAGCATTACAGCAATATATTGATTATTAGCAAGCATCATCGGAGCAAGAGCATCATCGTATTAGTAATTTATTTGCGTAATTATTCTTTTCGTGTGTTTTGTTTGGTTAATCGTTAAATCAGCAAGTATTGATAATTCCACGATCAATACTTGTATAAATCAAGTTTGATAATTCCTGATCGATCCTTGGATTAATAGGAAATATCAAAGGCAGAAGAATATGTGCATAATCAAAAATTTTAAAATTTGAAATTTTAAAATTTTGAGTTTTAAATAAAGCCAAGTCAAGCCAGCACTCAAACACAACAGTTTGACACATACATATGCACAATATTGCTTGTGAGTGATATTTTAACATCCATATATTGATCATGTTAAAATTTTATAATTTTAATAAACATTCAAAAATTTTGAAACATTTTAAAATTATTTTAAGCAAAATAGAACTTTTTATAAGTCTCTAAAGCGTATGTATTAATTTACATAGCTGACGAGCAAAAGTTTCAAAACAAACAAAAAATTTTAAATTTTTGATGACTATTGACACAGCGGACATACAAACATACATCCGTTGTAGATACAGTTAACCATCAAATCATGCAAAATACACCAAGTGTATATAGTGGACAAACAAACATGCATCCACTATCATCATTGAACATTCAAGTGTTCACAGCGTATGATGTAAGTAAGGGATCCGTTGTGAATACAGTGACATTCCACAACGCATGACTAATATTAGTCATCCATTGTTGAAACAGTATAAGCATTCACAGGGCATGACAATAAGTCATCCGGTGTAAATATCTTATGAACAAACACAAGTGCACATAGCGTATGACAAATGAGTCATCCGTTATGAACATCCAAACAATCATTCAAGTTTACATAGCGCATGAACAAATGTTCATCCGCTATGTGAACAGTGTCAAACTTTTAGCAAGTGTGCACAGTGCAGGACCAAACTGTCATCTGCTGTGAACATAGTAAAACAATCAAGGTCCACAGCGTACAGCTTAAAGTTGTACAGCGGATGCACTGTACCCACAACGCATGTGTACTTCACAGAGCATGACTTAAAATTAAATTTTAAGTTAAACTATTCACACAGCATACAGTCATACTGTACACACAGTGGACATTCATTTTGTCCATTGTATATATATTTCAACACTTGCAAATTTTTTATTCATCACGAGTGTGAGGGAGGCAAAATCAAATTTCTGAAACGTTCAACAGTGCACTAAACCCTTAAACCCAGATCATTCACAAACCAAAATCTGTTTGATTTAACCACTGAGTTACAATCAAATAGGTATAATAACATGATTATAATATCCAAACAACCATTAAAACATCTAATTCTTTGATTTTGATTATGACATTGTCGAAACCTAAGTTGAACAAAGAACCGAGACCAAACATGAATTAGTTGATGTTTTAAATGAAATCAAACATTGAATACATGATTAATAACCCTAGTCGCATGTATTAGGACTGTTTCTGTGAAAAATTTTGATTACATGTTCATCGGGTTTATGAACAGTCATGATGTTCACGCCAAAATCAGAAAAAATTAACTTTTGATTTTTGAAAATGTTTAAAATGACTTGAAACTTGTTATAACTTTGCAAATATGTTCAAAAGTCGGTTACAAACATTTAAAATCAGTTAATTTGGCATAACATTAACCACGACAACATTAAATGCTTATGCATTCAATGTGCATGGAATGGTAGGTATTGACTTTAAAAGTCAAACTGAAATTCTTAGTTGATGTTGTTATGAACTAAAATCTGAACATGATTTGAAACAAACAACTCATTATGATGAAACAAACATGTTGCAAAACAATTTGGTTCAAAATAACTTCAAATCAACAAGATTAACAATATTAAAATTTACCAATTTGACCTGTTACAAGTCAAACTCATCCAACAAGTGTTTTTAAACAAACATCCATTTTGACACACTCATTATGTTCAAAACACATATGTCATCATCTCATATCATACATCTGTCCAATGAACATATGATCAACATTTCATCACATTAAACATCGTACATCTTATCGCAAAAGTCACTAATATACTTTTCTTCATTGTAGATATGGCAAACCTAGTGTTTGTCAGAGATCATAATCTATGAGCTTATCTCAACCCTGATTCTCCAAAGGCTAAGAACTACAGAGACATCATACAAGCTATCAAACAGACTCGACTTGTTCATGCTATGACAGCAAGGCCAGAGATATATGGGGACCATATTGTCCAATTTTAGACTCATGCACATCTGGAGCAAATGAATGACCAACAAGTTGTTGTGTCTAACATACATGATCATCAGATCATCATCATAGAAGAAGTCATTAGAAGAGTTCTGTAACTTGGTGATGAAGACTCTGAAGGACCAGTAGAGTTTGATGAAAATTATGTTCTTCATGTATTCAGGCAGATTGGTTATACTAGTACCATTGACAAGAGGCAAATCAAGAAATCCTATATGTGTGCATAGTTCAGATTTCTAATGCATACTTACCAGAAAACAATGACAAAAATAGGAAGACTGGCTGGGATGCCACTTCCTTGAGGAGCTCTTCAGCTATAGCAAGCATCATTGCTAGAAGGCCCTTTAACTTTGCAGCACAAGTTTTGAATGGGATGATTTATAATCTAACAGAAGTAAGGAATAAATTCCAAATGTATCCTAGATTCCTTCAAATGATCATTGATGATCTACTTCCTAACATACCAAGAGAAGGTGCTATCTTCCAACCTGTTCATTTTAATGAACATGTATTCAACTGGATCAAGTCCAGCTTGTATCAAGGTGATGAAGTACCTGTTCAATCACATATGATAGATCACAACATACTTGTCCCTGAAGTTTTCTTGAGAATTCCAGGTAAGGGAGAACCAAACATGGTGCTACAAAATGGTATTCATCAATCACCAATCATCCAACCTACTCCAATCATTCAAGAAGAACAAGCTGAACCCATCCCAAAACCAATCATTGAGCAAGAACAAGCACAAGAAGATGTACTCAAGCAAGAACATTTTCATTTTGAACAACACATGCCTGATTCACCTTAAAGCCCATACTTTCAGATCAACAAATATTGTCATCTCTTCTAAGAGACATTGATGAATCACTAGCGGAACAAGCAACTCATCAAGAAGAAGTAGGTACATCTTCCATGCATGAACATGAACAAGAAGAACAAAGTGTTCATGTTGAGCATTTTGAACATGAAGAACAAGCAAGTGAAGTACCTACTGAGGAAGAGATAGAGTACTCAAAGGTCTTTCTATTCATTGAATAAAACAAGTTGATTGAAAACACAAACAATAGAGCAAGGAAGTTGAAAGACAAATTGAAGAATAAAGATGAGGAGATTGAGAAACTTTCTGCTGATCAAAAAGCACAGAAGCTAATTGTTCAATTCCTAGAACAACAACTAGATCAGTCAAGGGAAGAAGTGAAAGCAAAGGATCAATATCTGAATAGTACAAGATTAGATGTTGCCTATCTAACTGAATAGATAGATGCAAAAGATACTGAGATAGATGAATTGAAAAAGAAGATATGTGCTCAAAATGAAGAGATATTTTCTCATGCTGAACGGAGAACTAGAATATACAGACACTCAGCTGAATGAAGAAGAACATTTAGAAGGTCTAGAACAAGACCTTGGTGAAGAATTTGATGAGCAAATCATGTCTCATGCTGAAGAAATCAGCTTAGGGAAAGCTGAAAAGGCAATTATAATCCCTGAAAAGACTTTTTCAATGGATGAACTTTTTGAAGAAGCTAATCCATTTGAAAACATACATTCTCAGACAACATTTTCATACACCTAACACCTATTCATCTCAAACAAGCATCATCCCTGTAAATCCATTACCAGAGAAGCAAAAAGAGTTAACCAGACAATTTGCTAAATCTTTGAAAATACAACCCGAATCATCCAAAGATCAACCTTCATCATCATCATAGCCTCAATTGAAAACATGTAAAAGGAAGAGAAAGAGAATGTACCTAGTTTCTTTGAGGAAAGGAAAGCAATAGGTTCAAGAGTTGGAAGAACTTGAGTCTCCACCACTCAAGCTTCTCAAGGTTAAAGCTGAACCAGTTGATGAAGATGAACCAAAGCATAAAACATCTGAGGCTGCAGTGTTAGAAGAAGGTGAGATAGAACAAACACATGACCAACAAACATAGCCCATTATCATTTTAAGTGATTTTGAGGAAGAAGATGAGGAAAAGGATGACGATGAGATGCAAAACATACAAGACTTTTTCCATGATGATCCTGAAACACTTATGGGAATTGAGTTAGCATCAAGATGCTTTTCTTATGACACTTTCATGCAACTTAATCTCTCTGAGGTTAAAGACTTGCTCAAGGACTTCCAGGAAGTAATGAAAAATGAGTCTAAGCAAACATACAAAAGATATAAGGAAATCAAAGACCAACAAGAATTCAAAAAGAATCTGCCTAAGGATGCTCAAATTGATACAATGTCATACTCCCAAGTTAAAAGTTGATTGAGTCATACAAGGATGCCTTACAGTTCTTATGTAGGCAGATCACTCTCCCAAATGAAGGATATGGCTAGAGAAATTTACAAGAACATGTTGGCCAGTGCTTTGAAGCCACAAATCTCTAGACCTTATCCTGCTTCAACACTATCAACCTATCATCAAGCTCCACCTGAGCTTCATCTTATTAAAGAGCCTAGGCAGTTCATGCCTCAAAAGCTATGGCAAGAAGGAAATAAGGTGATAGAGATGATCAATGAAAACACCAATTTTGTCAAGTTGTATGACAAAATAACATTGACAGCATCTGCTGATGAAACAAAGATAGTTGCATGGAAATATGATGAAATCTGAGATGCATTGCTAATAAAAATAGTATCTGGCTTAGTCCAATACCTATCATACATAACCTAACTGGGATCTTTGAGCTATGAAGATAGATTTGACCTGATGTAATTGAGGATGGTCAAGCATACTAATAATCCCAAGGGAGCAGATTTCTATCATATTATGAGAGCTTACATAAACAGAAACTATCATGAGATGAAAGCCAAAGCAGACAGAGAAGACAAGCTTCACCTAGCCAAGTTGAAAAGAGAGTAACAAATAGCAAGTAAGCAAAAGAAACAAGTTAATGAACCCTCAACTCAGATGGACAGTGAAATGTTGGAAAGGATCAGATATCCTCTAAGATCATCTGATTTGAAGTTGATTATGAAGTAAATTGAGGGTAACCAATACAATCATCAAATAACCAAGTGGTATTATGATGAAAACCACTTTTAAGTGGTATTGGAGAGAAAACTTGAGGGAAAAGCAGCAGCATACATCAGACTTTTTGATCCAGTGGGGATTAAATTGCTACATCTCTTTTATGTCTCATTTTTGAAAACCAAGTCATTTCCTATAATAGAAGATGTCCTATGCAAGGGTGATTGTTGTTATTTCATTCACATGTTGAGAATTTTGGGAACTGTATATGTGAATGCTGCACTCAAACAAAGAATTGAGACAAATCAACAATCATTAACACACATAGAAGGAATCACTGGCCTGAGGATCTCAGATAACAATAACCTAGAAGTTCTAAAGGGGAATCATGTTGTAACCACATTGGTTAGCAATATTGATGTGCAAAGTTTGGATTTATCAACCCTAGAACATATGGTTCATCTCTTCATCCATTGAAAGTATGATGATCAGAACAGTGCAGTGCAATACTTTAATAAACACATAGTCAACTGTCGAAATGCTTTGAAGATCACTTCTTTAACTAACCAAGTCAAGGAAGCAGAAAAAGATCAGATTACTGAGCAGGATGTACAAGAGTCACTGAAGGCCACAACTAAAGTTCAGAAGAGTGTTGAGGTTTCTAACATGCAAACAGACAAAAATAAACAAACATACATATCTAACTTTTCAAACAAACAAAACATCCAACCATACATAACTGACAATAAACACACCAGAGCATCAATCATTCATCAAAATCATACATATCATCAAACATAACATTAGTCATAAGATAACAAGTTAAATAAGCAAACATATATGATTCAAATCATACAAGGTAAACTGATTACACATATGTAATCAGTTAATCATGCAAATCATTCATTCATGCACATCATACAATCAATCAATCAAACATCATAAGATTATCATTCAATCATGCAATCAAACATTTTAAGTCAATCACACAAACATGCAATCATTCAAATCAAACACAAACACACACATTATTACTAATAAACATAAAATTAACAAGCAAACATTAAAGCATGGAAATATCATCCTTAGTGGGAGTATTGTTGGACTCAACAAGTGCATTGAAGGATAATGTGTGCCATAATCAAACATAATGTGTTCTAACATTCAAACAATCATTAACTGACATATTAGCATCATTAACATTCATAATAGACACTAATTATTGTTTAAATTTCTTTTTCAGGTTTATAGATAAAAGAAATTTTGACAAGTGTCGGCTGCGGATGAAGATATGCCCACAGTGGATGAGTAAAGGTCAACAAGGGATGAAGTAAGAAGTCCAAGTGCTCACAGCGGATGAAACTCCACAGCTGATGAACAAGTCCACAGCAGATACACATCCACAGTTGATGCACTTCCACAGCGGACAACAACAAGACAAACATTCAACAAGTGTTCACAGCGGATGATTATCATACATAGCGGACAACTTATTCATCATCCACAACGAACATTTATACATCCACAGCGGACATGTTATCATCCATAGTAGATGACTTAGACTTAGGATGTTATGTAAATCTCGTTTGCATATGGGTATTTTTGTAATTGTATACAACTGTTGTGTATAGGCTATAAATAGCATAATACCCTAATCCTTTGTAAGCTTTTAAACAATTAATACAATCAAACAGTTCTTATTATCATCATTCAAAGCATCCAAACACACAATCATACACACACACGGATATCATATCACTAATCATGGGTTTCCCACTATGATTATTGAGTGTTGAATTTATATAACAATCTTTTGTTATATTATGAGAGATTAGAAAAGATCCCTGGGGAATTCATTTGATTTTGTTCTTGTTCTAAGTTCAAATTTAGTGAGTTTCATCATGTTCTTTCACTAAGTGTTCTTTGTTTCATCTAAGTCGGTTCCCTATTTGATCTGATAAGTGTTCTAACTCTCTCCACCTTATGAAATTATTACATAGACCACCCTTTAACGATCGTGCAGGATGTTTCCCCTCGATTATATTGGTTGATATCATCTGTTTCAACGCCCACGAGTTATGAAATTTGATTTGGAGGTTTCAAGTTGATTCAATGATTATTGTTTCAACTAAATTATTTCATACGTTTAGTTTCAAAATGTTTGTTTACGTGTTTCTAAGAAATCAATTGACTTAATTCGATCAAGTTTGAATTGAATCAGGTAAGAGGATTGAATGGATTTTCGGTTTTGGTTCAAATACATCAATGCCACAGTTATAATCGATTTGGGTCTGGTGTTGGGTTCGAAACATGATCACGATCGAGAAGGGATGATATAATTGGGCTAAATCGGATAGATTCTGAGTGTTTAGCCCTCGCCGAATTATGGCCGGAGGTTGGCCGGAATCACTGCCAACGGCAGGAGGAAATAAATGAGTTTTAAAAAAACTCACCTTTGGTCCCTGTAGTTTACCAAGTTAACATTTATGTAAAAACTTTTTAATTTAAGTTTTAAGATTTGCAACTCAAACCCTAAAGTTTGTAAAACCATATTTAATTAACAAATCAATTTTATTTTATAAAGTTTTTATAAACATTTTAAATCTTTATAAAAACTTTACAATTTAATTATATATTATAACTTTATAATTAAATCTCATAATTAAGAATAAACCCTATAACTCTTTGTAAAACTTTAAAATTAATTTTTTTTAAATTAAATAGTTTAAGTCTCATAATTCTTTCTGAAAACCTTATTAGATTATGAAAAAAAATTCACTTCCTAAATTATAATTTTTTTATTTAATGAAAGGTATAATTATTTTATTTGAACCAATAAAATAAATTAGATAACTAAATAATAAATTTGATTTCCAAAGTTAACTCAAACGGATTCGGGTTTGGGTTTATATTTTTAAAATGGGGCAAATGTTACATTCTCCCCTACTTTAGGAAATTTCATCCCAAAATTTAATTACGAGAAGGATGATTCAAGGATATGAAGGAACTTGGATTTCATTTGGTCTTTACGTTCACAATTTAAATCTGGGTTACGTTTTAAACTAATAACGAACTTTGACAATAGGAATTTAGTTACGCTTGAGTTGCTTGATTTTCACAGGTTTCTTGAAGAAGTGAATAGAATCATCAATTTGAACTTTATCGTATTAGACACTTTAGCATGGTAGCAAATCGTTGCCTACTATGATATCAAAATTTTCAAGTTGCATTGGTGTAAGAAAAATCATGCTCATTAATCTTATTGATACAGTTCGGGATAATAAGATCAATCGTAATGGGTTTTTCAGAACGAGAGTGATTTTGAGGGGAAGCCATTTAGAGTGATTCTTAAGACGCTTAATGAGAATCAAATAATGAGTTTTAATATTTCATAAAACAAAATCAAGAATAGGATGATTCAAAATAACAATGAAATGTTTCGAGTGTAAACGTTCGGTTCGCAAACCAAAGCGAATACGATGACTTATCAAAGTATTAGGTCAACCACAACCTTAATGAATACATGCTTACCTATAAACGGACACTCACCCCAAGGGTTCCTAGGTAAGGTAAATGGATCCATCAGTTAATTTGGATTTATATGAATACTTTACCTAGACAGAACACCTCGAGATACAGTCATCCCACTCTTCCAACATTGCATGTTTTTAGTTATGGAACACAAACTTTGATGGGATTTGAAAACCATGAATATCAATTAAAAATTCAAAGTTTGAAAACTATTTGATTTAGGCACACAGTTCCTTATAATATGATTTGAGAATCGTGTGTGCATTGATAAGAATCAGGTATAAGGAAATATCATGTAAGGCATATAATCACATAATCATGTCTAAGAATATAAGGCATATAAAATCTTATCTAAGCATACTAAATACATGAGAGGACTCATGTGTGAGGTACTTAATTATAGTCTATGTCATTCCATTTCCAATAACCTAATTCCCTATAACCATGGCCCAGATACCATGGTTTAAAACGCACCAGATATTGTCCGCTACTTCGAGAGAATACCCCCATCACTGGTTTAAATAGGGAAGGTATCCAGCCCTTTCGTTCCCCTTCCTAACCAATGTGGGATGTTACATCCTCCTCCACATGGGAGACCAGCGTCCTTGCTGGCACACCAGCCCGGTCCTGGCCTAATACCAAATGTAACAAGCAGAAAACCACACAGGATATTGTCCATTACTTGGGGAGAATACCCCCTATCACGGGTTTAAAACGTGTCCGATAGGGAAGGTATCCAGCCCCTTATAAAAAAACTTTCGTTCCCCTTCCCAACCGATGTGGGATGTTACAACTAGCACAGATCAATCCCCCTTTTTGGTTATACATAAAAGCTTGTTACTTTTCTCCACGACTAATCTACATGAAATAAACTCCCTATGAAAAACCTAGTTATAGAAGTACTACAACATGAGCAAGTTAGAAGCAAGGTGACCATCTATTCTAACATGTTAGTATGGTGACATTCTCTTCAAAGAGCAAAGTGGTACCCGCTAACAATCTTCAGATATCATAAAATATGTTGAAAATTCCAAGCAAGTTTTCTAGGATGAGACCTCTACTAGTTTAATTTATTTTAGTGGTTCCCCACATGTCATGAGTGTCTTCAATGATAATGTATTTTCCTTTATCAAGTTTTTTTGGAAATGATAACACATAAAGATCATGATTTTAGTCTTCACTTGGACATTGTCTTCTCTTACGCTATTTTCCTTAAGTGTATATTAACATCTTAAGTTTACGACGGTGGTTGTTCTCAAAGATGTCAAGTGCAACAAACTTAAATTTGAAATGTTTTAGAATAAATTTGCTTTTAGTTCCCATGGTTGACGAACCTTCAGTCAAATAGATTCTGCATTGGTTTTAATTTCATCCAAACCACTAACATTATAAAACTCTCCCCACTCCAACCCATCTCTCTCTACATCCATATACCATCACCACCACCACTATCACTCACCTCCTCCTAGAACCACCCTTTACCTTCGGTTAAACACCACCAAAGCACCTCTATCGCAACCCTCCCATATGATTTCGAAGAACCATTAGCCATCGCCACCATCATCCCTCACCTATCCACCAACATCATCATCTTCCATCAACACATAAGAACCCTAGTCATTCCTGATCACCATTACATGCCACCTCCAAACTGTTACTGTTCACCTCTAAAGCAACCTATATAGACGTTGTGTTTAGTTACAATCTCCCAAAGTGGTTTTAAGGTCTAGTTTTTTGGATTCTATTTTATGGTTTAATGAATGAATTTTTGATTTGGGAGTCTTGAACTTGGATATAAAGTTCTTGAACGATGTGGGACAATGACGATGGGGGATTGATTTGGGGGGTTTTGACGAGTCAAGCTCGAGCTCGAGCTTTCTATAACCAAAACAAACCTAGCTCTAGCCTAAGCGAATTCGGGCTCAGCTAGGCTCATTTACACCCATAGCTTAATCTGAATTAACATTATTATCCCTGTGATAAAATATCAAACCTCTATGCTACTCTACGATTTGATCAGAATGAATCAAACCCACACCACCCCAACCCATTTATAACTTTTTATATATATCATAATATATCTCTAACACTATATAATACAAAACACATTGGGAGGTTGGTAATTTCCTCTTTTTTAAAAGACGCGGCCTTTGAGCTGCCGCCCTTACCTCCACCTCCGTCTCATCGGCTCACCCTCCAGCTTTCAACCCCTTCCCCTTTAATGGTAATTTTAGGAACCTCTGAAGTTAAGAGGCTGGTGCAACCAAAGGATACCAAAACAACCAAGTCTTCCAACATGCACTTTGGAACAAAGAAGAATCAGCTTCGGAAGTTTTACACACTCAAGACAAATGCTAAGTGTAAATCTTCCGAAGCCAAAGTTCAGAAGAAACTGCTACGGAAGCTTTACACTTAACTTAGAAAATACTCTAAGTGTAAAGTCCTCCGAAGCCAAAGACTCAACTCTTTCGAAGGTAAAAGATGAAGTCTTCTGAAGCTCTCAAGACAAAGTCTTCCGAAGCTGTTTAAAGACAAACTGATTTTCTTCTGAAGAGAGAGAAAAGATGCCTTTTCCATCAACTTTATCATAAAGCAACCTACTTTCCACTGCATGCTCTGGTAGTTCACTTGCTGTCACTAGTTTGTGAAACTTCCATACTTTATGATAAAGTAGATAAGGTCTTCGCCTGCAAGTTTTTGTTTTTGTTCCTTCTTGGCTTTTTGTAATAGGAAAGTCAGTGAGCTATGGCATGTCATAGTCACTAGTCAAAAGGCAATCTGCCTTTTGACTTTAGGCTGATCTTGTTGTCTAGATTAGTCACTTCCAACTGTCTTTTTGCATATTGACGGTTGTAGGATGTAGTATAAGTAGTCTCCGTTTCTTGTATTCAAAAATATACTTGTACAACACTTGTAATAGAACTAGAGAAGCAATATACAACTTCCTTGAAAATTTATTTTGTGTTCTTGTTCTTGTTTTTACTTGTGTTTGTCTTGTATCTTCAGTAAAAGTTCACAGTTCTCTATTTGAATTGTTAAGTGATCTTAAGATCCTCCTAAGTGTGTTAACTAAGTGCAAGCTTAAGTACCCTTTAACGGTCCTGTATTTGGTATCAGAGCATTCCAGGCTCTTGATTGTAAGATCTCACCATCTTCAAATCCTCCTAGTTACACACATCACTTAACTCTTCAAATGGAAGCTATCTCCAAAGCTGATATGGAAACTGGAACTATGACAAAGTCCCCACTGATCACTCTTGAGGATTTTGACACTTGGTGTCAAAGAATGGAAGGCTTTATCAAGTCTCAAGATTCCAGGATGTGGGAGTCTATTTTCAATGGACCTCATGTACCATGCACCTCTTCAGCTGCTACTGGTGGTGGCATGATACCAAAGGAGAGGGCTGACTTTTCTGATGAAGACTGGAAAAGAATTGACATTGATCAGAAAGCCATGACAGCCCTCCAAACTGCTCTTCCAAACTCCATCCACAGAGGTTTCAAGAAGTGCAAGATGGCTAAACAGCTATGGGATGCACTGAAATTGATGTATGAGGGTTCAAATGAAGCCAAGGAGAACAAGAAGGATCTCCTAAAGCAACAGTTTGAAAACTTCATCTTCAAGACAGGTGAGACCATGACTCAACAATACTTCAGGTATGTTGAGATTGTGGATACTCTGGCTGATGTTAGGGTAACTATTTAGAACATGGATATTGTTAGGAAGTTCATGTCCTCTCTTCCAAGACAACGGACACACTACTATGTGGTCACTAAGAGGACTGAAAACCTCAAGACCCTTACTCTCACTGAATTGTATGGGATACTCAGTGGATACCAGATGGAGATGAATATGCAAAATTCATCTGGTAACTCCAACACTCACCAAAGTTCAGCCCTTCATATGGTTGAAAGGGATAGCAAAGAACCACAACATCATCTCATCAGCTACCCTGAAAACTCATAAAAGGGTCCTTTCATCACCTTCCCAGAGACACCTAGAGAGAGCTACATCCAAGGAAGTCCCTTCCAAGAGACAAGTTCTTCTCAAGCTTTTGTCTCCACTGATGAAAGTTCAGGCAACTTTCTTTTCACTCATGAAGACCTGGACTGTATCCATCCAGATGATCTGGATGTTGGGTTTTTAACAAGATTATCAAAGCAATATAAACCCATTTATATGAAAAATGCAGCGGATATAAAAGTTTTAAATCTTGTTATCTATGTGAATATAAAACCGATTTTATAAACAAAACACCCAAAACAAGGATCCATATACGAAATAAACATGCTTACTAACATCACAACCATAGTGGGTTCAAGAAATACAACCTTTCAAGAGATAAAGATAGTGAAAGAGTTGATGAATGAATGGCTAGCCTTCAATGGAGAAAGCCTCAAGCTTGTATACCTAAAGCTACTAACAACACACCTTGTTTGCTAGGATTTTTGCACTTGCACTACACAAGAAAAATTCTTGTTCTTTCTTCTTGCTTCAGCCGTGAGCTAGAGAGAAGAGAGAGGGAGGAGAATTTCTTGGTTGAAGATGTTTTGCATGTAATGTGGTTGGGTGTTCAAAGGGGTGGTTCCAAGAAAGCATTAAAAGCAAACTTGAAATTCAAAAGGGATATTAATCCCTCCTAATTTCGGCCGCCCCCCCCCCCCCCCTTTATTTTTTGTGTCTTAATAATTTGTAACAAGATAAATAACATGTTATTAGATACAAGTTTAATTAAACATGTACCATATTAACATGATATTAGATACATGCAATATCTCATAACTATTATCATATACATATCATTTAACCAATTTAAATAATATCATAAGATAATTTGTATAAATAAATTATCCATATAATTTATTTATTCCTCAAGTGCAAATATTTAGAAGTCCGTTTTCTAAATATCATAAGTGTTAATATTTAATTGTTAGATCATATCTTACAATAAATATTACGGTGTTTGTCTAGCTTGTTATTGGGTATGACCCGACTTGGATCATAATGTACTAGCCACATCAATTATAATATGTGTCTTGGGCAGACCAATTCCAACAATCTTCCACTTGCACAAGATACATAAAAGATTGATGTAAGTAGCAAATACCGCCTAACAACGGTTTGCTACCCCTAATACATATGACGAGGTGCCATTCAATAACATCATCCCTTTCAAGTACCTTACTTGAAATGATTTAGGTAAATCAATCATCTATCCTTTCGCCACGGATGTCATGTTAAATCCAGAGACACAGAATGATCATTCTCTATTGATTTAACTTAGCAGGCCTTAGTCATCTCACTCTCAACAAATAAGAGGGACAAATCCCCATTTGACTACATACGTCTCTCATAATCATCTTGTATTACACTTGACATTAGCCTTATGTACCGTCATGTTTCAGAACAGCGAAGAACTAAGCCAAAGCATAATATTCGGTGAATATCAATACCCAATATGTATCTCAGGTCGGAGGATACCATGATATTCGCCTTTACTCAAAACTACTTATGATCTATCACAAAGATTCCATGTAGTAATATTTGAGGGCGGGTCAGTCCAATACTTATATCCCATAAATATTCACGAACCTTGGCAGCAAACCCTTGCTGTATGTTCATACTTTATGAATATACGCCAATCCAAGTTCATAATAGTTTTACTTTCATCTTTGTTCCCACAAATATGAGCGACTACGGACATTTAAAATAATTTGCTTATTCACGGATTTAAACATGATAAAATGGAACATAACTCAAAAGTCATACTCATAAACCGTAATCATATTAGTGAGTTGCAACAACAATTGTTCCAATATCCAAATACAAAATAAATCAAATCCAATCACTAGAATATCAAAGTCCTAAGGAACAAGTATGAGCCTCATGCTTCGGCCTTTCAAGGAGCTTCGTGAGTGGATCCGCAATGTTTTGATCGGTGTGAACTTTGCCAATACATATCTTTCCTTTTTCAACTTCATCCCTTATGTAGTTGAACCTCCGCTCAATGTGCCTTGTCTTTTGATGTGCACGGGTTTCCTTGATTTGAGCAATCGTACCCTCGTTGTCACAAAAGATCTCTAGAGGGTCCTGAATGGTACGGACCACCCCTAGGTCGGCAATGAACTTCCTTATCCAAGCAGCTTCTTGAGCTGCCAAAGAGGTTACGATGTATTCTGATTCAGTGGTGGATAATGCTACCACATCTTGTTTTGTGCTCTTCCAAGAGACGGCTCCACCATTCATAACGAAAACATATCCCGATTGTGATCGAGAATCATCTCGATCAGTTTGGAAACTCGCATCCGTGTAACCCTTTACAACGAGTTCCTCCTCACCGGAGCCGTATATTAGAAACATATCCTTAGTCCTTCTAAGATACTTCAATATACTTTTAACCGCCATCCAATGGCTACTTCCCGGATTTTGTTGGTATCTACTTGTCATGCTCAAAGCGCATGACACATCCGGTCTAGTGCATGTCATAGCATACATGATGGATCCTATAGCAGATACATATAGGATTCCTTTCATTTTTTCTTGCTCATCCTTTGAGCTTGGACATTGAGACGAACTCAATATTGTTCCTCTTTGAATAAGCACTAAACCTTTCTTAGAGTTCTCCATCTTGAACCTTTTTAAGATTTTATCAATGTATGCACTTTGGTTTAAACCTGTTAACCGCCTTGATCTATCCCTATAGATCTTTATTCCCAAAATGTAGGTGGCTTCTCCAAGGTCCTTGATGGAAAAACAATTTCCAAGCCAGGTTTTTACACCTTCCATGGTTGGAATGTCATTTCCAAACAATAGTATGTCATCAACATACAATACGAAGAAAGTAATGATGCTCCCACTAGCTTTTTTATACACACAAGCCTCATCAGTGTTTTTGATGAATCCAAATTTCTTGACTTCATCATCAAAACGGTGATTCCAACTTCTAGATGCTTGTTTCAATCCATAGATTGATTTCTTTAATTTGCATACTTTATTAGGATGTTGTGGATCGATAAAACCATCGGGCTGAACCATATAGACATCTTCTTCAAGATATCCATTTAGAAAAGCAGTTTTGACATCCATTTGCCAAATCTCATAGTCATAGTATGCAGCTATGGCAAATAATATCCTAATTGACTTTAGCATTGCCACAGGCGAAAAGGTTTCATCATAATCAACCCCTTGAGTTTAAGTAAAACCTTTTGCTACAAGTCTTGCTTTATAAGTATCCAAGTTTCCATGCATATCGGTTTTCTTCTTGAAAACCCAGTTACTTCCAACCGGTTTGGAGTTAAGAAGTGGTGCAACCAAGTCCCATACTTGGTTGTCATGCATGGATTGCATCTCAACGTTCATAGCTTCAAGCCATTTGTCACAATCGGATTGTGATATCGCATCATGGTATGTGGTGGGTTCATCTGAATCTACCAAATAGCATCTATTCATGAAAAAACCATATCTTTCGGGTGAATTACTAATTCTACCAGATCTTCGAACGTTTTGTGTGTCTTGATCAACCATATGATCATTCTCAACAACCTCTTGTTGAGTGCTAGTATCAACCAATTGTGTATCAGCTTGTGGTTCTCAATCCTCCTTGAGTTCCACCGTTTTATCAGTTCCTTCCAAAAGGAACTTAGTTTCCAAGAACTCAGCTTTTAGAGCAATGAACACCTTTTGCTTGTTGGGTTGTAGAAGTAATATCCCATAGATTCCTTGGGATATCCTACAAATATACACTTAGTGGATCGAACTTCAAGTTTGTTTTGGGAGTTGCGTTTGACATAAGCCTCACAACCCCATACCTTTAAATATGATAATGATGGAACCCTTCCATGCCATATTTCAAAAGGTGTTTTGTCCACTTTCTTGGTTGGGGCCATATTTAGAATACGGACCGCCGAGAGCAATGCGTAACCCAAAATGATAGAGGCAATGTGCTTCTAGCCATCATAGATCGAACCATATCCAATAGAGTTCGATTCCTCCTTTCGGACACACCATTATGTTGTGGTGTTCAGGCTGGAGTGAGTTGCGAGATAATTCCACAACTCCTAAGATGATCTTGAAAAGCATCACTAAGGTATTCACCTCCTCTATCCGAACAAAGTACTTTGATGGTTTTATTGAGTTGATTTTCTACTTCATTTTGGAACACCTTGAACATTTCAAAGGCTTCATCTTTGTGTCTTAACAAATACACATATCCATAACGATTATAATCATCGGTAAAGGTAATGAAGTATCTTTCACCATTCCTTGTCATTGCCTTAAAAGGACCACATACATCCGAATGTATGATCCCTAATAAGTCTTTTACCCTCTCATTAGTACCACTAAAGGGTTTCTTGGTCATCTTTCCTTGCAAACAGGACTCACATTTATCAAATGAATCTCCATTTGATTTTAAAAGACCATTCTTTTGAAGTGTATGAATGCGATCTTTGTTTATGTGACCAAGGCGACAATGCCAAAGGTAGGTCTCACTCAAATCCATTTTGAGTTTCTTAGTGCTTGATTGGTACAACGTGTTATCAAAGGATGTGTTATCGTGAACTAATTCATAAATGCCATTAGACGGCATTGCTTTAAAGTAAAAGACATTATCCATGAAAACACAAATACAATTGTCCACAAACTTCAAATCATAACCATATTGTCTTAAAGATAAACGGAGATAATGTTCCTGGTCAAACTCCATTCGAAAGCTTCAAAATGTAGTCTCCTTGGGCTTCGACATCAACCTTTTTTCCGTTGCCCATGAAGAGACTTGTATCTCCTTTCAAGAAATTTTTATTTCTTTTGAACCCCTGCAATAAATTGCAAATATGAGTTCCACATCCGGTATCTAATACCCATGTGTTAGAAGAAATAACATTTAGATCAATATGGATCATGAAAGTTGTACCTGTGGTTTGCCCTGCATCCCTCTTAGCTTTCAACTCCTTGAGATAGGTTGGACAATTTCTCATCCAATGTCCTATCTCACCACAACCGAAGCACGGGTCTTCCGAGCTAACCTTTAGCTACTTCGGTTTGGGTGGTTGTGTTTTAGGCTTCCCTTTGAACTTTCCCTTGACTTGCCCTTTGCCTTTGGCAACCTTTGCCTTAGGTTCCGGGTGATGCCTCTTCTTATTTCCACCTTCATTGATCGTGAGAACCGGTAAAACCCTTTTACCCATTCCCGTTTCGGCCGTTTTGAGCATTGCGTGAAGCTCACCAATGCTCTTGTCCCATCCATTCATGATGTAGTTCATGACAAAAGTCTCATATCTTTTAGTTAGGCCATTGAGGATCAAATCTGTGGCTAACTCTTTTGAGACGAGACAATTTAGCCGTTCAAGTCGATCAATGTGGCTTTTCATTTTAAGCACATAAGATGAAATGGATTGGGTTTCTTCCATACGACATGCATGAAGCGCTCGAACCGTTTCAAAGCGCTCCACCCTAGCTTGAGTAAGGAACATTTCCTTAAGTTGGGTGATCATGTCATATGCCCCATGATGCTCAAAATCCTTTTGAATCTCGAGAATCATAGTTCCCAACATGAGGCAGGAAACTTGCACCGAATCCTCGGTGTGTTTTATCCAATCGTTATAGGCATCTTGATCGTCACTGTCAGGTTCATCGGGAATAGGATCGTCCAATACGTAGGATTTCTTTTCTTGTTTGAGAACGATTCTCAAATTTCGATACCAATCCATAAAATTGTTATAGTTAAGACGATCCTTATCAAGTATGGCTCTTAGAGATAGGTTATGCACGGGTGGGATAATTGCGTTAGGTGGATTGTTGATTGCGGCCATCTACAAGTTTTAACAAAGTTCAATATTAGTATTTTTGATATTATTTAAAATTTTAATCATTAATACCATTTATGTCTCCAAGACAATTAATGATTAAAATCTAGAACCCAACGTTTTATTCACATAGTAGTTAGGTGACCTTTATCCTACTATTGAATTAACAAGGTAGTCAATGTTTTGACGATTGCAACCCTTTTGCAATTTCTAGTTTTATGGGATCGGTTAAACATTATATGTTAAGTTGGCATGTTTAATCCCATCAACACCTTTGTACGCCATGTTTCGGTGACCCTATTCACATGGTTTCCAAATCAAGTCGTCCTACTTACACAACATGTGAATTTACACATACAAGTGGTTAGGTGACCTTGATCCCACAAATATGGTAAACGCACCTCAAACACACAAGTTTTCTCCAATGTGGTTAGGTGACCTTTATCCCACATCGAGTTCCAAGTGATTCGAGTGTTATATAAAAGGATGGTGTTAGACTTGTTTAAAAGGGATTTTAGTTTTCTAAATTCTAGATTGGAAAAATTTTGTGTACCTTACATATGCATGCTTTCAAATGTATGGTATTTAGTTTGAAACCAATATTAAAGGTTCCTTTTAATAAAAACCATTTTATTATGAAATCATTAGCCTTTAATAAAACCAATATTATTACTTAATGATTTCTAAGGAACCAATTTTATACAAGTTGTTGATTTTAAGTTGTCAATTATCCTTATCCATATAAGATAATACAAAAAATAAAACAATTATTAAAGCATAAATAATCAACCACAAGTTCATAACGATAGCCATCTACATTCAGCCACACGTGTTGACCGAAACAAGTGTGCCAAAAGGTCTCTCCTAAGGGACCAAATGAACATAACCATGTGCCGGTGAACTCCCACTTGATCCCGCATCCAAATGCCTCAAGTGTCCATTTTTGGTTGTGACTTCTCCACTTTATTTAGGGCTTGTTAATGGGCTCCAATTTCAGCTCCAAGCTTCCATGGTCCACCAAGTTTGGGCTTTGGTTATTGGGCTAGACTCCCATCTTGGACTATGAGGTCCACTAAGGTCCAAAACCAAAACCCTAACTTTGTTGCATCTTCTTTTTACAAAAACACATATCCTAATACATTTTTCTAGTAAAAGAAATACAACTAATCTAATTATTATTACAAACCAATATGAATAAATGAATAGATTACAAACCCAAATACAAGAATATTACAACCATATGGAATAATCAAATAATCAACCAACACAAACATTCATCCAAGCACAAGCATCCAACCAAACACAAGGCCAAGGCTAGGTTATGAACATCCAATACACATCCAAATATGTAAGATATACAAGCTAAATGGTTCCCCTTTTGAACCCCAAACTTTCGGCCAAGGCTAAAGGAAACCGAAGGTTTCGGGTTTTGTCCAAACAAAACAACCAATCATCCAAACGACTTAACCTTTCAAGATCATAACAAGCATGTAAAAAATAATCTTGACAAGGTAGGGGAAACCAAAACAACCCTAAAGGGTTCGGCCATATGGTGAAACCCACCATGAACCCGAAAATATAGAGATAAAAAGAAGCATGTATCCGTATAAGCGGCTCTTGATGCCATTGTTGGGTTTTTAACAAGATTATCAAAGCCAGATAAACCCATTTATATGAGAAACGTAGTGGATATAAAAGTTTTAAATCTTGTTAACTATGTGAATATAAAACCGATTTTATAAACAAAACACCCAAAACAAGGATCCATATACGAAATAAACATGCTTACTAATATCACAACCATAGTGGGTTCAAGAAATACTACCTTTCAAGAGATAAAGATAGTGAAAGAGTTGATGAATGAATGGCTAGCCTTCAATGGAGAAAGCCTCAAGCTTGTATACCCAAAGCTACTAACAACACACCTTGTTTGCTAGGATTTTTGCACTTGCACTACACAAGAAAAATTCTTGTTCTTTCATCTTGTTTAAGCCGTGAGCTAGAGAGAAGAGAGAGGGAGGAGAATTTCTTGGTTGAACATGTTTTGCATGTAATGTGGTTGGGGTGTTCAAAGGGGTGGTTCCAAGAAAGCATTAAAAGCAAACTTGAAATTCAAAAGGGATATTAATCCCTCCTAATTTCAGCCCCCCCCCCCCCCCTTTATTTTTATGTCTTAATAATTTGTAAAAAGATAAATAACATGTTATTAGATACAAGTTTAATTAAACATGTACCATATTAACATGATATTAGATACATGCAATATCTCATAACCATTATCATATACATATTATTTAACCAATTTAAATAATATCATAAGATAATTTGTATAAATAAATTATCCACATAATTTATTTATTCCTCAAGTGCAAATATTTAGAAGCCCATTTTCTAAATATTATAAGTGTTAATATTTAATTGTTAGATCATATCTTACAATAAATATTACGGCGTTTGTCTAGCTTGTTATTGGGTATGACCCGACTTGGATCATAATCTACTAGCCACATCAATTATAATATGTGTCTTGGGCAGACCAATTCCAACACTGGAGTACATGGAGATAGTCCAGCAAATGGCTCTTCTCACTCACAGATCCCAAAAGTTCTATAAGAGGACTGGGAGAGGGTTTCCTAGCAATGCTGCGAATGGCAAGTTTAGGCTGGACAAAAGCAAAGTCAAGTGTTACAACTGTAACCAGATGAGACACTTCGCTAGAGAATGCAAGGCACCTAATTCAAATGATGGCCAAGCCTCATCCAGGTCAAACTACACTAAAGGAGGGCACTAGAATAAGAAGCCAAGATAGCAAGCTACAGTAGCTGTTGAAGAAGGAGGCTTTGACTGGAGCTTTCAAGCTAAAGATGCATCTCCAAACCAAGCACTCATGGCTGATCATGATGAAGCCAAGGTACTTGAACATCTTTGCTCTCCTGAATGTATTGCTAAAGTAAATAGATACAGGTCCTACAACTTGGAAATGAGATTTGACATTGAGTCTTTAAATATTTTAAAAGCTGATTTTAAAAGAGCTGAAAATGACTATAAACTTAAAATAGAAGATCTAGAGAAAATAGTTTCAACTCTTAAACATGAGCAAACAAACTACAGGACTCAAATTAAGGATCCCATTACCAAGTTGACTGAATGCCAGGCTGAGCATGTGATCAGCCAAGCCAGGGCAGAAAAATGTGTTCTTGAAGAAGAGACCTTGAAGAACATGATATCCTCATATTTGCATGCAAAAGTGTGTTATCAGAATAAGCAGGGACTGGGATCTAGTGAGATAGCTACTCCACACACTCTTCTATCCGTTAGATCTCCAAGGTGTGGAACTGGTCAAGATGAGTTGCCATCCATAGACCCCAGTGATAAAGAGGATGAAGAGGAGATGGTGAGGGATGACTCTGAAGTGAGTGAAAAGAGTCAATCCAAAAAGGATCACCATGCTCCTGAGGAGGAAAAAGAAGCTGGTTTGAGCAAAACCAAGAGAAAGAACTTGATCAGAAGAGCAAAGAGAAGATCCAGAAAAGCTCAAAAGATCAAGACCACCTTTGATCCCAAACAGAAACAAGTATTTATCTCTGCAGGGTTCAAGGTGATAAAAGCTGAAGATCCTGTTAAGAATTCTAGTACCAAGAGTTCTACTTCAGCTTTAACTCATTCTAGCAACAACAAGAATACTGATCAGCTGTATGTCACTGCTGCACAACCTTAACCATCTATTTCAAAGAGCAAGCTTCACCCTAAGAAGCCTGCTGCTTATCACTCTCAAGAATAGAAGTGGAGAATGTGTGGTAGCTAAGGATTGTCAATACAATCCCAAGAGCACTATCCACATGATCAAGAAGAAAACTTCTGAGAAGAAGAAGAAACAAATAGCTTTGGAAGGAAAATATGTTCCTTCAGAAGCTCCAAAATGAAGAAGAAGGCAAGTAGGAAATTGCCTTCGGAAGAAAAGTTGGTCTCGGAAGAAAGGAATGCTTCCAAAGTACTGAAGCTTGCTGCAGTGAAAGCAAGATCTTCTGAAGGATATTTCTCTAAAGCTTTTGAAGCTGCAAAAGCTTCCGAAGTATTAAAGGTCAAGTCCAATCTTCCAAACGTGGTGTGGAAGATGAAGGAAGACCTTGAGACTGAAAGCTCCTCTTCAGCAACAGCAAATGATCCTCAAAGCCTGAACATAGGATCACTTACTGTTTCATTGCCTTCATCTGAATTTTATAAGCCCAAGACCAATGAGGCTTGGGTTTCCAAATGTAACTAAATCATCTCTTTTGTGCAGGGACAGCCAAAGGCAAAAAGAAATGTGTGGATCATTGATAGTGGCTGCTCCAGGCACATGACAGGCAATGAGTCCCTACTTCAAAACTTTGAAGAGTTTGATAGAGGGCCAGTTGCTTTTGGAGGAGATGCAGGAGGTTACATCACTGGCAGGGGCATGGTCTCAAATGGTAAGCTCAGCATTGAGAAGGTAAACTTTGTCAAGGAGCTTGGATACAACCTTTTGAGTGTGTCCTAATTTTGTGACCAAAAACATCACATGCTCTTTACTGAGCATGAGTGCATTGTTCTCAAGCCCAGGGTTGACATTCCTCAAGAGCATATTTTACTCAGAGCCCCCAGGAAAGGGAACATGTACAAGATGGACTTGCAGGAAACATCTCCCTCTGGAGAGATTTCTTGCTTTCTATCTAAAGGAAATAGTAATGAGTCTTTCCTTTGGCATAAAAGAATGTGCCATGTAAAATTTAAGAACATGAATAAACTGATTAAGAATGATTTAGTAACTGGAATGCCAAAGAAAGAGTTTACAAGTGATGACCACTGTGTTGCATGCCTGAAAGGGAAGCAACACAAAGTGTCTCACAAGCCAAAGGAAATGAACTCTATCACTACTACCCTACACTTATTACATATAGATCTATTTGGCCCCACCAGTGTAATGAGTTTAGGAAGGACCTCATACTGTTTGGTGATCACAGATGATTTTACAAGATTCACTTGGGTGTTTTTCCTTAGAACTAAGGATGAAACTCTTGAAATCTTAAAGAATTTCATTCTAAAAATTGAGAATCAATCTGATCACAAGGTCAAAATCATAAGATGTGATCAAGGAACTAAATTCAAAAACCAAATCCTTGATACATTTTGTGATGAAAAAGGTATTTCAAGACAATACAGTGCTCCCAAAACTCCTTAGCAAAATGGTGTTGCTGAGAGGAGAAACATGACACTTATTGAAGCTGCAAGAACCATGTTGTCTGACTCTAAATTACCTATCACCTTCTGGGCAGATGCTGTCAACACAGCCTGCTATGTTCAGAACAGAGTTTTGGTAGTTAAGACACATGGTAAGACTCCTTACGAATTGTGGCACAAAAGGAGACCATTCATTGGTTTCTTAGAATATTCGGATGTCCTTGCACCATCTTGAATACCAAAGATCAAATAGCCAAGTTTGCTGAGAAATCAGATGATGGACACTTTTTTGGATACTCTTCTCAAGCTAAGGCTTATAGAGTATACAATCTTAGAACTAGAATCATTAAGGAGTCAGCCAATGTGACCTTCAATGAACACACACCCTGTGTAAAAGGTTCTGGTCCGGATTGGCTGTTTGATCTTGATTTAGTTACTAACTGTTTTAACAAATCTTGTGAGAAGGATCTACAGATAACAGGTCAACAGAAGATCTTGATCCAAGATTTGAGCTGAGAAGACCAAACAAGAAGACTACTTCAGCTCCAGTGGTGACTAACCCTGCAATTGAAGCTCCCATCAGCACTAGCATGACAAATACTGCTGATTCAAATGAATTGCCTTCAAATTCTAGCTCAGAGGCTCAGAATTCAGGAGAAGGAACTTCAAATGCAGGAAGAGGAACTGGAGGTGGTGACAGTGATCAAGAATTTCTTGATGCTGATAACCACTCCATTGAAGACAACATGAATGATTTCACACACTCATTGGATCAAGTTTCTCTTGATAAGTGTGTTGATGTGGTGGGAGACACCTTATTGCCAGATCAGAATTTCTCAAATTTAGATCTGTCTAACCAACTTGTTGTGATCCCTCAACTTCGGATCCACAAGTCACATCCCACCACAAAAATCATTGGAAATGTTGACTCAGGGGTAGGAACAAGAGGACAAGCTCATGACAGCCATGTTTGTCTACATTCTTGTTTCTTATCCCAGATAGAGCCGAAGAAGGTTGATGAGAATTTGAAGGATGGAAGCTGGATTGAAGCTATGCAAGATAAGCTGCTTCAAATCAGAAGATAGAAGGTTTGGAACTTATGCCCTCTTCCTTAAGGGAAGAGTGTCATAGGAACCAAATGGGTATTCAGGAACAAGAAGGATGATAGAGGGATTATAATCAAGAACAAGGCTAGATTGGTTGTGTAAGGATACACTCAAGAAGAAGGGATTGATTACATTGATTTCTTTGCTCCAGTTGCAAGACTTGAAGCTGTAAGAATATTTCTGGCTTATGCTGCATCCAAGGATTTCAAGGTCTACCAGCTTGATGTGAAGTGTGACTTTCTCTATGGGGTGATTGATTAAGAAGTTTATATTAAACAACCACCTGGCTTTGTAGACCCAGATCATCCTGATTATGTCTGCAAGCTTGATAAAGCCCTTTATGGACTACATCAAGCTCCAATAAAGTGGTATGAGACACTATGAACATACCTCTGTTAACATGGATACAAAAGAGGTACTATTGATGGGACTCTCTTCTTCAAAGAAATAGGAAATGACACATTGCTAGTTTAGATATATGTAGATGACATCATCTTTGGTTCAACTAATCCAAAGCTCTGCAAAGACTTTGTGATGCTGATGAAGAATAGATTTGAAATGAGTGTTATGGGGGAACTCAATTTCTTTCTAGGAATTCAGGTGAAGCGGGTTGAAGATGGCATCTTCATCAGTCAGTCAAAGTATGTACAGGACATACTTACAAGATTCAAGATGACTGACTGTAAGGATGCAAAGACACCCATAGCCAGAAACCACTCTCTTGGTCCTGATCTTGAGGGGGAGTGTGTTGATAAACATCTCTACAGGGCTATGAATGGGTCACTTATGTATCTTACTGCTAGCAGGCCTAATATCATGTTTGCCACATGCATATATGCAAGATATCAAGCCAACCCCAAGATGTCACACCTAATCACTGTCAAAAGGATTCTTAGATATCTCAAAGGTGCTCCAAATCTAGGCCTTTGGTATCCAAAGAATTCAGACTTTAATCTGTATGCTTATACAGATAGTGATTATGGTGGCTGCAACATGACTGCAAAGTCCACATCTGGGGGGTGTCAGTTCCTGGGTGGAAGAATAGTCTTTTGGCAATGCAAGAAGCAATCCTGTGTGTCTGCATCAACTGCTGAAGCTGAATACATTGTTGCTGCCAGCTGCTGTGCTCAAGTGCTTTGGATTCAGAATCAGATGCTAGACTATGGGTTCAATTTCAAAGAGACTCCCATCCATATAGATAACAACAGTGCCATCTCTATTACAGAGAATCCTATGCAGCACTCAAGGACCAAACACATCAATATCATGTATCATCTAATTAGAGATAATTTTGAAAAGGGTTTGATAAAACTAATCAAAGTTAACACAAATGAACAATATGCTGATTTGTTCACAAAAGCTTTTGATAAACAAAGATTTAAGTATCTTGTATCAGCTATTGGATGATTAACTTTGAATAGATTTTCTTAATAACTTAATCAACTTTATTTCTTAAAATCGTGTGTCCTAAGTTGTCTATTAGATCACCTCATAAGCCATGTTCTCTTTGGAAGAAAATTAATTTTTAACTGATATTCCTTAGATTTATGAAAATTTCTCTTCTGAAAAACTCAAATTGCCTTTCGGAAGAAATTTATGTCTTTAAATCATTTAACAGTTTATCTAAGATTTACCTTCAGAAGAAATTCTTGGGTATCTTCCGAAGCTTAAACTTTTATATAAGCGCTTAAATGCATTCAAAGAACAAATATCTTCTGAAAGCAACTAAGTCTCGGAAGACTTATTCACTTCTTTCGAAGCCAAATTTTCAAAAATCTTTGAAATATCTTCCGAAGCCAAAATTGCCTTCGGAAGTTTTACAACTTCCAAATAAACTAACTTTTGGGTGCACTTTTTCAAAAGTAGGACCCACTTGCGGATTTCAAAGTTTATCTTTTTGTCATAACTTTGTCTCAAATCCACAGCATATAACTTTCCAAACAGTTCTATTTCATCTCACTTCTCTCATTGTTCCTTAACCTAAAATTACCCCCAAATTTCATCTTCTTCTTCCTTCCTTCACTACAACGCTTCTTCAAATGGAAAATCCTGATCGTCGTAACAACCCTGATTTCACCATGCACCTACACAGGCAACACAATCAAGTTGCCCTGTTAGACTTGAGAAGGATCCAAGCTTTTTAGACATGTGTAGGTATCTTTCTTTGTCTCACTACTTCACCTCCCTTACAATCGATCCTCCTCTCTATGAGGATCAATTGCTTGAGTTCTGGCAGACATGTCAAGAGGTCACCATGGACGGGGAGAAGGCACTGTCTGTCACAGTGCAGGGGAGGACGGTTTTCATCACTCCAGCCATTAAAAACACCCATTTGCAGCTGGATGATGAAGCAGGTGAGTTGTCCTTTCCAAAAGCTGTTGTCAACCAATCCTTTGTGCAGATGGGCTACGAAGGTGACTTTTCGGTCAAGACTTTCAGGAAGGGGAAGGTCTCATTCCAATGGAAATACCTCCTCCATGTCGTCATACATAGCTTATCCAACAAACATGGAGGATGGGACCAGATTCCAGAAGACCTCTCCTTCATTGTCCATGGGATGGTTCAAGGGGTCAAATTCAGGTACTCTCAGTTTGTATTTACAAATTTACTAGCGAATTTGGATTCCTTAGAATATTACATGTTCCCCCGGTATGTTCAACACATTTTCAACTGTGTATTGGGACCACAGTTGAGGGGAACAGGTAATGTTCTTAAACTTGCACATATGAGGCCTGGCATTTTCAAGATATTGAAAAAGCCAGCTGTTGGGTTCTCAGGGGTAGAAACAGCCCTTGTCCCGAAAATGTTTGAGCTCATTGCTCAGGGTGACATCCTAGCAGCCCCAGCTAGTGATGAACCAACACCCTCTACTTCTCACCCACCTTAAATACAACCTACTATCAAAATCACCTGCCAAAGAAAATCCAAGCAAACCTCTACACTTGCTACTGAGCATGCGCAGGCCCCTATATCACAACCCATACAGGAGGAAGTGGAATCTCGAGCTCCCACTTCCCCTGAGGAGCAAACCACTCCCATCTTTCAAACAATCAGTGCTGAGGTTCCTCATGCTCAGCCTGATGAGCTCACAACTCCACAAACAGCCTTAAGCCATCACTCTGAGTCTCAACACTCTAGTGATCAACCTTCAAGGGAAAGCTACCATCCCTAACCTCTTGATCTCAACCGCCCCATACCCAGCTTTGACTTCTACTCTGATGAAGATTTGGGATTTAGTGAGTACCATGAATCTCTCCTCTCTACCCACACTCAAGGGGAGATGAGTACTCCTGCTTCACCCATGTCTAGCCCACATCAGACACCCCAAACTGAGGTGGATCTTCTTGTGATTGCCCAGGAGACCCATGTGGAAGAGGCTCTCACTGTTTCCAGTGATTATATCTTTAAGACCTCAACCACGGCAACCCAGCCTCTTGACATTGTCATGGGGCAGGGGAAATCCAGCAGCCAAGAACCCCATGTTGGTGGTAAAGGAGCAGACCTTGGTTCACCTCCTTCATCCCCCAATGATTCTTCAACCGAAGATGAGGGGAGTCTGAAACTTAAGGTGCACCAACTCAAAGACATCTGCACCCAACTGGTTTCAAAGATAGCTCACCTTGAATCACAGGTGACTATCTTGCAAAGGAGGGTCCATGACCAGCAACTTGAGATCACCGATCTCAAGGGCCAGTTAGCTGAGAGACCTATAGGACAAACTCATCCAGGTCCACAAGAACCTATGGATGTTATGGATCACTTCCCCAGCTCACCTATGCATGAGGGTGATGCTACCAAAAAGGGGGTGGAAGTTCTGACAGCCACAGAACCTGGGAGTTCTTCCTCAAGTATGGACATACAGGACTCACCATCCTATCTTGCAGTTGTCCATGTTCAGCAACCTCCTCTAGAAAGTGATCTGGAACTGCTCATTCAACAACTGTTTGAGAAGGGAGTACCAAGAGCAATGTCTGCCCCATCTAAGAACCCAATCAGGGGTTGGGGGTATGACAGTGATAGGAAAGCTCTTGTACTCTCTAGAGCTCAGGGTCAACTAGAAATCTTAAACATTTCAAACCTGAGTTTCTATGAGGGTATAAATCTGGTAGATCTGGCACTTGTCAACCCAACCAATAACAGACAAGCTGTCAGACTAGCAAATCAAATTCAAGAATGGGTGCTGGCAGAATTCAAAAGGAGAACAACATCATATAGACAGAGGCTAGCAGTTGAAGCCTTTGGTCAACTGGATGTTGAGGTAGACCCCAAGATTAACTTCGAAGGAAAAGCCTTGACTGAAGGCCCAGAGGCTGAGACTGTGAACCTTGAGACAAGATCTCCTCCAGCACCCCATACCCTCAGTGAGGCACCAGCTGGTGATGGTGCTTCACAACCTCTCTCTGGCCAGAGCTTGACTGCTAAATCAAGCAATGAAGGTCAAAGCTCTCCTCAGGCTAAGTCATCAGGATCTGCAATTGACAAAGGCAAAAGGAAGATGACTCCTGAAGAGATTGAAGAAGAAAAGAGAGAAAGGAAGAGGAAGCTAAGGGAAGAGAGTTCAAGTGGTTCCCTAGGATTCATGCAAGCTGCAATTCTGGCTGCCCCTGTACCAAACACTCAAGAAGATGAATTAAAGGCAGACAGGCTCAACTATCTGAGGACCAGGAACTAAAATATAGATGAACTCATCTCTCTCCCCTTAGAGGAGTTAAATGAACTGGCTGACATTGAATTGTCAAAGGAGAGAAAGGAAGCAGAGGATGCAGCCTTGACCCTCAAACACAAGGAAGAAATGAGGAGAAAAAGGCTTTACAAGAACATTCCTGTCCTCTCCCCAGTTCAAGAAAGTCCTGAGTCAGAGACTGTGGCTGCTGAACAACCTTAGGTAGTTTATGAAGAAGAAAGATTAAAAATGATCAACTACCTGAGTGCCACAGGTCTCTATCAGGCACCTGCACTCCTTCCCTTGCCTTATGATTATATATTATTTGAATACAATAAGCAGCTGGAAGAGCAAGCCAAGAAAGAAAGGCAAGCTGCTAGGAAGAGGCAAAGGAAAGAAGCTGTAAAATCAAGAGCCATCATCTAGAAAAGTCAGAAAAAGTCTGCAGATAGGCAGAAGATGATGAGTTTCTTGAAGCTGTATGGGTTCTCCGAAAGAAGGCTTGGTCCCATGTCTCTATCCACAATGGATGAGAACATAAGGGTGATCAAACAGAAGATAAAAATAGGAGAGCTTGTGGACCTTCATTCATCATCTAGTCAAGCTCAACCTGAAGTTGAGGTAAAGGTTGAACCTACAAAGACAACACCACCTGCACCTAAAGCTGCATAACAGCCAACTTTATCTTTTAACCCACAGCAGGGTTCTCCCTCTCCTTCTGAAACTGGGAGAGAGGAGATCCCAACTGAGAAGGAATCTATTAAAGAACTTGGTACTGAAGACCAACCCTCTCAGTTAAAATCATCAGGGAGGAGAAAAAGGATAGCCAGAAGAAGATCATCTTCAAAGAAGAAAAGAAGAAAGGCATCCTCCTCCCAACCTCAGGATGAGTCAGAACATCCTGAGGAAGTGCATGAAGAGGACTCTCAACCAACTCCTATCATAGTAAAGCCTCTCTAGTTGGAAGACAAATTTTGTCCTGGACATTTGCTGAAGATCCAAACAGATGGTATGTCACTAGAGATCAGGGAGAACAACATGTCTACTTCACAAGTGACAGGCTTGAACTCCCTCTGCATGATCTCTATGACATGAGAAGATACTTCATGAGTCTGAAGAATCCAGATCTGCTGATGAAGAAAGGAATTCTAAAGATCCTCATATGGACTATCCCAATCTAAATAACCTCTCTGTTTTGGTAGCATCAGCCTAGGAGGAGTTTGTAGGAACCTCTAAAGTTAAGAGGCTGATGCAACCAAAGGATACCAAAACAACCAAGTCTTCCAACATGCACTTTAGAACAAAGAAAAATCAGCTTCGGAAGTTTTACACACTCAAGAGAAATGCTAAGTGTAAAATCTTCCAAAGCCAAAGTTCAGAAGAAACTGCTGCGGAAGCTTTACACTTAACTTAGAAAATACTCTAAGTGTAAAGTCTTCCGAAGCCAAAGACTCAACTCTTCCGAAGGTAAAAGATGAAGTCTTCCGATGCTCTCAAGACAAAGTCTTCCGAAGCTGTTTAAAGACAAGACTGATTTTCTTCTGAAGAGAGAGAAAAGATACATTTTCCATCAACTTTATCATAAAGCAACCTACTTTCCGCTGCATGCTCTGGTAGTTCACTTGCTATCACTAGTTGTGAAACTTCCATACTTTATGATAAAGTAGATAAGGACTTCGCCTACAAGTTTCTGTTTTTGTTCCTTCTTCGTTTTT